>CM031609.1:28883348-28900848 GCA_018398815.1 Conus ventricosus | reverse complement strand
AATGAATGATGGGCCTGGGAGAAAAAAGAAAAGATCGTGAAACTGGTGACTGGTGGAGAGAACTCGAGAACGATGAATAATGAACTCGACAGCAGAACTTTCAGCATGACAAATGATGGACGAAATGGTGACAGGAGAACGTGGTGATTGTGAATGGCCGAGGGACAGGAAAGGAGCCTCCAAATATGATGAATGATGGAGAACAGGTGAACGTGGTGATTGTGAATGGTAGAGGTGGACAGGAAAGGAGCCTCCAAATATGATGAATGATGGAGAACAGGTGAACGTGGTGATTGTGAATGGTAGAGGGGACAGGAAGGAGCTCCAAATATGATGAATGATGGAGAACAGGTGAACGTGGTGATTGTGAATGGTAGAGGGGACAGGAAAGGAGCCTGCAAATATGATGAATGATGGAGAACAGGTGAACGTGGTGATGGTGAATGGCCGAGGGGACAGGAAAGAAGACGTGTAATGAGAACAGGTGAACGTGGTGATGGTGAATGGCCGAGGGGACAGGAAAGGAGACGTGCAATGAAAACAGGTGAACGTGGTGATTGTGAACGGTAGAGGGGACAGGAAAGAAGACATACATTGAAAACAGGTGAACGTGGTGATTGTGAATGGTAGAGGGGACAGGAAAGAAGACATACATTGAAAACAGGTGAACGTGGTGATTGTGAATGGTAGAGGGGACAGGAAAGAAGACATACATTGAAAACAGGTGAACGTGGTGATTGTGAACGGTAGAGGGGACAGGAAAGAAGACATACATTGAAAACAGGTGAACGTGGTGATTGTGAACGGTAGAGGGGACAGGAAAGAAGACGTACATTGAAAACAGGTGAACGTGGTGATTGTGAACGGTAGAGGGGACAGGAAAGAAGACGTACACTGAAAACAGGTGAACGTGGTGATTGTGAATGGTAGAGGGGACAGGAAAGAAGACTGCAAATATGATGAACGATGCGGAAGAGTGAGGAATGGGAAATGTGATGAAAATCAATGTTGGAAGGAATGAGGAGAGGAGAGCATCCTAACGGTGAATGTCAGACGGGATGAAATAAGAGAGTGCTTTTTTTTTTACAAAGACCTGAATAAAAGAAAACAACTTTAAATCATGGAAAAATAAACCAACGCAAATTAAAGTCAGCGCCAGTCAGGACAAAGAAGTTAATGTCTCATACCGGTGGAAAACATACGAAGAGACAGGAACTCTGTTTTTGGTTCCGCCACGAACAAAAAAAAAAAATCGAAATGTGCTAACAGTTCAGGATTCATCAAATGGAGATGACTTTCCGGCATGCTGTCGAAGAAGTCGTAGTAGCACTGAAGTCGCTGGAACATGGCAAGGCTGCGAATACTGACAACATTCCTGCAGAACACTTGAATATGGCGGAAAGGCAGTAACTGATATATAATAATAATAATAATAATAATAATAATAATAATAATAATAATGAATACTTATATAGCGCCTATTCTCGGCTAGAGGCCAAGCTCTAAGCGCTTTACAATCAACACTCGTTTACAAAACGGGCTGCCTACCTGGGTAGTGCCGACTGAAGAGCTGCCAGCTGGCGCTTCATTCAGTCGTTTCCCGTGTCATCCAGTCAGTATCGTTCAATATCGATCACTCATTTTCCTTACTTCCTTCATTCTTTCCATTTCTCACGCAGGGTGCATGCTATGTGTAACGTGTCATCCATACCAACGGCCAAATTGGCCTACTCTTCCGAAAGTTGGTGATGGGATTTTACGTGTATGCAAGATGTTATGCGTGCGTTCACACACGGAACCTCGGTTTATAGTCTCATTCGAAGGACTGTATGAGAAATGGAGTCAGAACCAATGTTAACTCCGAGAGGAAAATCCCCCTGTACCGAAACGCCCGGCGGAGGTTCGAACCCGCAACCCAGGATCACCAAGATTACGAGTCAGGCGCTCTACCAACTGAGCTATTCCGGCTCAAGTATATATCAAGTGCTATCGACAACAAAATATGATACACTGGCGAGTGGCTAAAGCCAAAGTGACTCGATCACTAAGCGTCCCACTTCCAAAGAGAGGAGATCATCACACTGCTCGAACAACCGCAAGATCAATTAAATCAGCAATTTTAAGCTTTGTAATTTTCAAAAATAATTCTGAATAGATTTTAGTTTCAGACATCGTTGTCTCTGAAAGGCTGAAGTATCATCAAACACATGTTTAACTCTTCGCCAAAACACCTGCAACAACAGGAGTTCTATCATGTCTTCACAGACTTCAAAAATGCGTTTAACAGTCTGTCCATAGGTGCTACAGGCCGCTATGAAGAAATTTGATATCAGGACAGAGTTCATAAACAACACCAAGCGAGCATACTTCAAACTGACCAGTGCGGTACTCACAAAGGCGCGGGTGAAAAAGCGGTCCCACATATCAGTTGGGATTCTAAGGGCCCCTTTCCTCTCCAGTACATCTGAACATCCAGTACATCTGAACATAGTCCTGCAATGCCATGCCTCACGAATGATCCACCTGAAGGTCATGTCAACATAGTCAGCACTGCAATAAATATTACGAACCCTCATTGCAGATTACTTCGATGTCGGCCACTGAACAAGAACTCACGATGTTTGTCAAACACACTGGATGAAACATTTACGAGACAGTGTGGTTATCAACACCGAGAAGACCAAGCTAATGGCAGCCACACCACCACTCCTGTTCTGATATAACCATGAACAGAAGCTAGGAACGGTTAAAAACAGTTCGTATATCTTGGATGTACTTTCAGTGATGGGGGAATTCAAATCAGACATTTTCTCAAGAGCAGCAAAGACATCAGTTCTGTTCGAACTGAAGCCTCTATGGACAGACACTAACATCTCAGTAAAACACAAATCTGGTTCCTGCATGCATGGGTGTATTTCATTTTTTTCCTATATAAATACTCGACATGAACCTGCAAGAAAGAACCCAAGTATAGAAATGAGGTGTCTTTGCAAGATACTATACGTCAGATATACAGATTATATCACCATAGAACAAGTGCGCCAGACTCTCAAACAGCACATCGGGCCGTACGAAGATTTGCTGACGACACCAGCAAAGCAAAGAATCTACGTTGGCGTTGTCATGAAGATCCAACGGCCCCGCTGAACCAATCACCCAGGAAAGATTTGAAGGAGCTGAAGACAGAAAACATGGACGACAACATTGCAGAATCGACAGTGAAACCATTGCAGAGCCCAAGGCCTCGGAACACAACCGACAGAATTGGAGGAATCGGTTGATACTTCTTCAGTGCGATGTGACTTCACATGGACCTAGGAAAAACAAGTCGATGTTAGTGATACCAAAACAAAATTGTCTTGTACTTTTAAACATTTTTTTTTTCAAAATCCAGAAGTGTGCGTGATTGTAGAATTGAGTCATCTGTTAAAATTCCTTTCTTTTTACATGATTTGGATATATGGTTTCAATAAGTTCTTGAGTCTTAGAAAATAGAATGTTTATGCTTTCATCTTTCTCAGATGACAAAACGTAATGTTTTCACCTGTCTTCTGTACAATATAATTATTAAACAGTTAACAAGTGGGGTATGTTTTGCTCCCACAAGGAAACCTAACACAGAGTAACTTTATTCAAGACTGGCACAGCTTTTAAACTTGAATAAAGTCAGACAAATACATAGACGAACAATCTAATAGTGGGGGAAAACAAGCGCAGGCCAACAACTGAACTGTCTGGCAAAGATTTGGACTTGAGGGGAGGGGAGAGGGAGTTGAAGATGGAGAAACTGGAAAATGAAATTTAAAAAAAAAATAAATAAATAAACTTTAAAAAAAAATGTTACAGATATGAAAACTTTCTCTAGCTGCATAAGGGAACCATCGCAATCCTTTTGAAGGCAGATATATTTGTATTGCCTGCTCCGAGGCCTTTCGCAGGCAATACAAATATATCTGCCTTCAAAAGGATTGCGATGGTTCCCTTATGCAGCTAGAGAAGAGTTTTCATATCTGTAACATTTTTTTTTTTTAATTTAATTTTTTTTTATATTTCATTTTCCCAGTTTCTCCATCTTCAAAACTCCCCTCTCCCCTCCCTCAAGTCCAAATCTTTGCCAGACAGTTCAGTTGTTGGCCTGCGCTTGTTTTTCCCCACTATTAGATTGTTCGTCTATGTATTTGTCTGACTTTATTCAAGTTTAAAAGGCTGTGCCAGTCTTGAATAAAAGTTACTCTGTGTTAGGTTTCCTTGTGGGAGCAAAACATACCCACTTGTTTACTGTTTATCGTTTACTTTTCCCTACCTCATTTCATTTTCCGAATATAATTATTATCAAATTTGATCTGTCGGTTCTCTCGGCGAGTCATCACAGGCACTGTTGGACCTGATGAAACAGATAAAAGAACAAAATTGCATTTTTCATATAATTCATTTGTATATTTCTTTTTGGGGGAAAAGAGACAGCGTGTGCCCCGTCTTTTCGATACTCGTTCCCCAGAGTCTAAAATGGTTTTTTTGTTTCTGTATTAAAAAAAAAGACTTCATTAAAAACGTCGCTTTGAAAACCTTTTTCTAAAAAAGCAGAAAGCCAGCTTCAGGGTGGGAGTCAATTTTTTGTAGTAGGGTTTTCCCAAAGGGTCATTCAGTAGCTATACGTGGGTAGACTGTATTTTATTCAACAAGCATCGCGGGGTTGAATTATAAACTTGTTGATAAATCAGTTTTGATCGGACGAGGCTGGTGACTGTGGTAATGGAGGTTTATTTTGTTGTTGTCTCTTGATCCCATGGTAAAGCTGCAATTGCTGTCAACAATTTTGACTTTCTCCTTGCTGCCATTATTAATTCTCAGTATGAAATTGCCAGAGTAATTACAAGTCAAGAAAGTATCCAAAACTTCGTCTTGTGAATGTTGTTAAGTTTCGTCATCTAATACTTGATGCTGCAGCAATGATATCGCTCCCACCCCCCCCCCCCCCCCCCCCCCCCTCCTCGCCACTTCCCCGTTACCAAAACATTATTAGCGTTATCGCTCCCGAATGTGCAAGCCCATTTCATTCCATGTAAAAGTTTAATGTATCTCTCTCTCTCTAGTTGATATATATTTTGTGTAAGATTTATTACCCTCATCTTTCTAGATTTGATTTGCATTTGTTTAGATGAAACTATCGTCTGAATATTATACCGTAAGCCAGTCTTCGATGTTATCTCACGTAGGTCATAAGTAGGAGTAAGACACACAACGGAAGCGATAATGGCACATCGAAGGGTATGGATATCCTGAAAAGATGACTGGATTCTGCCGACTCTTAGATATTCTGATTTTTCGGATTAAAAAAAAGAAACTGCCGATACAAAGCTTCGCTTATTCTACCAAATTCACATTTTACAACAGTTTCGCAAGTTATTTGGTACTGTAAGCTTTTAAGGATAATTATACGGCAATTCATTTTTATAACAATTTAAAAAAAAAAAACAGTGAAAGCAAGCTTTATTACCGTCGTAGTCAATACCATAAAACACTAGAGCGTCAATGAAGAACATGTAATTCAAGAGAAAAGGGTATAAGTGGAAGGAGGAGGAGGAGGAGGAGGAGGAGGAGGGAGAGAGAGAGAGAGAGAGAGAGAGAGAGAGAGAGAGAGAGAGAGAGAGAGAGAGAGAGTGACCGCGACAACATCAAGTTACCCCGTATTGTGAAAAAAAAAACTATAAGTAAAAATACGGTTAAGACGTTTGGGCAAAGGTCATTCAAAAGCAGTACAATTCGTCAGAACAACACAACCTTTTACCCTGTCTTATCGCTCTTCCGCAAACACATCAGTTTTCAAAACTGACAAAGATGGCGGACAAAATGAGGTTGTGCTGTGCGTGCTCTCCATTCGCTGTTTGGTTGCTGTTCAATTCGAGTGGTCTGCTTGTCGAGGAGTGGTGTAATGGAACTGTGAGGTGACTGTTGATGTTGCGATGTGTGTCTGACCCAGGTTGGTGCTGTGGTTTGGCTCAAGAAAGGGTTTGTTTTCCGTCATTCAACATTCTTCGACATTCCTTTTGTTTCGGGTGTGTCAACGTGTGAACATTTATTTTGACTCGCGGCCATGTTGGGCGCCTTGTTGCACGTGCAACAGCTATAGACAAAAAACTGTGACGTGAACCAACGCGTACAAGATTTGTGTGTCTAACCACAAGCAATCATCAGTTTTCTTCAGTAACCAACATTGTATCGCCGTAAGTAAAGTTAGAAACTAAGAAACTTCGTGATATTGTGGGTATTTTATTGTTGTGTCCTCTTGGTAGGGGGGTATGGGGTGTCAGGGAGAGGTAGTACCTTTAGCAGGGGGGCTTGCCATGTCCTTTTCTAGGGCAGCTCGTCTGCCACTGGTCCTCACCTGTCACTCAGCTCACACCTGTGGCTCCTAGAAGCTGTCGCATGCAACGGCGGCCACTCCCCGGGCAACGGCTTTGGCAGGCCGGCTAAACCAGGTGTGGGTAGCCGTCGGGTCTGAAACCCTCGGTGAGTTAGGCTCGGGCTGTGTCAGCCCTACTGCATGTGAAGACTGACTCCCGGCGGAACGAGCGAAAGAGATCATCGGTGATCCAACGGTTGTGAAGGCGGTGGCAGCAAGTGTTGTGGAGCGCTACGAGCATGGACGTGACACCTGAGAAGTCCTGGTCATCCACTGCAGCCTGGCAGTCTCCCGTCGTAACGGTTCTCCGTGCCACTGGATCAAGGCTCCCCAGGCCGAGAGAGTGGGATTACCCCCGTGCAACGATTTTCCCACTATAAAACCTTCACGCACAGGTCCGTTATGCAACTCATCACCGATCTGTCAACGCACGCACCTTAAGTCCTGCGGCGATGGGCACGTGGCGAAGCAACAGGTGGAGATGACCACTGGCAGTTGTAGTCACAATCCTGCGCGTAGGCGGTCCATGGGCAGGTGGTCGTTCTTTTTCCTGAATCCGAGGGCAACAGGAGAGTCCGGCAGCACCCGTGGGCGACTGGGCAGCCTCTTTAGGACAGCACTGCCCACCCCCGCATGGGGGAGGGGGCTAGAAAAGGTGCCCCGAACAAATGCTTGCCCTTTACAGTCTGGTCAGCTTACCGCGGTTGACAGACCCATCCATTTTGCGGTCAAAAAATGCAAAAGAAAAAGCAAAGAAAACTCCTTTTAGGGGCCTGGAACGTTCGAACATTAATGGACAGAGCCAGTACGTCGAGACCGGAGAGAAGAACAGCGCTTGTCGCGAATGAACTCCAGCGATACCGAATAGACATTGCTGCACTCAGCGAAACCCGACTTGCTGATGAAGGCTCCCTAAGAGAAGAGGGAGGTGGATACACTTTCTTTTGGAAGGGAAAGCCACAAGCCGAAGACAGGATCCATGGCGTTGGATTCGCCATCAGGACAGCCCTGCTCAAAAGCATACCTGTGCTCCCGGTTGGCATCAATGAACGCCTCATGAAATTGCGTATCCCCCTCAGCAAGTCAAGACACCTCACATCATCAGTGTGTATGCACCCACGCTCACGAGCCCAGACGACACCAAAGAGCTGTTCTACGAACAACTTGACCAGGCCATCAGGTCAACTCCTCAAAATGACAAACTCGCCATCCTTGGGGACTTCAACGCCAGAGTAGGAAGAGACTATAGCAGCTGGGAAGGCTTTTCTCGCAGACACGGAGTAGGCAAGGTCAACGACAACGGCCTGCTCCTCCTCAGCAAGTGTGCGGAACACAGCCTCTGCATCACCAACACCTTGTTCAGGTTGGCGGACAAGTTCAAGACCACCTGGATGCACCCGAGGTCGAAACACTGGCACATGATTGATTTCATCATCGTACGCCAACGCGACATCAAGGACGTCCGGGTGACCCGCGTCATGAGAGGTGCTGAATGCTGGACTGACCACAGGCTGGTCAGGGCTGTAATGACCCTGCACATACCACCGCCACACAGAAACCGACCAAAGACTGTCAGGGCCTCTTACAATGTCGCCAGACTGGAAGACCTGACCTGCCTCTCCCAGTTCCAACAACTACTTGAAGAAAAGCTCCAAGACGGTCTGACCCCTGAAGATGGAACAGAAAAATGGTCCTCTTTTAAGGACATGGTCGCTGAGACTGCAAAAGAGGTCCTCGGAGCAAAAACCAGAGCCCATGAAGACTGGTTTGACGAGAACGATGAGAAGATCAAAGAAGCCCTCCATGCGAAGAACAAGTCTTACATCGAGTGGCAGAATGACCCATCGTCCGTCTCCAAACGCGAGAGATTCAAGACTCTCCAGACCAAAGTGCAGACCGACCTACTTCTGATGCGGGACCAGTGGTGGCAGGACAAAGCGACTGAAGTCCAAGGCTACGCCGACTCTCACAACGCCAAGAAATTCTTTGGCTCGTTGAAGACAGTCTTCGGACCCTCAGCATCAGGCTGCTCCCCGCTACTGTCCTCCGACGGCGCAACCCTGATCAAGGACCAAGAAGGACTAAGCAAGCGCTGGCAAAACACTTCAGCAACCTGCTCAACAGGCCCTCGTCAGTCGACTAGGATGCCTTGAACCAGATCCCTCAGCAGCCGATACAAGACACACTTGCAGTACCCCCCACACATTGCAGAGATCCAGAAAGCAATCCTCCAGACGAGCTCCGGTAGAGCATCAGGAAAGGACGGAATACCTGCTGAGATCTACAAGGCGGCAGGCCCCAACGCCCTAAAAGCCTTTCACGATGTCCTGCGGAGTATCTGGGAGGAGGAGAAGATGCCAGATGACTTCCGTGACGCCCTGATTGTCTCCCTCTACAAGAACAAGGGAAGCAAAGCCGACTGTGGGAACTACAGAGGCATCTCGCTACTCTCCATTGCTGGAAAGATCTTTGCCAGAGCCATCCTCAACAGACTCATCACTGTTTCCGAGCAGAACCTCCCCGAGGCGCAGTGCGGCTTCAGACCCGGCAGAAGCACTGTCGACATGATTTTTGCTGTTAGACAGCTTCAGGAGAAGTGTATCGAACAAAATATGCCCCTATAACTCTGTTTTCATTGACCTGACCAAGGCCTTTGACACGGTCAACAGGGAAGCTCTTTGGACAGTCCTCGAGCGCATTGCATGCCCGCCAAGTTTGTGAAAATGATCAAGCTCTTCCATGATGGCATGACCGGCCAGGTCCTCTCCAGTGGAAACGTGACGGAAGCCTTCGAGATCAGCAATGGCGTGAAGCAGGGCTGTGTCTTAGCTCCGGTCCTCTTCAACGTCTTCTTCACCTGCATGCTGTCCCACGCTGTCCAAGACCTGGAGAAGGAGTCTACTTCCGCTATCGTCTGGACGGCTCCCTCTTTGACCTTCGTCGCCTCACTGCCAAGACAAAGAGCATCAAAAATCTCCTTCAAGAAGTCCTCTTTGCCGATGACTGCGCACTGGTGGCCCATGCAGAATCCGATCTGCAAACGATGCTTGACCGCTTCTCCGATGCTTCAAAGCTCTTCGGCCTGACAATCAGCCTCGGAAAGACTGAGGTGCTTCACCAACCCGCACCAAACACCAACCCCTCGGCACCCACCATCGTCATTGACGACTCCCAGCTTGCGGACGTTGAACATTTCAGATATCTAGGAAGTACCATCTCCTGTGATGGCTCCCTGGACAGGGAAGTTGATGCCCGAATCAGCAAAGCAAGCCAGGCGCTGGGAAGACTCCGCAACAGAGTGCTTAGTCAACACAACATTCGGCTGACTACAAAACTGAGAGTTTACAACGCAGTGGTCTTGCCCTTCTCCTCTATGGGTGCGAATCTTGGACACTGTACCGCAGACACGTCAAGAGCTGGAGAACTTCCACATGCGAGCTCTTCGCTCCATACTCGGAATCCATTGGCAGGACCGTGTTTCCAACCTCGAGGTCCTGGACCGTGCTTACACTACAAGTATCGAGTCCATGCTCATCAAGGCCCAGCTTCGATGGGTGGGGCATGTCATCCGTATGGAAGAGCACCGTATGCCAAGGCGACTGCTGTATGGAGAGCTTCTGCACGGCAAGAGAAACCAAGGACGCCCAAAGAAACGGTACAAGGACTCGGTCAAATCAAACCTCCAGTGGTGCGAACTCAAACCAAAAGAACTGGAGGAGTGCGCCAGTGACCGACCTCTGTGGCGGGCCACAATTCACAAAGCCGCTACCAACTTCGAAAGTACTCGACGCCAAAAGCTGACTGCCGCCAGGGATCAACGTCACAGAGCAGCAGCAGCAGTGATCACGACAACGGACTTCCAGTGCCCCCACTGTTCCAGACTCTGCGCCTCCAGATTGGGGCTGCAGAGCCACCTCCGCGTACATCGATGAGCTGCAGAAACGCTAACGTCATCTTCGGATCTGAAGGACTACCACACACCTCTTGGTAAGAATATCTACCGAGTCTGGGAATAAAATAGTAAGGTCTGTTGTCAGCCCATCCAGCGAAGATACTGGTAAGCGCCAATGTGTTGAAGTTCCTCATTAGAGTTTCTCCTCTTTTGACGAACGTTGTCTGGACGAGTCAACTATAGTTGAGCATCAGGATCTTAATAGCACCCCTTTAGAGATGGCTTCTAGTGATACTGAGCAGCAAGAACAGCAAGAACATAGCCGATCAGACAAAATGGATAGAGTTGTAAAGGAGAGCTTAAAGGAAGTCCTTAAAGATCCTGAAATTATGAACATGTTTGCGTCTGCTTTCTCTAAATCATTGAAGGACGAGATAGGCGATCTCAAGAGTGTTACCGAGAAAACAAATCAAGTAATCTGTTATCTCCAAAATAGACTGGACTCACTGGAGCAATACACAAGGAGAAACAGTGTAAGAATCAGCGGCACCCCAGAGCCTTCGAACCCTTCTGTTCGGGAAGACACGGATGTCGTGGTGCAGAGGCTCGGGAGGCGATGGGTGTCACCATTACTGAAGACATGATAGATCGCTCCCATCGTCTGGGTAAACGTGTGGGGAATGCTGATCGGCAGATCATCGTCAAATTTACGTCGTACCGCCACAAGAGTGTGCTAATGAAGGCGCGACGCAGCTTAAAGAACAAAACCGCTGCCAGTCTGGGTTTCACCCCTACAGGTTATACTGCCGTGCCGAGGCCAGCGTCAGCAGCAGAGGCAGCCAGTGTCCCTGTTCCCAGGCCAGGTGACACGGTCTACATTAATGATGACCTGACTCGTCAGAGAGCCCAGCTGGCAGCCAGAGCCCGTCAAATGCAAGACACGTGGATTTACGATGGGGACATCTTTGTCAAATGTGGAAATGTGACCAGCAAAATACCTCCGATCGTCAGCTTGTCAAATGTGGAAATGTGACCAGTAAAATTACCTCCGATCGTCAGCTTGTCAAATGTGGAAATGTGACCAGCAAAATTACCTCCGATCGTCAGCTTGAATCGCCGCTCTCGGCTTCTCCAGTGCGACTCGCTTTTCTAGGTTGAAAGTAGCATCTCCAGCCTTGGAGAATGGTGAGCGACGTTCGTGTCGAGTGGACGCGTTTGGAAGAGCTCCGCTTTTGCTGCCGTACTTCGTGCTGTTTGACTCAGTCTGTTTTTTTGTTTTTTCGACATTGAACGCTAAGTGAAAAGTTGTATGTTGTATTTACGCAGAAATAATTTGGACTGTTCTCTTTCCTTTACTCTACATTTGAAGTTCCTGTTTTCTTCGAAGTACCGTGAGTATTTTTTTTTTTCTAAAGTTAACCCGCTTTTCCTGTCGTGGTGCTTCATTTTGACTCCCGATCCGGTCTTTTAAACCTTTCTGACAGTGTGGTGCCCAGTGTGGTGACAGTTTTCGGTGACAGTGTGGTGACAGTTGGGGGACAGTGGGGTGACATTTTGGGGGTGAAGTGTGGTGGTAGCTCACCAAGTGGGGCCGGTGTTTATTTTTCTTTTTCTCTGAAAAGGATCCGTCTTCATTATTTTCCAGGTCGTTCGAATACTTAGACAAAACGCTTTTTGGTTCAAAAGGTGAACAAGCTAATTATATGGATTTACAAAATACTGATCTCAAAGCTAAAAATTTTTTGTTTGCCCAGTGAAAACGTGTGTTTAGACAAGGCAAATCAATTTTTTTAAAAAAGGGGGAAAAAAGGGGGAAAAAAAATTCTTAGTTACTCTCAAAAAACCCTCCCGATCTTCTTTAAGTCCAAAAATAACCCGGAAAATATGAATGACAAAAAAAGTACCGGGGGCGTCACCCCAGTTTTCCCTTTCATTAAAAAGGAACCCCCCGCCTTTAAAAGAAAAACAGTTCACTACAGCGAAAATTTTGTTGCGGGCGGAAAAAAAATTTGGGGAAATTCGAATCGATGGATGGTGCTAAAAACGGATTGGGGGCCTTGGAGGATTTTTTCCTCGCAGTAGAAACAGCGCGTAAAAAAAATTACTTGCAAGGATTCTCACTGGGGAGGGATTCAGGTGGAGGTCAAGGATAAAACCCTTTCCTGATAACACCCCCTTTTTGGTTCCCAACAGGAAATACCGTCCCCCAAGTTGATCTTTAAGTAAAAACCCCCCTTTCTTTTTTCAGATGGGGAAATTTTTACAAGCCATCAAAAATTTTAAAGTAAACTTTCGCTCAAGCTCATTTTTGAAAGGGATAGAGCAGCAAGGGAAAAAAACTGACAAGATGGAAAAGGGGAAGAAGATTTCTGTACGTTAAAGTCCCCAAACCCCCTCTCCCCAAAACAATGAAATAAGCCCAGTTAAAAGGGGGTCCCTTTACATAAAGAGAAAAAGGTTGTCGATAGAAGAAGAGGGGTAAAGTGCCGAAATGCTTCCAGAAGGGGCCAGACTCTTCCTCGGCCAAATCCAGTAAAGGGTTCCCCGGCGTCTTTTCGGCGGTCAAAAGGGCAGGTACCCCGAGGTGCGAAATGACCCCGGCCCATAGGGGGGGCCACAGGAAATCTTAAATGGAAATGAACAAAAAGCAAGCCTTTCTTTCAGCCTGACAAAAACACAAAAAACAACAAAATAAGACACTTTTGAGGGACAGTCCCAACAAAAAACCCAAAATCCGACAAAAAGGGGCAGATCAAAGGGAGTCGACCGACGGAAAAAATTTTCAAAAAAGAAAAGTTGAAATTCGCCGGGGAAAACACCTCCCAAATCTGCATCGGGGAAAAACGCAGTTTGGGGGTCTACGCCACCCCTCCTCAACAGCCCGACAGAAAGCCCCGGCCAAAGGGGAAGGGAAACTTGAAAAAGATCCCCCCTCAAATGCGACGGGGGAGGAGTGTGCCGACTTCCTCTTCATGGGGGAAAAGGAACTGGATACTCCTTGTGATTGTTTGGGGGTTGGGCCACGTTTTGGTTTATGGACATTGAGCTTGGACAAGGTTTTGACGTTTTTTTGGTTGTCCAAACTATATTTTTTTAAAAACGAATTTATTTTTTTGCATGGATTTTTTAAAAAAAATTTTGTCTTTTTAAACCAAAGGGCTTAAGTAACAAATTTAAACCCGAAAAACTTTGTTTTCACAAAAAAAAAAACCCAAAAAAAATTGAAATCGCATGCCTCCGGGAAAACGCATAAAAGGGAAAAAAAAATGCCCCCTTTTTGGGAAAAAAAGGTGGGGGGGGAAAAACTGTTTTATCAGCTGGGCCCAAAGCACACCCGGGGAGAAATAATCCTTACTGTAAAGCTTTTCCCAAAGGGGGAAAATTAAGTTGCTGAAACAGCCCCGGAAAAATGTATCGTTTTCATTTAAATTATATGTTCAAAATCGTTCACACTAGAAAACCCCTGTACGCACCAAACGAAAAAAGGGGGTAAAATTTTTTGTTTTTAAATTTAAAATGAACTCATTTTCTTAAAATTCCCCAGAAAACCTTTAATTTTAACCGGTGTTTTTAAAAACACAGTAAGTCAAATAAACAGGGGACAAAAATATCGGGGAACCCACTTTGGGCAGAAAGAGAAAAGAAAAATTTAGGGGGAGGTGGGTTGGTAAACTTGAATTGACAAAAATTTATGGAGAGAGTTTAATAAAAAAGGAAAAATCTTTAAACGTGGTGCAGAAAAAAATCCCTTTATAACCCACTCTTGATTACTTTTTTTAAACAAACCCCGGGAAGAAACTGAATCATTTTGTTTCATGCGTTTTTTACGTCGGTGCCAACTCTGACCACAGAGCAGTTACTCTTGAAATAAAAAATTCACCTTTTTTAAAGGGGGTTTCCAGGTTTTGGGAAATTCAAAAAATTCATTTTTAAAAAAAGACAAAGTCTTTATAGAGAAAATGAATAAAAAAACTGGAAATTATGCTGGAAAGAAAGGGAAAAATCTCAACTGCGGACTTTCAGCCACGGGGGAAAACTGAAAAATTTGAAGATTAAAGAAATTTTTTGGGGAATAGGGGAAAATTTAAACGGGTCAAAAACGAGAAATGACAAAATTTTAAAACCGAAAGGGAGAGTTAAAAACTGCGGGAAGAGGCAAGTCCCAGAACCCAAAAAAATGAAGGATCCACACACAAACAAAAAATTTTAAACCCAAAAATTGGGAATTGATCTCTTTAAAAAAAAGCAAGAGGAGCCAGATTAGTTGGGAAAAAAAAACGGGATTGAAAAGGGGGGAAAAACACCAAATTTTTTCTTAGGTCTAGAAAAAAAGTCGGGAAAAGAATAATTTTTTTTTTTTGGAACTCAAATTAAAAAGGAAAGGGGGCAAAATTTTTCAAATCAAGCTATTTTTTTTTAAAAACAATTTAAAATTTTTTACTCCGAAAGGGTATATTTTGCCCAAAACAAAAAAAAACCCTTAAAGAAAAATTTTTAATAAAATCCCTTTGCGAACGAAAAATTTCCCCAAAAATTTAGCCCTGAAAGGGGTGGGGACTATGCAAAGGGTAGATCTCGAAAAAAAGAAGCAGGTGTAGCTCTAAAATCAAAAAAAAATGGCAAGCCCCCGGGGAAATGAAAACGGCTTGACAGGATTTTTATAATTCTTCTGGAATAATTTAAAAATGGTGGTTAAAAAAATCGTTTAATGATGCATATGCAGGGGGGAAAATAAAGCTAAACAAAAAGAAAAGGCATTTTAATATTACTACAAAAAGGAGCAGAGCAAGAAAGGGTTTCCCCTTTGAAAATGGGGGACCAATAACCTACAAAATATAGTTTAAAAAAATTTTAATTTGGAAAAAATTGATTTCGATGGGGGCTGGTCAAAAGTGTTTGGGGAAAAATTAAATTTTAATTTGAAGCCAAGTTGGATTTCTAAAGGGCGGAAACTTTACGAGTTTTTATACGAACAATTAAACGACGCCCACAAAATTATGTTATGCAACGAATAAATCGGGGGATATTTTTTAAAGCGTGCCCCCCCAAAAAGCATTTGACACCAAATCAAAAGAATTCATATGGAAACATTCGAAATTTTTGGTTTTGGAGAGCATTTTAGCCCCAACGGGGTTTTAAAAATTTTAGTAACAGAAACTTTCGGGTAACTTTTACCACGGGGGTGATCTCGGCCCCTTTTCCACTCGAGTGCGGAATTTGACAAAGGGTGTCCATTCTCTTTTCCCTTAGCCTTCGTGCTAGCAGTGGGGGCTAAATTGGGGGGAATTTTAAAATCAGAAACAGTCAAATTTAAAAGGGATAAAACTAAACCCGAAGTTGATTGCAACTGAACAACAACAAAAAAAAACGAGACGATGATGAAAGTTTAGATGATGATGATAATTTAAAAATAAAACAATAATTTATTTTTTAAAATTTTTCAACTTTTTGACGAAAACAAAATGTTTTTGAAAGGGCAGTGAAGCAAAGATTTCCCAGCCCCAAAACATTAAAGACACATTCACAGGTTTCCGGGGCTGAAAATTTTTAAAAATTTCCGTAAGACTAAAAACGATGAGGGTTTTGGCAGTCAAAGGGCAAGAAACCGAAAAAAAATTGTATTTAAAAAGGAAAAACAAATTGAAGTTCTAGGCATTTTTTTTCACAAGTGAAAAAAGCGCCGGGAAATGTTAGGACAACTGGAAAACAAAAACGAAAAAAAAACGAAAAAATATTAAAACTGTTTGGGGCCATAGAGACTTGGGAATTAATTGGGAAAATTAAACATTTTAAAACATTTTTGCATTTCCCAGTTGATTTTTGTCATGCAGAGAAATTTGGGTTAAACCCAAAATGTCATTACTGCAGTCCAAAAGAAAAATTTTTTTAATTTTTTTGGGAAAGAAAAGTTAGTAAAGAAAAGCGTTTGAAAAAAAAATTTAAAAAGGGAAAAATTTTGGAAGATGACAAATCAAATTTGGGGGGTAATATGGTTAACTTACAAAGGGCACAAAAAAGCTATTTTTTGGGAAAGGGGAAAAAGGGTTTTTTGACGATGTAGACAAGAAATGGGTCGGGTCCCCAGATGGCACATAAGTAAGGTTTTTGAGGGCTTAGGATGCTTTTTAAATAAAATTTTAAAATGAAGAAATCTGGGAATTAAAAAAGTTTTTAAACCCCTTTTTTAAAACGGTAGTACAAACCTACCTTAAAAAAAAAACATGGGACGAGCCTAGCCGAAAGTAGACAGAGTAAATAACAGGGAGACAATTTTTAAAGGAACAAAAACTTTAATCGATTCCCAAGGGGAAAGTAATGTACTTTCCCCTGTGGGAAAAAAAAAGGACTGGAAAAGAAAGAGGGAAACAAAAAAGCAGCAAAAAAACTCCTGGGCTGGAAGGGAAGGGTTTCAGATAGGGAATTTGGGAAAGGGAACCCCGCCCGTCACTTTTTTTGAATACAACGCACTGTTTTAAAGGTATACCCAAAAATCTGGAAAACGAAGGACCGAAATGGCCTGTTAACTGTTGCAAAAAACCCAAAAGGGAAAAAGGTTTGTTAAAGCCCGGACTTCAGGGCAAATGGACCCAAAAAAACCCAAAAATTTGCAGCCTTTTTAAAAAGAAAGAGTCAGTAAACAATCCTTTCAGTTTTTGGGCCAAAAGGCATTTTGGTTAAGAAAATTAAAAGTTGTGCCCAGATGAGAGTATATGGGTACTTGCGGTAAAAACAACTAAGGAAACTAGGGCGAGAGAACTGCAATGGGAAAAAACCTACATAATACTACCCAACGAATATATTGTGCACAAAAAAGAAGGAAGTGGGCAATAAAAAAATGCTCCCCTTTTTCCCGGGGCGAAATTGACTTTATAGAACATTTTTTCTAAACCCTTTTTGCAAGGGTTTAGAGCGTTCTGGAAAAATGGTTTGAAAGGTTTGTACAAACAAAAAATTTGGGTCTGAAAAAAAGTTTAAAATTTAAAAAAAAGTTCTCTTTTTGGTTTTAACCACGGTGGAAAAAAACTTTGAAAAGTCTCGGTATTTTTAAAACAAAATCTTTTTTAAAATTTTTGGGGGAAAAAGTCAATTTGAAAATATAAGGGAAAAAATAAAGCTCAGGGCACCATTAAATCATTTTTTTGAAAACAACGGACAGAAAAGAAAGTTTTTTAACAAGGTAAAGGAAAAGGGACAGGAATTTGGGG
>CM031609.1:28858348-28878348 GCA_018398815.1 Conus ventricosus | reverse complement strand
CGGCGCCTATCTTGCGCTGGGGTTGTTCGGGATGGGCGATTGCTCGTTCGTTGTCCTGGTTGTTCTGTGCCTTGCCTGCGGGGGGGGGGGGGGGGGGGGGGGGGGGGGGGGGGGGGGGGGGTCGTCTTTTGTCTTGTGATTCGTTCGTCCACGTTTTTTTCTGTTTTTTGTTTTGTTTTGTTTTTTCGACTCGCTGGCATTTATTTGGGATTTGAGTATGACCAGCTTAATGCGTTATCAGTGCGCTATATTTCGACGTGTGCGTGTGTGTGTGTGTGTGTGCGTGGTGTGTGTGTGTGTGTGTGTGTGTGTGTGTGTGTTGCATGCAGAAGTGAACCATACACTTGTGTCATTTACACCAACTTAAAGACTGAGTGATGAGACGATAACGCCCACGGTTGCATGATGGTTCAAAGTACATTGTAATAGATGTTTCCCTTCTATGAAGTTGTTAATTGTTGGCTAGCAGTTGTTCATTACTGGTAGCTTTTTCTTTTTTTTTCAGAATGGACGGGGCTTTTCTTTCGCCTGTCATTATATAGATTGTACTTTTTCTCATTTAGATGACTCTGGTGTATTTTGTAAATATGATTATTCTTTTGTCAAGTGTGTTTACCATTGTTTGTAAAATGCACTTTTAGACTCATGATGACATTACATTATAATAATATACACTCCCCTCCCCCCCCCCCCCCCCCCCCCCCCAACTGACACTGTTGGGGAGCGCGTTTACTGCTTGTAATAGTTTGTTTTGTCCCACTAGAAATTTTGTTATACTGTTTGTTGTTTTTTCTTGACTCTTTTTCTGTTTGTTTGTTTGCTTGCTTGTTTGTTCTCTACATAGAGAAACAGGTAAATTTATTATTCTTTGTATGTTTCCTTCTAATACTTTTTTCTACCCAGGGAGTTACAGGGATATTTATGATGTGCAGTTCCTACCAACCCTGGCCAAATTCCTTCACTCTATACGACAGAGTGCTGTAACATAAATGGGTGCTGATGTAAACATATACAGCGCCAGGGTTGGTTTATACTATGTAAAAAGCCCTCACAAACAGTAAGAAATTATGGTTCCTGAATGAAACCATCATTTTACAATTCCTGTTTATGACATGCCTACATTGTCCATTGAATGTGATGTTGTCTTTGTTTGTCCATTTCTTCATATTAGGGCGTCCCTTACAACAACATAAATGTATTTTGAACAGACGTTCCTCTTTAGATTCTTATGGACCCAACTTCAAATATAAAAATAAGACACACGATTTTCCCCTCATCAAAAGGATACTCTTACTTTTGTCTGGTGATATTGAAACAATCCCAGGGCCTAAGTGTGAAACAGATTTGTACGTTGTGCATGTACACGCAACAAGTACTGTGAACAAAATCGATTTATTGGAAGCAGATTATAACAAATGTGATATTATCACTGTTTCTGAGACTTGGCTTTCTGATTCCATTACTGACAGTTCTATACATATATCAAATTTTCATCCTCCAATCAGGCGTGACTGACCTAATGACCCACATGGTGGTGTTGCCATCTATGTTAGAAATAATCTGTACTGCAAACCTCGAGTAGATCTGCAGGTTGATGGTCTTTTGGCGGCTTGGACAGAGACAAAACTAGGGCAAACAAGTTTATTAATTGGTTCCTTTTGTCGAAAACCAAGTTCTAATACCAACTACTGGGATCTGATAGAAGAAAGTATTCACAAAGCAAATAACACATCGTTAAGATTTTTGATTCTAGGGGATTTCAACATTGACTTTGTAAACCCCACTTTGTGAACATTCTTAATCGCTATCAGCTTGTACAGTTAATAAATGAACCAACGAGAATAACTGAATTAACACAATCATTTTTAGATTTAGTTATCACCCTGAGCCCCAGTATTATACAATCAACGGAAGTTTGGCCAGCTATTTGTAGTGACTACAGTGTTCCATGTGCTATAATCAAGAACACTGTAGTTAAAGAACAGTCATTTAAAAAAAACGATCTTCAATTATAATAAACTTAATAATGGCTGGTTCTGCGAATTGCTTAACGAACTGAACTGGGATGAAATAATTTATAACAATGCAATTGATGCAAGTGCAAAAATGTTTTCAGACATTATATTAGAAAAAGCAACATTGTGTGTGCCCGTTAGAACTTTTACTGTTCATCCTCAAGCTGTAGCTTGGATGACAGGTGAATTTCGACTGTTAATTGAGGAACGCCAGAAAATCCACAAAATAGCTAAACAGACTAATAGACCAGAAGACTGGCTCAGGTTTTGACAATTTCGAAACTTTGTCATATCCAGAGAAAAGCAAAGACAGTGGGAATACACCGAGGAATTGGAGACTAAAGTTTTAAATTCAGATGATTTTAGAAATAGAGAATGGTGGAAATTAGTTAAATCTTTTCTTAAAAAGAAGGGTATGGACACTAACGAAATTCCACCAATCATGCATGGTAATATCTTGTATCACACAAGTAAAGAGAAAGCTGATATTTTCAATGACTTCATCATTAGCCAGTCTACTATAGAGAATGAAGAAGATGAAGTGCCCGATATTCCATTCCTTGAGCTTAATGATATTACACTCACTCCCTCTGAAGCTGAAAATGTCATTAGAAACCTTGACAAAAACAAAGCCGTAGGCACTGACCTAATTCACAACAAAATACTGTTGGCATCCCTTCCAGTTATTTTAAACCATTTGACCTGTCTTTTCAATAGAACTTTAAATGAAGGCAAATTCCTAAAATATGGAAAACTGCGCAAGTAAATCCTTTGCATGAAAAGGCTGCAAAAGAGAAATGTGATAATTATCGACCGATTTCATTGCTTAGTTGCGTTGGTAAAGTCATTGAGAGATGTATTCACAAACGTGTTTAACTTTTTATCATCTAATCAACTTATTTCATCTTCTCAGTCTGGATTTATCCCTAGAGACTCTACCGTCAATCAGTTGCTCTGCATGTATAATGATCTGTGTTCCGCTTTTGATAATGCTACAACAACGCAAGCCGCTTTGCTTGACATTTCCAAGCTTTTGATTGTGTCAGCCACAAAGGTCTCCTGCATAAAATGAAAGCGACTGGCATACGAAGTAAATTGCATGAATGGGTTTACTGATTACTTATTAAATCGCACTCAAGCAGTTACCATAAAAGGCGAAAAATCTGTATACAAGAGAATTCCTTCTGGTGTCCCACGAGGTTCATTACTAGGCCCGCTCCTGTTTCTTTATATTATATATATATATATATTATATATATATTTTATATATATATATGAATTACATTGTAAATGAAATCCAATCCAATATAAAACGTTTTTGCTGATGACACGAGTATGTATTTATCAGTTGATAATCCATTGATAATCCCAATCTCCGCGCTGAAATACTTAATGCTGACTTGGAAAGATACACTCATGGGCTAGAACTTGGAAAGTAAAATTTACGGTAGAGAAAACAGAACTGTTGAATTTCACTCGCAATAGGAATGTGATATTGCCTCTTACATTTGGCTCTACAATTCTACAAAGTACTAACAAGCATAAAAACCTATAGGTATCATTCTTTAAGATGATTGCAAATGGGATGAGGAGATAAAACATATAATGACTACTGCTACACTGCTAATTTCATGTCTAAAAAGCTACAAATATAAATTAAGTAGAAAAGCTCTTGAAAACTTATACACATCCTTTATGTTGCCACATTTCGATTATGCCGATATTGTCTGGGATAATTGTACTGAAACGCAGTCGCAGCATCTGGAAAATTTGCACCTGGAAGCCCTAAGAATCATTACAGGCACTGTTCGTGGAACACACCATCGATATTTATACAGAGAGTCTGGATTCTGCCTTTAAAGGAAAGAAGGAAAACGACATAAACTAATACAGTACTATAAAATAATTAATGGCCTACGCCCCAATTATTTAGTACATCTTATTCCTTCTCTAGTCTCGGACAGAAACCCTCACCACAGGCGAAGGCCTCTAGAACGCACAGTAATGAAATGTAAGAATATAAAAAAAATGTTCGTCCCATCCGCAACTCAATTATGGAATGCACTACCTGACTACATTAAAAGTAGCAACTCCTTGAGCCAACTTAAACGATATCTGTTAATTGATGATGCTATAGTTCCACCATATTACCATTTTGGTAAAAGAAGAGAGCAAGTAATTCACTGCCGACTCCGTTTAGGTATGAGTGATCTAAAGAACGATATGGTTAACCGACATCTGGATAATAATCCTCTTTGTAGCTGTGGCAATGGAAGAGAAACAGCAGAACACTATTTGTTATTCTGTCCCCTATTCAATATAGTTCGTGAAAATACAATTTTGTCTCTTCCACAGAATTATACCCAATTACGTTTTCTTTTAGAAGGTAGCCGTGATCTTCAAGCTGATGTGAATTCATTAACATTTGGAAAAGTACACCAGTTTATCTCCGAATTGAACTGATTTCAGCCCTGACTTTCTCATTAAAAAAAAGAAAATTAATAATAATAATAATGAACATTTTTATGTGCACACTTCTCTGTCGAACAGAGCACGCGGCCCATTACAAACTCCATATATATAAACAATTAAGGCAATAAAGACAACGCACCCCCCCCCCCCACACACACACACACACACACCCTTCCACACACACACACACAGAGTAACACACACACACACACACACACACACACACACACACACAACACAACACACACACACACACTCACACCACACACACACACACACACACACACAACGTGCGCGCGCGCGCGCCATAGATTGACGGCGAAATGAACTAATTGTAAACTTTCTGGAAGATGTGAGTTTTCAGAGAGCGTTTGAAGGAGTCAAAGTTATTAGTTTCTCTTATTTCTGCAGGGATAGTGTTCCAGATGGAGGGGGCAGCATGTGAGAAGCATCTGTCACCTAATGTCTTTTGGCTATTGACAGGACGATTTTGTAAAGCGGTAGCGTCAACAGATGAACGCAATTTGTATTGATGATGATGTTGCTTTAAATGGACTAAGTCCTTCAGATAATCTGGAGCACAACCTTGGACACATTTGTAACAGATAGATGCCAATTTAAATTCAATCCGAGCAGACACTGGGAGCCAGTGAAGAGAAATCAGATGAGGAGTAATATGGTCCCTGCTAGGCACTCGCAAGACCATTCGCACTGCATTATTCTGAACACGCTGCAGACTTTCAAGAAGATAGTCATGGGAACCATACAAGATTCACTATAACTTTATAGTTTGGCTCTTATTTATTCATTATGATCCATTTCTTTACTCTTGAAATAAGAGGCTGACTGACAAATCGATTGGCCAGGACATAGTTTACTGGATAGTTAGTTTGTTTACTTACTGATTAGCCAACGTCATCGCTAAAATCAGTAATTCTTTTTTATGTCTTCAAAAGGGAAGAAAAAACAATAACAGGAAATGGTGAAAAAAATGAAAAGCGGAAAAGAAAGAGGGAAAGAAAACAAGGGGGAAAAGTTAATCAAATTAAACCACCATACTTCAACACATTACTTATGGAAAAGATCGTTTCCACCCTAAACTACTTTACGTATTTTATACGTTTCTCTCATGTTTGTAAATTGTTCACATATTCTTCTTGATGAAGGGATTGCTGCTTCCACTCCCTTCCTCCCATTTTCATGTTATTCATTTTACTTTTCTGCTACTGTTTTTGTTTGTTTGTTTGGGGGCTTTTTGTTTGCTTTTGTTTTTCTTTTTCTTCTTCAATGTTTCCTTTTAATAATCCAAGCCTGAAGTGAATTGTGAATGTATTTAACCGCCAATATATTGTAAATGTCTATTTGAGCACAGTATAAGCCAGGGCTTGTTGTTGCTCATTCGTCCCGACAATTATGAAGGTATTCTCGATTACTTGTTTCTGAAATAAAAGCTATTTAAACCACATCAATTTACATGGTTGCGCGAAAATGCCGAGCTATGCTCCCCCTCCCTCCCGGGGCCGGAATAGCTCAGTTGGTAGAGCGCCGGACTCGTAACCCAAGGGTTGTGGGTTCGAATCTCCGACGGGCCGTTTCGGTACAAAGGGATTTTTCCCTCGGAGTTAACATTGGTTCTGACTTCATTTCCATACAGTCCTTCAAATGAGATTATAAACCGAGGTTCCGTGTGTGAACGCACGCATAACATCTTGCACACACGTAAAATCACATCACCAACTTTTGGAAGAGAAGGCCAGTTTGGCCGTTAGTATGGATGACACGGTATGCATAGCATGCACCTTCCCCGAAGATGGAGTATGGCTGCCTTAATGGCGGGATAAAAAAACGGTCATGCACACAAAACTCCCCTCCCTTTGTTGGGCACATGGGATTAATACTTGCCTGTCTGTACAGGGAGTGTCCGCACGAGTATCGGCCTGCGTACGCAGAAGAAGAAGCTCCCCCTCCCACCCCACCCCAGCACGCACGCACGCACGCACGCACACGCACACACACACACAAAAAAAAAAAATCGCGCGCGTGCACTCACAACGCACACACACGCGCGCGCGCGCAAAACGAGCAAGCAAGCAAGCGCGCACGCACGCGAGCACGCACACACACACACACATAGAGTAAGAGAGAGAGAGAGAGAGACGCGCGCACACACACACACACACAACACGCGAGCATACATACACACCCAGGTGCAAGCGCGCCCTCTCGAATAGTACGCACACATAATACGAATACTGGCGCGCGCATGTACTCACACACACAAACACAAACACACACACACACATATATATATATACACATGTCTCTCTAAACCATGCGCGCGAGCACGCACGCCAATACATATTCGACCATGCGCGCGCGAATGCAAGGCACGTTGCGTTCTCTCTCTCTCTCTCTCTCTCTCTCTCTCTCTCTCTCTCTCTCTCTCACACACACACACACACACACACACACACACACACACACACACACACACGCACGCGCGCGCGCGCGCGCGCACGTTCTCACTGGAAGCCAGTACAGTGTCAAGCAGCTCACTGGCACTCTACCGTTTGCTCTTTGCACGAAGTCTTGCAGCATGAATTTGAATTGACTGGACTTCGTGAAATGAAAAAAAAAAATTGCTTATCTATTTTTTTTTCTTCGAACTTCTTATATGTTCAGCAATCTTTCCTGTTTTTAAAACCCGCCCGATGTATTAGGTTCAGAGGTTTTTTTTAAAACGATCTGATGAAATTTTCTAACAACAAATAAAACGCCAACAATACTTTTACGCGAAAAGAAAGACGTCACCTGCTCTTTATATTCCTTGTATGTAACAGAAGAATTCTGGCCTTTGAGGAATAGGTATAGTCTCTTCTTTCTCTCTACAACTTTTGACATCAGAAGTGACGCTTGACGATAAATTGTTCTCTGAGAATGCCTTACAAACCCCACGCTTTGTCGAAAGATCTTAAGACAACAATGCTTGCTAATTAAATAGCATACAATGGGAGTTTATAATCCTCATTCTTAATTTCTTCAATTATCCACACAGTGTGCAAATCTTTTTACTAGATAATTCAGAATGAGGGAAAACCACAAAATGATATAATTTGGTTTTAACGTGAAAATGGTGAACGACAAAAGGGAAAATGTGAAAATGATGAATAAGCGGCAGGAGATGAGCGTGAAAATGAGGAACGACTGACGACAGAAGAGCATGTAAATGACAATGACTAGCGGGAGAAAAATTAGAAAACGATGACTGACTGACTGACTGACTGGAGAAGAACATGAGAAAGATAAATGAATGACTGGAGAGGAGTAAAATGATAAGTGACTAACTGGAGACATGGAAAGGTGAATGACCGACTGGAGAAAAACCCTGAAAACAACGAATGACTGCCTGAGAAGAACTTGAAAATCATGAATTTCTCACTGGAGAAGAACGTGAAAGCGATGAATGACTGATGTCGGGGGAAGTGAAAATAATGACCGACTGACTAAAAAGAATGAGAGCACAATAAATGATTGACTGGACTACAACGTCACGTGAGCATGATGAACGATGAGTGGGACGTAGAGGCAATGTGAAAATAGCAAGAAAAGAGAAAATGATGAATAAAAGATGGAAAAAGGAGAGGAAGATGAAAGAGGGGTGGGACAAGAAGATAGAATGAGGAAAAATAGTTCCGAGATAATAAGAACGTAAGAAAAATGTATAATGGACTGGTTAAAGCGTTATAAAAGAGCAGCGAAGGAAGCATGAAAGGAGAAAGCGACTGATGAATAACAGACAATTACAATGAGAGGTAGGACGAGATGACCTAGTATCCATGGAGGAGAGGCGAAAAAGGAGAATGTGAAAAGGATGTACGGTGGACAGGACTAGCGTGAGACTGACAAAAGAAGGGTTCAGCGCAGGGAAAAGGCGAGAGCGCGTGAGAATGGTCGATCACATGAAAACAGAACAACATGGTCATGATCCAGTGATGTACAACACTGAGGGGAAATGAATCGAGAGAACAATATTGATTTTACGAGGTAAAAAAGGAGAAAACGTGAAAATGATGGACAGGGGGCCCAGACAAGCAGGAAGGAAGGAAGAGCGTCAGTCGAAGAATTACATAAAAGTAACACATTTTCAGAAACTCAATACAGGAAGAAATAGATGAAGTGATAAAGTAACACATTTTCAGAAACTACAGGAAGAAATAGATGAAGTGATAAAAGTAACACATTTTCATAAACTCAATACAGGAAGAAATAGATGAAGTGATAAAAGTAACACATTTTCAGGTCAACTCAATACAGGAAGAAATAGATGAAGTGATAAAAGTAACACATTTTCAGAAACTCAATACAGGAAGAAATAGATGAAGTGATAAAAGTAACACATTTTCAGAACAACTCAATACAGGAAGAAATAGATGAAGTGATAAAAGTAACACATTTTCAGAACAACTCAATACAGGAAGAAATAGATGAAGTGATAAAAGTAACACATTTTCAGAACAACTCAATACAGGAAGAAATAGATGAAGTGATAAAAGAAACACATTTTCAGAACAACTCAATACAGGAAGAAATAGCTGAAGTGATAAAAGTAACACATTTTCAGAACAACTCAATACAGGAAGAAATAGCTGAAGTGATAAAAGTAACACATTTTCAGATCAACTCAATACAGGAAGAAATAGTTGAAGTGATAAAAGTAACACATTTTCAGATCAACTCAATACAGGAAGAAATAGCTGAAGTGATAAAAGTAACACATTTTCAGAACAACTCAATACAGGAAGAAATAGCTGAAGTGATAAAAGTAACACATTTTCAGGTCAACTCAATACAGGAAGAAAACAGATGAAGTGATAAAAGTAACACATTTTCAGAACAACTCAATACAGGAAGAAATAGCTGAAGTGATAAAAGTAACACATTTTCAGAACAACTCAATACAGGAAGAAATAGATGAAGTGATAAAAGTAACACATTTTCAGATCAACTCGATACAGGAAGAAATAGTTGAAGTGATAAAAGTAACACATTTTCAGGTCAACTCAATACAGGAAGAAACAGATGAAGTGATAAAAGTAACACATTTTCAGAACAACTCAATACAGGAAGAAATAGCTGAAGTGATAAAAGTAACACATTTTCAGGTCAACTCATACAGGAAGAAACAGATGAAGTGATAAAAGTAACACATTTTCAGAACAACTCAATACAGGAAGAAATAGATGAAGTGATAAAAGTAACACATTTTCAGGTCAACTCAATACAGGAAGAAATAGCTGAAGTGATAAAAGTAACACATTTTCAGGTCAACTCAATACAGGAAGAAACAGATGAAGTGATGACGAGAACGATGAACGCTTGGCCGCATTGAGGAGAGACAAACGCAAAACTGGACGAGGTGAATAGAGAAGAACGTGAAAATAATGAACAATGGACGGGGAAAGGGTGCAAGAAATTTCAGCCATGGGTTGGACTTGAAATAGCGAATGACTGACCGGATTAGAAGAATGAGAAGACGTTAACGAAATGATAGAGCAAGAACAAGAACTGGAGCATGTTAATATAACTGTTGTTTGTCCGTCGAGACGACGAAGACCATCCAGTCATCCTGGGATCGGGGGTGAGTGAGTGCTGGTCAGGCCGATCTGCGCCGGGAAAGACTTATCACAGTATGGACAGGGGATGGTGGCGGCAGTTAGAGATCTGTTAACACTGGTCTTCCTGATCATCCTGCATATATGTAACCAAGGAAGGAAAGAAATAAGAAAGAAAATAACAGGCACAATGAGAGCAAGAAACCGTGAAGATTACGACTGATTGAAAAGCACGAGAATAATGACGGTGAACGAGCGACTGGACTGGGACATGATACTTATGAACGAACGGAGAAAAGAACGTGGGAATGCCGAAAGGGAGACAACAGGGGAAGGAAAAGGGATGATTGGTGAAGACGGGGTAACTGAAGAATGGTGAAAGCCAGAAGAAAAGCAGAACACGAGAACGATGAGAGAGAGATGGAAGACTAACGTGAGAGTGATGAAAAAGAAATGTGAGACTAACGTGCGAGTGATGAAAAAGAAATGGGAGACCAACGTGCGAGTGATGAAGGGCATTTCCATTAGAAGGCAAGAAACTGAAGATGAAGCGTATGGTCCCGATTGGAAGAAAATAGGCAAACGCGAAAATGATAAAAGGATGGACGAGAGGAGAACATAAACCAGGTAACGATCGAGACGATTAAAACGTCAGAATCATGAATGAGAGGTGGAACTCAAATAGAAAGCGATATCCATGAACGAGAGGTGCAAAGGAGAATGTGAGAATGATAAATGATGTATGAGATATATTGGACACAATTTTGCATGGGAAAACAACGTCAGGGCGATGAAGATAAAAGGAAAAGAAGCGAGGAGTATGAGATCTATGGATCAGTGAACACTGGACAGCGTTGGAATGGTGCAGCGATGGCCAGAATAAAACAAAGGAAGCAAGGGAAAGATAAGTGAGTGCAAAGAGAGAAAAGAAGAAGGTGAGAATAATGAATGGGAAATTCAAAGAGAGAGAGGACATGAGAGGGAAGAACCTGTGAATTATGAAGCACATGAAAATCGGAGATCGTCAGAGTAATCCAATGGAGAATGGAATGAGAAGGGAGCGAGAGAATAACGAATGGGGGACGCTATCAGAAAAGAGCAAGAGAACGGCGAATGACAGACGAAATAAGAGAAGATAAACTGGGAATGGTGAATGACAGACGAAATAAGAGAAGATAAACTGGGAATGGTGAATGACAGACGAAATAAGAGAAGATAAACTGGGAATGGTGAATGACAGACGAAATAAGAGAAGATAAAGTGGGAATGGTGAATGACAGACGAAATAAGAGAAGATAAAGTGGGGATGGTGAATGACAGACGAAATAAGAGAAGATAAAGTGGGGACTGTAAATTACAGAAGAAATAAGAGAAGATAAAGTGGGGACTGTAAATTACAGAAGAAATAAGAGAAGATAAAGTGGGGATGGTGAATGACAGACGAAATAAGAGAAGATAAAGTGGGGACTGTAAATTACAGACGAAATAAGAGAAGATAAAGTGGGGACTGTAAATTACAGAAGAAATAAGAGAAGATAAAGTGGGGATGGTGAATGACAGACGAAATAAGAGAAGATAAAGTGGGGACTGTAAATTACAGAAGAAATAAGAGAAGATAAAGTGGGGATGGTGAATGACGGACGAAATAAGAGAAGGTAAAGTGGGGATGGTGAATGACAGACGAAATAAGAGAAGATAAGTGGGGACTGTAAATTACAGAAGAAATAAGAGAAGATAAAGTGGGGATGGTGAATGACGGACGAAATAAGAGAAGGTAAAGTGGGGATGGTGAATGATGGATGTGACGAAGATGATGGCGCGAAAATGAGGACTGCTGGACGAAGGGGAACCTGAAAATAGTGAATGTCGGGACTTGCGGGAAAGTTATCAATGAGGAACGTCGGACAAGGAAAACGTGGGAACAAAACATTTTGGAGAGAGGGAAACGTGAGAATAATGAATGCTGGACTGCGTAAAACATGAAAATAATAAATGGTTGTCCAAGAGAAACGTGAGAATAATGAATGTTGGACTGAGGCAAGCATGTAAATGATGAATGTTGAACGGAAGAAACGTGAAAATGAAACATCCTGGGTTGGCGAAAAACGCGAGAATCATAAATATTGGGTGGGGTAAAACGTAGGACTGGGGAAAACATGCCAATGATGATGTTAGAGTGGGCTGAAATGTGAGAACGATGGAGGTTGGAGTGGGGGAGGGGGTGAGAATGATGAATGTCTAAATAGGGGACAGTTTACTGAATGTTGAACAGGTGGGCGGGGAGGGGAAGGGAAGGGGACGTAACATTGAATAATGCTGGACTGAGGAAAACATAAGAATGATGAAAATTGGAGTACCGGAAAAGGCGAAAAAAAAATGAACGATGGAGTGGAAGACGCGAGAATGGTAAATACTAGACGGGCGGAAACTGTGAGAATAATAGATGTTGGACTGGATGGAAAGAGAAGAACCAGGAAAGATGAATAGTACATGGAAGGGCGGTGCGACGCTGCGTGAACGAAAGACGGATGAGGAAAGCGAATGACAGAGCGTGAGAATGATGAGGGCCGTAATGAAAACAGGATAGCGACAGAGTAAAAGTGGACCCAATCAAGGACGAGACGGAATGAGAAGACAGGAACGCGTTAAAAATGATGGTTCACACAATGAGACGAAGAGAACATAACATTGCTCAGTGTAGGACGGGATGGGAGCAGAACGCGACAATAGTAAATGAAGAACAAGATGAGAAGAAGAGAACATGAGAATGATAACTGAGAAACGGAACGGTAACTGGGGAACGTGAGAAGAATGAATGATGGACGAGTGAAGAAGAGGAGAACGAAGACCAATGGATGCAAGGACAAGACAACGTGGAACTGATGAACGATGCTCTGGAAGAGGGACGGGCTTTTAGAGAGAACGGATGATGGATGGGAGAAACACACATGAATGATAAATGACGGGTGGGATAGGAAGGTAGGGGAGAACTGGATAGAGCTGAATACGGTCCATCCTACTGTTCAGTTCTGTCAAAAGCAGAGTAAAGGGGTAACAATGGAAATGGCTGCATCATAAATTTATAGCAATGCAGAAAAATAGGTCAGCATTGTACAAAAGGAACTGTTTGTAGCGGAGAAAAATAAAAGAGGGGAGGGGGGGGGGGGGCTGCAGTACTTCAAATGTTGGGGGTGTAGTTGGAAAAGACCATAATTATATGACATAAGAAAATAGGGAATATGGAAACATGAATGATGTATAACAGTGGGTATGGGCGGTAGTGATACGGCTGAAAAATATAAAGGGGTGGGGGAGAGAGAAACCTAAGGGCCTCAAGTTCAAATCCATGAAATATTAAAAGACAACTGCTTTGGAAAAAGCGAGAAATTGCCGCTGGACGGGACGGAGATGGAAAGTGGTGGTGGTGTGTCCCGTCCTCTCAGCATGTCCACATGTTTGTACGAGAAAGTGAAGGGCCTCTGCAGAACATCAAGGAGTGAACGGGAAAAGGAGGGAGTGGAGAGAAAACTGGACTGAAAAGTGCACTATCCTGGTGAGAAAGAATGCAAGTGAAAGGAAAGGAAAGCAAGTAAGAAAAGAAAAGTGTTGTGGTGAGCATCAGAAAATCCTACGCGAGTGGGGAATATGGGCAAAAGTGGGATATATATATATAAGAAAAGTGTAGCTGTTACGCCTAAAACGGTTTTTAAAATGCTCAACCCCTTGGGGAGCAACATTTGTTTAGAGTTAAAGAATAAAAACGAAGTCTAAAATCATCTACAACGTTGTTTCAAGCTGGGCTCTCGTCACGATGAATATATATATATATATAGAATGCTGAACAATTAAGTAGTGGGGGAAAACAAGTGCAGGTTTACAATTCTTCAGTCGTTATAGTAATGACTTGGCAAAGATTTGAACTTTTTTAAAAAAAATTTTTAAAAAATTGAAGATGAAGAAAATGGGTGGAATATATTATAAATATGAGAAGCCCTTCACTTGCTGCCTGAGGGAATCATCGTAATCCCTCCTGAAAGCACATTTATTTGTATTGCCTGCTCCTAGGCCTTTGGTCCGCTGGATCGGACTCATCAGGGAGACACGGCTGATTGTGTCAGTGCTCTTGGTGTCAAATTGAGACACACCACAGTCCATAATTCTGTGGTGTTCTCACCACCAAGGGTTAAAAATCCAATATATATTATATATATATATATATATATATATATATATATATATATATATATATATATATATAAGGGTTACAAGCGACTATTTTGAGTGGAGCAGACGTAAAACCATATCAGGGCCGTCAGCATTTATAAAACAATGCCAGTTAATATCGAATCGCCAGACTGAGACTCGAAACACGCACAGATCAAGTTCTTTTGTTTTCTAAATGGCAAAGATTTCTTTAATCAACGTTAGTCAGCGTAGCTGCTTCAGGAACGCAACCCCCACCCTTTCCCATCAACATCCATACCCACCCCATCAGATAGTAAGCTCGGGTAGAGCACCCAGTCCGTTGTAAGATAACTTCACATACGCCTGTGTCTTCATGTACCGACGTTCTGACGGTATTGGTGTAGTGCTGCATAAACCCTCTACCATTACTTTTTTCCCCTCCATTGCCCCACCCCTTCCGACCCGCCTTTCTGTTGTAATTATCACGTCTGCTCTACCACCGTGGTGAGTGTCGACGCTGAACCTGAACATGACCCTACACAGAACTTGGTTCGGGTGTCACTGCTCTGCACAGGGTCTACACCGAATCAGCTTTAATACTGGTTTGACGGATGCGCAAGAAATCTCAGCACCAACATAGTGATGGATACTGCCAGCGGTGTCACAAAAGAAACCGCAGCAATGAAAAACAGTTGGAATACTAACAGCGGTATCACAAGCGAAGTGTTTCACGGAACAGCAGCGAAATAACATTGAGCTGCACCTCGTTTACACTCAGAAAGAGTGAACAGCACAAACTCAGAACTGGGGAACTCAGAAAACAAAGGCTTACTCGACCAGATGCAGAAACTTGGTCACTGTAAAAGAAAAGAAAAACGTACGGTGTTGAATATGTTCAACAGGAAACTGTGAATCGGGGGCACTTGTATAGCAGCCTGCCTGTTGACCTACAGCACAGGGAGCTAAGCAGAAGTTAACCTTTAAGCAAAACTGTCACGCAGAAGTGAACAGTGCACTTAGAACATAGAACGAAGAAAATGGTCAGGGCACTGCGTGCGTGTGTGCGTGCGTGAGTGCCTGTGTGTGCGCGCGCGTGTGTGTGTGTACGTGTGTGTGTGTGTGTGTGTGTGTGTGTGTGTGTGTGTGTGTGTGTGTGTTTGCACGCGCGCGCATGTGTGTATCATGAATTTCCGTTCAAGAGGAAAGCGTCTTTTACAAACGGTAAAACAACAGTTCCAGACATCATCGGACTTCGGATGGCTGGATACAAACGGTAAAACAACAGTTCCAGACATCATCGGACTTCGGATGGCTGGATACAAACGGTAAAACAACAGTTCCAGACATCATCGGACTTCGGATGGCTGGATACAAACGGTAAAACAACAGTTCCAGACATCATCGGACTTCGGATGGCTGGATACAAACGGTAAAACAACAGTTCCAGACATCATCGGACTTCGGATGGCTGGATACAAACGGTAAAACAACAGTTCCAGACATCATCGGACTTCGGATGGCTGGATACAAACGGTAAAACAACAGTTCCAGACATCATCGGACTTCGGATGGCTGGATACAAACGGTAAAACAACAGTTCCAGACATCATCGGACTTCGGATGGCTGGATACAAACGGTAAACAACAGTTCCAGACATCATCGGACTTCGGATGGCTGGATACAAACGGTAAAACAACAGTTCCAGACATCATCGGACTTCGGATGGCTGGATACAAACGGTAAAACAACAGTTCCAGACATCATCGGACTTCGGATGGCTGGATACAAACGGTAAAACAACAGTTCCAGACATCATCGGACTTCGGATGGCTGGATACAAACGGTAAAACAACAGTTCCAGACATCATCGGACTTCGGATGGCTGGAGACAAACGGTAAAACAACAGTTCCAGACATCATCGGACTTCGGATGGCTGGAGACAAACGGTAAAACAACAGTTCCAGACATCACCGGACTTCGGATGGCTGGAGACAAACGGTAAAACAACAGTTCCAGACATCATCGGACTTCGGATGGCTGGAGACAAACGGTAAAACAACAGTTCCAGACATCATCGGACTTCGGATGGCTGGATACAAACGGTAAAACAACAGTTCCAGACATCATCGGACTTCGGATGGCTGGAGACAAACGGTAAAACAACAGTTCCAGACATCATCGGACTTCGGATGGCTGGATACAAACGGTAAAACAACAGTTCCAGACATCACCGGACTTCGGATGGCTGGATACAAACGGTAAAACAACAGTTCCAGACATCATCGGACTTCGGATGGCTGGATACAAACGGTAAAACAACAGTTCCAGACATCATCGGACTTCGGATGGCTGGATACAAACGGTAAAACAACAGTTCCAGACATCATCGGACTTCGGATGGCTGGATACAAACGGTAAAACAACAGTTCCAGACATCATCGGACTTCGGATGGCTGGAGACAAACGGTAAAACAACAGTTCCAGACATCATCGGACTTCGGATGGCTGGAGACAAACGGTAAAACAACAGTTCCAGACATCATCGGACTTCGGATGGCTGGAGACAAACGGTAAAACAACAGTTCCAGACATCATCGGACTTCGGATGGCTGGAGACAAACAGTAAAACAACAGTTCCAGACATCACGGACTTCGAATGGCTGGAGACAAACGGTAAAACAACAGTTCCAGACATCATCGGACTTCGGATGGCTGGAGACAAACGGTAAAACAACAGTTCCAGACATCATCGGACTTCGGATGGCTGGATACAAACGGTAAAACAACAGTTCCAGACATCATCGGACTTCGGATGGCTGGAGACAAACGTAAAACAACAGTTCCAGACATCATCGGACTTCGGATGGCTGATACAAACGAAGGAAGGTCTTGTGTCATACCGTGCTAGTCCGGATTTGTGGTGAAAATCGACAAAGTGTCATACCGTGCTAGTCCGGATTTGTGGTGAAAATCGACAAAGTGTCATACCGTGCTCGTCCGGATTTGTGGTGAAAATCGACAAAGTGTCATACCGTGCTCGTCCGGATTTGTGGTGAAAATCGACAAAGTGTCATACCGTGCTAGTCCGGATTTGTGGTGAAAATCGACAAAGTGTCATACCGTGCTCGTCCGGATTTGTGGTGAAAATCGACAAAGTGTCATACCGTGCTCGTCCGGATTTGTGGTGAAAATCGACAAAGTGTCATACCGTGCTCGTCCGGATTTGTGGTGAAAATCGACAAAGTGTCATACCGTGCTAGTCCGGATTTGTGGTGAAAATCGACAAAGTGTCATACCGTGCTAGTCTGGATTTGTGGTGAAAATCGACAAAGTTTTGAAGGAAGGTCTTGTGTCATACCGTGCTAGTCCGGATTTGTGGTGAAAATCGACAAAGTGTCATACCGTGCTCGTCCGGATTTGTGGTGAAAATCGACAAAGTGTCATACCGTGCTAGTCCGGATTTGTGGTGAAAATCGACAAAGTGTCATACCGTGCTCGTCCGGATTTGTGGTGAAAATCGACAAAGTGTCATACCGTGCTCGTCCGGATTTGTGGTGAAAATCGACAAAGTGTCATACCGTGCTAGTCCGGATTTGTGGTGAAAATCGACAAAGTGTCATACCGTGCTCGTCCGGATTTGTGGTGAAAATCGACAAAGTGTCATACCGTGCTCGTCCGGATTTGTGGTGAAAATCGACAAAGTGTCATACCGTGCTCGTCCGGATTTGTGGTGAAAATCGACAAAGTGTCATACCGTGCTAGTCCGGATTTGTGGTGAAAATCGACAAAGTGTCATACCGTGCTAGTCTGGATTTGTGGTGAAAATCGACAAAGTTTTGAAGGAAGGTCTTGTGTCATACCGTGCTAGTCCGGATTTGTGGTGAAAATCGACAAAGTTTTGAAGGAAGGTCTTGTGTCATACCGTGCTAGTCCGGATTTGTGGTGAAAATCGACAAAGTGTCATACCGTGCTAGTCCGGATTTGTGGTGAAAACCGACAAAGTTTTGGCATTTCGGATCCACGATCGCCAAGCGAAGAATGTTCGTGTTTTGAGGAAAAATAAATTTCTCAAAGCTGACAGCATTATCGAAACAAAACCACTGAGATGTCAGTATCGGAGATGGGCACGGACAATGTCCGTTTCAGGACAGCTCAAGCAGACCACAGAGAGCATTTCCTGGCCGTCAACATGTACCAAAAAACAAAAAGAAAAAAAAGGAAAAAAAAAACAGCAATAACAACAACAACAACAACAAAGCAAACAAAACCCAAGCATTCATGCAAAACACAAGCAAACAAACAACAAAACCCAGAAGTCACTCCCGTCAAGGGAAAACAGATGTACACGCGGTATAGAGCTACACTTATTCGTAACATCCTTTTCCATGCTGCAGCCCTTCAAGCCATGTTAAGCGCACCAACCATTCGGATCATTTCGCTCACACTTTTTGTTTCAAACCGATAAAAAAAAATCCTTTTGTGATAATTTCCAACGTAACAAAGATGCATACAAAAATGCCTAATTAGTGAGCAGCACCGCTAAACGGACAGCAAGTGCCTGTTCCAGTGGTTAAACTCTTACCATCTAGTCGCCAGATTACCAGAAAAGACTTGCATCTTACAAAGAGTATCAGGGGGGGGAAAAAAGAAAAGAAAAAGTTTTCCAGACCAAAGGAAGATGAACAGACCACAAATATAAAAAGGCGGTTGGCAACAGTACAGAGCAACAGTACAGAGCAACAGTACAGAGCAACAACAAAAAAAGACCGAAAGTCAAAAAGATTTTCAAAGAGTGCGACACAAAAGAGGAAACTATACTCAGAGGCATAAAAAACGCGAAAACAAACTGTATAGAAATTTTGATGTAATTTGGCTACCGATTCCTTTGAACTGGTAATAGAAAGTGAGAAAAAGCAATCGAACACCGCAAAAGTGTCCTTTCAAAGTTCATTCTGGTAGAAAATAAGGTCACATGAACTTGACCTTGACCCTGTGTTAACAGCAGAATGTCAGTATCTGGTGTGACCACCTCGAGCATTGATCACAGCTGTGCACCTGCGGTACATCGAGTGCACCAGAGTGTTGGTCTGCCTCTGGGAGACTTGCCACCACACCTGGCCCACAGCGACAGCAAGCTGAGCTGCTGTCTGGGGTCTGGGATTGAGCTGGTTCAACTGCCTCTGAAGGGCATCCCAGAAATGCTCTATTGGGTTAAGGTCGGGAGAACGGGCTGGGTGAGGCAGCAGATTGATGTTGTTCTGCCTCAGGAAGTTCTGCGTAGCACGGGCAGTGTGCGGCCTTGCGTTGTCCTGCTGAAACAGGTTCTGTGGATGCCGCTGGAAATGCGGCAGGATGTGGGGCCTCAGAACTTGGTCGATGTAATGAACAGCAGTGACCCCGTTACCACGTCCTGGACCCACATTCTGGAAGATGACTGGCCCAATACGGCGATTTATGCCGATAGCCCCCCAGATCATGATGCTTTCACCACCCCATGGGTCCCTTTCGGTGATGTTGGCATCCGTGAAGCGTTCCCCCGCTCTTCTCCAGATCCGGATGCGGCCATCGCCTGGGTCGACGCAGAACCGGCTTTCATCACTGAAGAGGACTCGGCCCCAGTCCCGATGGCGCCAATGCACGTGGATCTGTGCCCACTGCAGACGGTTCTGGCGATGCTGGAGTGTCAGGATAGGTCGCCGGGCTGGACGCCTGCA
>CM031609.1:28845848-28850848 GCA_018398815.1 Conus ventricosus | reverse complement strand
TCAGTTGTTGGTTTTTTTCGCTTCACGACCAGTACTGCTATTGCTCGCTCTGCTATCGCTGGCTGCGCTATCGCTGGTTGTGCTACATCATTACTCTCGCTGCTGCTGCTGCTGCTACTACTACTACTACTACTACTACTGCTGCTACTACTACTACTACTGCTGCTGCTGCTGCTATATGCCCAGTACATCACGACAGTCATGAAAAGACAATCTAACAAAAGTTTGTAAACAGCGGGCTGAGCACGTACACACACACACACACACACACACACACACACACACACACACACACACACACACACACACACACACAAGCGCGCGCCATGTCCAACAGTCACAGAAGACGTAAACTAGATAAAAGGGGGATGGGTAAGGGTCAGAACCCTTCTCCGAAGAAACAATCTTAGGAAAGGTGTGGAACCTGTGATGAGGTCTGCTTGGCCAACAGAGAAAGAGAACTGGTTAAGCTGGAGGGACCCTAGTATGAAAGGAAAACGTTGGCCGCAGGATTTAGGCCTAAATGAAGGAAATCTGTGCACATGGGTGTCAGAAAGAAGATCGTTGTCCGTATGGTTTTGACCTAAAAGAGAGAAGTCTGTAAATACGGATGTCAGCAGCAGAACGAAAATGAAGAAGTGCGGACAGACTGAGGGGTTCAGAGTGACACGCTGGAACCTGGTCTTCAAGCGACTTAAACGACGGAGGATATCGGAATATATCCATTGAACAACGTGCGGCCGGCGAAGGGGAACAACAGAGACAGGTACAACACAAGCATGGTAAGAAGAACCGAAAACACGTCGTGCGGCACTGTTCTAAATTTCATTGAGGCCAGATCCTCTGGACCAGAAAATATTTTCTGTTACCTGGTGTACAATGGACAAAGGGGCACATAAAAGCAGAGACAGCTTCTTCATTCAGATAGAAACGGAAGGAACCGATTCCTCTGCGCTTGATGTGGAAGGTGCGACTAATGCAAGGGAAGAGAGCTGTTAAAACGAGAGTTTCATCAACCAATACACTAAGATTTTCATCTACTGAGACAATCTAACATATATTTGGCTTGTCTTGTACACATGCTAAAGAAGGACCAGATCACATGAAAGAAAGACTGAAAGAAAGAGAGAGAGAGAGAGAGAGAGAGAGAGAGAGAGAGAGAGAGAGAGAGAGAGAGAGAGAGAGACAGAGACAGAGAGAGACAGAGAGAGAGAGAGAGAGAGAGAGAGACAGAGAGAGACAGAGAGAGAGAGAGAGAGAGAGAGAGAGAGACAGAGACAGAGAGAGACAGAGAGAGAGAGAGAGAGAGAGAGAGAGGCAGAGAGAAACAGAGAAAAACAGAAAAAAAACAGAGAGCAGAAGGAAAGGAGTGGGGGTAGAGGTGGGAGACAGTTCTATAGCCGACGCTGGTGACAGGAAGAAAAAGGGTTATGACCGTCAGAACTCTTCCCAAGGCGCTGCTACTTAACTGAACAAGAAACCAAAATGACGATCGTTTCACGCGAGCTTCTTAGGTCCATGATCACTGCCAAGTGTGAGAAATAATGTGCACGTTGTGCGTTCTTTAACATCCCGTCCTATACCGCAAATCCCGTATGGTCAAACGAGAAGAGAGGAGAACCATATGGTTTAATAGAGGCATATTTCAGTGCAAAAGAGGGACTGTGTGGTGGGGAGGGGGCGGGAAGGGTGGGAGGAGAGGGGTGCAAACCAAAGAGAGAGAACAAAGTAAAATTCAACTTCGAGGGAAAGCAAATACGAGACAATTTGTATAAGAAAAAAAAAATCAGCGAGCATGAAATCTGCAGAAGATGGTCACAGATCGGCAGCAATGAGAAACAGAGAAGCAGCCCCGCTTTCCGTCCCCTAGTGCCCCACTGACTGCCAAGTTTTATCATGAATGAGGTTTCACTTGAAACTATTTTTTTAATTTCCCTATACAATGACTGCCAGACTTACGGTCCTGATGATCTCAATGAGCAATAATTCCATTAATAACATCAACCGATAGAGAAAAGACACAGGCATAGACTATTGGAAGCAGACCCACCCCCCCCAAAAAAAAAAAAAAAAAAAAAAAAAAAAAAACGGAAACTGCTGTCCAAACCACCCAAACCCTAAAACAAAGGAAGAGAGAAATCAATCATCAGGCTAATGTTGAAATTCATGTTTACTTTCTGTAAGATCCAATGGCTGGCGCACTCAGCATGGCTTAGTTTAAAATGTCCTAAGATGCTAATCGTCCAGCTTGAATAACATGCATTGGTTTACATGACTATATGTACGCATGCCATTTTTTCCCTTCCCTCCCTCCCTCCGTGTGTGTGTGTGTGTGTGTGTGTGTGTGTGTGTGTGTGTGTGTGTGTGTGTGTGTGTGTGTGCTCTGTCAGAACTCTCTGTCCTCTGCGTGGTGACAGCCTGAAATGGCTCCTGTTGGTTGGCTGGATTACAACAAAACGACAGTGACTGAATCAACATCACAGACAGCTGATCTGGAGTTTATTTCTCAGGATATTCCAAGACTTGAAGCTGACGGAGAAAACAGATGCTGCCATAATTTGGTTGCCTACAACACCAGAGATGACATTGTTGGCGCCATGTGTGCAAAGATATTTTACGCCTCACAGAGCAAGTAATATAATGCCAGGCATGCACCGGGTATCCGACACTTTAAGGAGACAGTAATATTATGCCAGGCATGTATCGAGTATGCTACGCTTTACGGCGAAATCAAAATAGTGCCAGGCGTGCACCGGGTATCCTACTCTTTACGACGAAAGTAACAAAGAGTCAGGCGTGCATCGGATATCCTACTCTTTATGGCGAAAGTAACAAAACAGTCAGGCGTGCATCGGGTATCCTACTCTTTACGGCAAAAGGCACAAAGAGTCAGGCGTGCATCGGGTATCCTACTCTTTACGGCGAAAGTAACAAAGAGTCAGGCGTGCATCGGGTATCCTACTCTTTACGGCGAAAGTAACAAACAGTCAGGCGTGCATCGGGTATCCTACTCTTTACGGCGAAAGTAACAAAGTGTCAGGCGTGCACCGGGTATCCTACTCTTTACGGCGAAAGTAACAAAGCGTCAGGCGTGCACCGGGTATTCAACATCTTTCAGAGAACGTAACAATGCCAGGAGTGGATCAGGTATCTTACACCTTACGGCGAATTAAGATGGTGCCACGTACGCACGGGTATCCTACACATCACGGATTTAGTAACATGTTGCAAGGAGTGCACGGATATCCTTCATCTTACCGAAAATGTACCATGGATACCAGTACACACTTTACGGCGAAATAAACATGGTACCAGGTGTGCATAGACAGCCTACTTGTTACGCAGAAAGTAACAGAGTCGTGGTGCCAGGTATGCAGGGATAGCCTAACCTTACCGAGAAAGTAACATGGTGCCAAACGTGAACGGATACCCTACACTGAAAGTTACATAGTGCAAGACATGAACAGATATCCTACACCGAATATAACACAGTGTCGCTTACGAACGGATATCATACACCAAAAAATGACATGGGGCTAGATACGAATGGATATCCTACACCAAAAATAAAATGGTGCTAGATACGAACTGATATCCTACACCAAAAATATCATGGTGCTAGATACGAACTGATATCCTACACCAAAAATATCATGGTGCTAGATACGAACTGATATCCTACACCAAAAATATCACGGTGCCAGATATGAACAGAATGAAGCAAGGGTTGACTGCTAGAACCCAGTATCTCATACACATATAGAGAAGAGAGATACTGGGTTCTGGCAGTCAGCCCTCGGAGATATCCTACACCAAAAACAACATGGTGCCAAATATGAACGGATATCCTACACCGACATTAAAATTGTGCTAATTATGAACGGATATCCTACATCCAAAATTACAAGGCGTCAGAAATGAACGGACATCTTACACCGAAAATAGCATGGTGCCGGATATGAACGGATGTCCTACACCAAAAAATTATTTGTTGTTTGGCTGATCCAACAGTGACGCACCGCGTTCACAGTTTGAAGTTCCGACCGACATACAAATTGTTATTTCCGCTGCCTTTCTTAACGCGCTGTTCTCCTGCTTTCCCATGTTCCACCTTCCCCGCCAACATATATGCATTCTAAAGTGGTTATTATTTTCTGTCATATAACTTATGGTGCCTTTGGACAAAACGCCTGCATGTACCTATCCAAACAACTGTAATAAGTAGATAGCCCTGTGTTGGCCGATGTACCTAACTCAACAGCTATAAAAAATAAATAAATAAAAAAAAGTAGGCAAGCCTGAAATTGGCCGGTGCAACTATCCAAACATATATACACAGTGGACAGCCCTGATATCGTTAAGTGCAAGGAAATATACATGACAACATCATGAGGAAGGCAATAACAAACAGCAACACTGAGATGAAAAAAAAGTGGATAAGGGCATCATAAAAAAGGGAAGATACACGAGGCCAAGGCGAGAAACGAAAGATACACGAGGCCAAGGCGAGAAACGAAAGATACACGAGGCCAAGGCGAGAAACGAAAGATACACGAGGCCAAGGCGAGAAACGAAAGATTGGTAAGCAAACCAAAAACAAGGAAAACTGGATTTTGAAACCATGACAAAAGGAAGTGTTCATCATGAGTTTGGAAAGATAGATGATGACATCATGAGAAAGGAAAGAAAAGAAAAAGATATACCCTAATGTGTCTCTTAGAGAGAAATAAAATAATATACAAAGGATTGGAATGGACATCACGACAAGCAAAAATGGATGTGGACATTGTGAGAAAGGACAGATGAAAGTAGACATCATGAGAATGGAAAGATGGGTGTGGACATTAAGAGAAAGGGAAGACGAGTGTAGACATCATGAGAAAGGAAAGATGGGTGTGGACATTGAGAAAGGGAAGACAAGTGTAGATATCATGAGAAAGGAAAGATGGATGCGGACATTAAGAGAAAGGGAAGACGATTGTAGATATGAGAAAGGAAAG
>CM031609.1:28825848-28843348 GCA_018398815.1 Conus ventricosus | reverse complement strand
GGGGGGGGGGGGGGGGGGGGGGGGGGGGAGGGGAGTCTTGGCGTGAAGCCTCACTCACCCGCCAGACAATGATTTCGCGAGTGGGGCTGATTTCGGCTCGTTACCCCGATTTCAGAGAGACACATGCTAACTGCGAGGCGAAGGAGTTCAAGATGAGAGACGCCAGCACAAACAGTAAATAACAAAAGAAAGAAGTTAACTTTAGTCCCCGTGGTGAAAACGAACAAAGGTACACAACTTCAAAGCAATGCTGCTGGCAGAGCCCATTCCTCTAGCGCACATACAGGCAAGAAGCACATAGAAGAAAGAATCGAAAGCGTCAAGTTTGCCCACATGCATATCCTGACACGTGCATGAAGCAGGCCAACAAAGTGTACAGTGTTTGTACGTACATGTTGGTGGTGTGTGTTTGGTGTTTGGGTGGGTCAGATCTAGGAAGATGTGAGAAGAGGCAGTAATAGCGCAGCTGGCCAGTTCATGTACATTGTAAGCAAACCATCGTCATTCTGCACACACACACACACACACACACACCAGTCTGATTTTTCAGGAACACATCTCATGGGTTTATTCTTGAGGAGAAAAAGGAATCTCTTCCGTCACCCTCTGTGTTTTCCTGCTTTGTTTCATTCTTCGTTTGATCCTTGATTCGTTGTGTGTGTGTGTGTGTGTGTGTGTGTGTGTGTGTGTGTGCGCGCGCGCGTGCGTGCGTGCGTGCGTGTGTGTGTGTGTGTGTTTGCTGGTGTTTCTCTTCAACATATTGTTACAATCTTGTTCGATCAAGGTCAGCTGTTAAAGTATACACAAAACACACACACAAAAAAAAAAAACCTTTGTTGGTCAGGAAAGGATACGTGCAAAGGCGGGGCAAGACTTGGTAAATATCCTCGACTGCTCCTGCTGTTAATGCTCTCTCTCTCTCTCTCTCTCTGTGTGTGTGTGTGTGTGTGTGTGTGTGTGTGTGTGTGTGTGTGTGTGTGTGTGTGTGTGAATGGGTCTTTGAGTGTGTAGTGCGGTAGGTACATAGGAAGGTAACTTCATCGTTCGAACCAGACGGAAATCATTCGAACAGCTCGGGCTTTTTGCACGCTCACGTTAGTAGGTGGACAGGGAAGTGGTCTTTAAAGTAAAAGAAAAAGTGGAGGGGTGGAACAGGGAATGGATGAAGGTGGAGGTGGGGGGGGGGGGGGGGGGGCATCAGAAGCTGGTTTTCTGGGGGATGTTCCGGAGCAAAGGGACTGAGTGGATGTAGAAGATGGGGGTAACATTTGGGGTAATGGCGGTTTCTGCTTTCGCATTGGAATATCAATCAGGATCGAAGACTGGATGGCGGGAACAGAGAGAGAGAGGAGAGAGAGAGAGAGAGAGGAGAGAGAGAGAGAGACAGACAGACAGACAGACGGACAGACAGACAGAGAAAGGGATGGAGGGAGGGAGAGAGAGAGTAGACCAGAGGAGGAAGACAGAAACAGGTAGGTGGGGGAAGGGGGGAGACGGGGAGAGAAAGGAAGGATGGGAGAAGAGCGAGAGAGAGAGGAAGGGGCAGGAAAGTAATGTAGAGACAGAGAAAGAGGGAGGGAGGGAGGAAGAAGAGAGAGTGTGAGAGACAGAGACACGGAGAGAGAGAGAGAGAGAGAGAGAGAGAGAGAGAGAGAGAGAGAGAGGAGAGAGAGAGAGAGAGAGAGCCGTAGCAGTGAAGAACGGACAATGTTTATTCCCTTACAGTCCAGTGGGGAGAGGGAGATGATGTATAGAGGACAGTTTATTTGAAATGAAGAATAAACTATCCCAAAACAAAACAAAACAAAAGTTGATGAACTCAAAAGATACATTAAGATGCACCCATGCAATTTAATACCTAAGTAATTAGAGAGTGTATGTTATGTCAAACAGAAAAAAAAAACCCAGCAATACAAATCGAATCTTTTTTTTTCCCTCCAGCCTCCAATTTTTTCACTTTTTCTTTTCCTTTTTTTCTTCTTTTTTTTTTTTTTTTTTTTTTTTTCAATAGTGGGGCCTCCATCCTATTTTTCCCACTGTCAACTTTTTTTTTTCTTCCGAAACTGACTCATACTCACCATGCATTGTCTGTGTGTTTCTTAACAGATGGACATTCACTTGCTGATCGTAATGTCTTAACGCTTGATACAACAACAGGCAGCACATCAACACACACACACACACACGACTTCTATTTTTTCCCCCGAAAACAGAACATCTTCCAATCCAGTGCAGTAAGAAGAGAGAAACTAGCCCCGATTATGCTCATGCCGAAATGGCAGCGAGTGCCCGCAGCCAAGGGGGAAAACTCCACAGTGATGACGTGTTGATGAAAAGAGGATTTGGGCGAAGAGGCTAGCAACTAAGGAGATGGGCGGTGACCGGGGTTCATAACCTGCCCTATCAGATCTTCGCCGGACAGTTTATTTCCTTCCTGTGTCTTTCTTCCTTCCTCCAGGGCTGGCTTCATTTCTCATCTCTCTCCCCCCCCCCCCCCCCCCCCCCCCCCCCCCCCACCCCCCCCCCCCCGCCACTACATAGATAGATGAATGGATGTATCGATAGACAGATAGATTGACAGAAGGAAAAATAGACAGACAGACAGACAGACAGACGGACGGAATGACAGATAGATAGTTAGACGGATAGAGAGAGAAGGGCAGGCAGACAGATAGAGAGATAGACAGGCGGACAGACAGACAGAGAAATAGATAGAGAGGTGGACAGACAGATAGACAGATAGATAGATAGATAGATAGATAGAGATAGACAGACAGACGGACAGACAGATAGACAGATAGATAGACGGACGGACAGACAGACAGGTAGACAAAAATAGATTGATAGATAGATAGATAGACAGATAAATAGATAGATGGACAGACAGACAGGCTGACAGGTAGATAGGTAAATAGACAGACAGACAGATAGATAGACAGATAGATAGTTCATGGCCTTCTGCAGCACAATGCCTTCCTTTGCTGGTATTGCTTCTTGAAATGTTGTGTCATCTCACACACTCTCACATCCAACGCAATGAACGGCTATTTGCAGAACAATAACTTTGCAAGCTTGCGACAGTTTTATGCTAGTTGACTACAAAGTACCCACACCAACACAAAAAAAAATTGTAAACTGAAGTACATTAAAAGTCTTAGTAACAGTAGAATGGTGACATCAGCAACAGCTTTCAATGTGACTGTTTTTGCATTCCATTTTCGCTGTAAAAATCGGTACATCTGGTGCCTTTTTCTGTCCATAAAGTTACGCTTTGCACCCCCCCCCCCCTGGTCCCGCCCCCTCCCCTCCCACCCCCGTGCTCCCCCTTCCCCTTCGGGTCGTTAGACAAAGAACACTTCGATCAGTAGACCCAGGGCTAGCTCCATCGCGTGTGGTCACACAGCTGGACACCATTTAAGCAAACACAAATAGGCCTGGCAAGGTTCACAAAATGGTTCACATGTAGCCACCATGACCATTTACTAATGGCATACCGATGGGCATCAGAACTCAATGATGGTCAGACAAACGGAATTGGAATTGTCGTTTGAGCTTTGATCAAATTGGCGACATTAATTTCATGTTGTTTTAAGTCCAGCTGACAGTCGGGATGGGCGGGGATATCAGGCTAACATAGACCCACAGAAACTACAAAGATATCAGGTACACCATCTTATAAACCCAGCTCAGAACCTACAGAAATACCAGGTACACAATCTCATAAACCCAGCTCAGAAGCTACAGAAATACCAGGTACACAATCTCATAAACCCGGCTCAGAACCTACAGAAATACCAGGTACACAATCTCATAAACCCAGCTCAGAACCTACAGAAATACCAGGTACACAATCTCATAAACCCAGCTCAGAAGCTACAGAAATACCAGGTACACAATCTCATAAACCCGGCTCAGAACCTACAGAAATACCAGGTACACAATCTCATAAACCCGGCTCAGAAGCTACAGAAATACCACCCACACTATCTCGTTGTTTTCTGTTGCTCATGAGGTAGTTTGGCTGGGTTTGTGGTGGCTTTCTTTCTGTTCTGGAATTTCACATGAATTAACATATTCCAACAGAACGCAAATGGAAATTGTTTCCAAAATACAGCTTAAGTTTCCAATGGACCTATACCAAAAGCACAAGCCAGAAAGTACAAGCTTACCGTATGATCTCAATCTGTTCAGCAAGATATTGATTTCTACATCGCAAAGTGCTCTATTTGGGTGACATAAAATTCATTTCCTTTGGCGCATGTGTGTGTGTGTGTGTGTAGGAACGAACTATTTAATTAGGCCTACTACAGAAATTATACACGTAAAACAACAATTTTTACAAAGGAAATGTCTTAGCCACATTTCTTATGTTAAAAAAAGTTGTCAATTCACATTCAGCACCGGAGTTTTGACAATGAGAAGCATATACTCATGTATTCTTTTCTTTGTTTTTGTCCAAGTGTATGAGATTACCTAAAGGTTTATTACAGTCCACTACTTTCAATTCATGAGCGTAACATTTACGAAACACCTTATCTGAACCTGTGTACATAGTTCAGTCAGTAGATGAAATAGCAGTGTGGACGACGTTGTCCTGTTGGGAAGATGGGGGAGGGGGGGGGGGGGGGGGGGGGGGTAGGAGGAACAAAAGCAGATGACATAGCGGTCTGGATATATGTTACTCTATGGACGGTGGGAATGGGGGGATGGAGTGGGGTGGGTGAGGTGAGGGGGGGGGGGGGGGGGGGGGAGCGTAAGTCGCTGGTGACAGTCGTCGTCTGTGGATGGGACAAATGGACAATAACAGTACAAATGGACAATAACAGTGGGAAACCCAGGCAATTTAGGGAAAAAGTGTATACAAATGGACAATAACAGTACAAATGAACAATAACAGTGGGAAATCCAGGCAATTTAGGGAAAAAGTGTATACAAATGGACAATAACAGTACAAATGAACAATAACAGTGGGAAATCCAGGCAATTTAGGGAAAAAGTGTATACAAATGGACAATAACAGTACAAATGAACAATAACAGTGGGAAATCCAGGCAATTTAGGGGAAAAGTGTATACAAATGGACAATAACAGTACAAATGAACAATAACAGTGGGAAATCCAGGCAATTTAGGGAAAAAGTGTATACAAATGGACAATAACAGTACAATGAACAATAACAGTGGGAAATCCAGGCAATTTAGGGAAAAGGTGTATCAGACAAGTTCTCTGCATCTCACACCAAGAATACTACGCAAAAGGCTATGCCAGGCAGCGGGTCAACACACACACACACACACACAATTATTTCCAAAATACAACTTGGGTTTTCAAATAATGTGTGTGTGTGTGTGTGTGTGTGTGTGTGTGTGTGTGTGTGTGCATGCATGTGTGTTTGCGCATGCATGTGTGTGTGCGCGCACGTGCGTGCGCACTTTGAATTAGAATTATAATTTTATCATGTTTTTTTTTTCTGTAATATGCGCTTTGGGCTCTTGAGAGGTAAAGTGCTCTATAAATATCCTTTTACATTACGTTACATTACACACACTGACAGACCAGAACCTATCTTCACAGAGATCAAGCGCCTTCAGCTTGTCTAGTACAGGCCGGTTTTTGTCAACGATCCCTGTCCAACACCACTCCACAGGGCAGGACAGAGGAAGGACGACAGACCAGAAGCAGGGCAATGCAAAGCTTCTCTGGATGAACCACATACATGCTAGTGCTGGTTACATCATCTCTACCATGTTGCACAGGACTTGAGTACAGAGGAACGTGGCTGTCATGGGACAGCTGTGATAGTTTTAACTTTATTGATACCATAGCAACAATAGCTTCAACTTTATTGATGACAGTTTCAATTTTTATCAGTACCATAGCAATGACAGTTTCAACTTTGTTAATGATAGTTTCAATTTCATCAGTACCATAGCAATGATAGTTTCAACTTTATTAGTGATAGTTTCAACTTTATCAATACCATAGCAATGATAGCATCAACATGACAGTTTAGCTTTACCAATGAACATTCAAATTAGGAAAAACAACGTTTTATTTCTTGTCAGTGTTGTTGTTATTACTGTTCCGTGATCTTATAGTTTGCTGTGCTGTGGGCAGTTCTGAAAGGGGAATAGCGGTGAGGCTTCACCGGTAGGGTGGGTAATCAGTGAGCGAGATTGTCAAGTGGCTGGGGGCAAGGGAGGGAATTGCTGGCTAATAGTCGACAGGATCCCACTGATGGATGGTGGTGTCTAGGGCATTAGTCTGAAAAAAGATGAGAAAGGGGAGGCGGAGAGGATGAGGAGGAAGAGGAGAGAGAGAGAGAGAGAGAGAGAGAGAGAGAGCGAGAGAGTTTAATTTGTAAGACCACTTGCTTATTGGTGAACAGGTCAAGACAGGCAGAGAGAGAGAGAGAGAGAGAGAGAGAGAGAGAGAGAGAGAGAGTAAGATAAGATAATGTTGCTTATAGCCCAGCCGACCGCAAAGGGCCACAGAGAGTGTTTAATTTGTTAGACCACTGGCTTATTTATGACGAGGTCAAGAGACTAAGGAGGAGAGAGAGAGAGAGAGAGAGAGAGAGAGAGAGAGGGGAGGGTTTAATTTGTAAGACCACTCGCTTACTTGCGCACAGGTCAAGAGAGAGACAGACAGAAAGACAGAGAGTAAGATAGAGAGAGGTGGGGGGGGTGGGGGGGGGGGGGGGGCAGTTTAATTTGTAAGACTACTGGGCTGTTTGTGAGCAGGTCAAGAGATAGACAGACACACACACATACAGAGAGAGAGAGAGAGAGAGGAGAGAGAGAGAGAGAGAGAGAGAGAGAGAGAGAGAGAGAGTCGGAAAGAGAAAGACAGAGACAGAGAGAGCAGACAGAGAGCAAGAGAACAGACAGATAGACAGATAGAGAGAGAGGCCAGTGAGTAAAACTGCTGGCTTGTTTGCAAGCAGGTCAAGAGATTGAGAGAGAGAGAGAGAGAGAGAGAGAGGAGAGAGAGAGAGGAGAGAGAGAGAGAGAGAGAGAGGACAGACAGTGAGAGAGAGTCAGAAAGAGAAAGGCAGAGACAGAGAGAGACCAGGCAGAGAGCGAGAGAACAGACAGATGGAGACAGACAGAGAGAGAGGCCAGTTTGTAAAACCACTGGCTTGTTTGCAAGCAGGTCAAGAGGCAGTGAAAGGGCCAGAGCAACAGACAAGACAGAATTTGTCAACCGCCAGCCAATTTATTATCAGGTTAAGGGGAAAGGCGTACAGCGTAACTGGACTAACAGGAGACTGTAATACAGAGAGAGAGAGAGAGACAGCCAAAGACAGATGGACAAAGACACAACTTTAAACGAAAGAGGAAACCACATGCGTACAAAATTCAACCCATTTTTACACACCCATTATTCAAAATTACCTTTATTCATGAAAATGATCATACACATCCAGTGGAAGTCAAAAACGTCACGACACAATCCTAAAGCAAATAGTAAAACGGACAAACAAACAATGACACTATCGAAGACCAAGTTGTAGGTCACCAACTAATCATCTCCCTGCCCTTACGAGTCTCCAAGCAACTACCTTGGCACCTCCAAAGAATGAAAAAGGACACTTTCTCTTCTAAAGGTATCAAAGTCCAGTTATGGGCTGACAAGAAAGAAAAAAAAAAAAAAAAAAGTAGGAAAGACTTCAAAGTGATTTTTGTATAGCACGTGGGGGAAAAAAAAAAGACTATTGAACACAGACAAATTCCAGCCACAGGCACATTACTGCAGCAAACTTATTATCACCGACTGAACAAAAAAACCAGAATGGACGAGCCTCGATACTTACAACCGATGGACTGAACCCCAGACACAATGAAATAGACATCTCACAAACCAACCAGAATGGCACAGAAAAAGAGAACTAACGATCAGTCACTCTTTCCTCTCTCGCTCTCTTCTCTCATTTCTTACAGACACACAAACTCATGCACAAGCATAACGCAAGAGATGCAAGTGTTTGACACACAAACGTCTTACCAGACACATATATATGCATGCTGATAAACAACACATCAACGACTGGTGGAAGCAGGCAGGTTAATTAACAATCATCAAATCATGACAATTTGCACACTGAAACAAGCTGGGGGGACACCGATCAACCAGTGACCCAGCGTAGAGTGTATTGCACAAAACTGACACACCAATGTGCTGATAGCCATTCTTGGAGATATGTATGCATTGTGGCAAGCGTGTGTGTGTGTATGTGCGTGCGTGCGTGTGTGTGTGTGTGTGTGTGTGTGTGTATGTGTGTTTGTGTGTGTGTGTGTGTGTGTGTGTGTGTGTGCGTGCACATGCAGGCATGTGTACATGCATGCATTTTTAATGTCTTTCGACTAAAAGCATTTGTTTATGCAGATAAATGATTTATCAAATACACTGAGTTTACACAAACAAACAAAAAGAACACCGATCTAACTGTATCACTGTCACCGCTAGTACACACACACAAATAAACCACTTACAGAAAGAAAGTCCATCAATCTATAAGGTCTTGTGGAGTTCACATATCTGGATTTGGGAAGCAGAGGATAATGACACCGCATCTATGCAGAATATAGGAACCACCACTCTTGCCATGCTAAATATTATTTTGCTTTTCGTTTTACATGGGATGGAGTTGAAAAGTGGCAGAAGGAGGAAGATTTTTTTTCCCTTTTAAACAGATAAATGAGAGAGAAGAGAGAGATACAACAAGAAAATAAGACTGGGACAATCTTGAAGACACCAGAACAAGTATGAAATAGTAGAAATTGTAACCACTCTCACCCACTCTTCTGTAAACAGTATATATAGAAGTTACAAAGACATCACTTTAATACGAGGAAAAACCAAGTAAGGATAAGAAAATCACACTGGAAAAGTGAAGAGTTAAAGAGCGAGCCTGCAAGTGTTACTGACACAAAACAAAACAAAACACCAACCCTACAGATGGAGGAGGCAGTGTGCATAAAGTGGTATGGCATGGCTGCGTCAGTCACACAAGTATGCGATCCACGACAAGACAACGACGATATTCATCCTGCAGAAAGCAGATCAAGCCATCAACTCAGAATGACATCTCTGTACACTACTGTTCAACCCTCTTCCCCACATCCCTACGATCAGAATGACATCTCTGTACATACTGTTCAATCCTCTTCCCCACACCCTACGATCAGATGCACAAGTTCAAAACAACAGAGGTGAAAATGGTTTTCCAATGCTGGTCCCAGTCACCAAAACTATCACTCACCGCTCAACGTAAAGATCACCATCCTACACCCATGACGAACCCTCCACCCCCTTCTGCCTGACCCTTGCCTTCTCCAGTAAAAAGAAACAAACAAACAAAAGTAAACACAAGACCCTCCCTGATGTGCATGTCCATCACAGAAATGTTTGTTGTGAATGTCAACAGAATGGGAAATCAAGTCACACAAAAAAGCACACTTTATAAATTAGCCACCGTACTCACCAGAGGCATGTGTTTTGCACAATGTTAACGTAACGATTAGCTGAGTATATATCATGTAGGAGGAAGAGAAAAAAAAACACTACATGGCATACACATGATCAAGCATAACATAATTCAAAGGTGTGTACACAAATATAACAAGCATTTCATCTTCATGGTCTCGGCATCCATCGACAGAATACACCTGTTGCACGAAACAGGGCCAGTTTTTCTTTCAGAAATCCTGCACACTCCAAAAAGTATATCACACATGACAACCAAGGCATCTTCTTTCCCTCCCAGACTTTCTCTTACACACATGTATGTATACACATTTCTTCTTCTGTACAGCAACAGTACCTCATGGAAGCAATATCACAAATCAATGAAAAGAAACCGCCTATCTGGTTGCCAAACCTGCACACACACAATGAACACAAAAATGCATACATCAATACTAAATCTGCCATGTGTATGGAAGGCCAGAGGGATGACAAGGATGAGACAAACCCGACTCTACCCCCTGCCTCTAAACATGCACTTCATGGGATCAGGTCCTCTTGGATCTAAGCACTTCACAACTGAATCAACACTATAAGTGGAGGGAACGAGAGAGTGTGAACTTGGGAGTTTTTCTTCCTCCTAGTTGACCACACAAACTTCACTCTGCCATACTGTTTGCAAGCAATGAACGGTTTGCCAACCCACTTTGGGAGCAAAAATCAATAAATAAAGGGGGAAAAGGGAAAGGGAGGGGTGGGATGGGGGCGGGGGGGGGGGGGGGGGGGGGGGGGGGGGCGCTTGCGCAGTACTAAGATTCTCTGCATATCTTACACTTTTGTTTTCAGCTCACTGCCACAACTATACATTTTCCCTCTTTGGCCACCCAAAACCCTCCCAGTGTGGACAGTGGTATTTATAGTAAATGTATACGGATGGGCAGCAATCCAAGTTTGACCCAGCAAGTGCACTTACCCAAACACTTGTATGAGAAACACCCCCTGTTTCGGCATCACAAACTGTGAAAACTCTACAGTATTTAAAGCAAAAAGAATATAAGGCATTTCCCCCTCCCCAATCCCCGATTCCTGCTCCTCTTCCCAGCTCACGCTTCCTTCTAAGGAGCTACCAGGTAAAAGTCACTATTTTCTGTACCCCTCCTTCTGCTACAGCTACTGTCCATCCAAATTTACCACCAGTTTTGGTACTAAAAGTACACAGAATTCCCCTCTCCCCCTATTGTCACTTCACTCCTACCTCCCATCCTCATCTTCACTATGTGGACTTTTTAAAACTTGAAAGAATGATCGAAGCTGTCATATAGAAAAAAGACACAAAGGAAATCTTTCTGCTTGTATGGGGCAACATCAATACCTTAAAATCAAGCGAAGAATGTACTCTTCACTTTATCCATACACTGCAATGCTCACACATAAGAGAGAGACAGAAAAAAAAAACACAAAAAACCCCAGAAACCTACCAAAATGTCCATAATGAAGATACAACACCTGTGGCAAGATTTCCTTTTTGACCCCTTTCTAAAATAGGGTCTTTTAAGCTCTTGAATACACTCTTGATGCCCTCAATTTACTTTAATTACCTGGTATTCCTCTTGTTTGTTTCTACTGTTGCTAAACTAGCCCTCCCTTTTCTTTTTCGTCTTTGTTTTTCTACTCTTCTCATTCTTTTTCTCTATCTCTCCTTTAGCTAACTCATGGTATTGTTTGTCTACTCTTCTCATTCTTTTTCTCTATCTCTCCTTTAGCTAACTCATGGTATTTCTTTTATCCGTTTCTTTATTTTCATCCTTTGCTAGCAATTATTCATGTTAATTCAATTTTTTTGCCCTTCCTTGTTCTCATTTATTATTTGTTATCTAAAAAAAAAAAATCGGCAAATTTGTCTCAGCACTTCTATACTCAATTTCCATGTTATCATTCTTCATATGGTATGTGTGACATCCATCACTGAAGAGATGCAAAGCTAGTTTGATAGAAATGTAGGGTTGGGGGTGGAGGGAGGAGAGACAAGAGAATGGGGAAGGGAGCTGATGAGGGGAGGGAAGAGGTATCAATTTCATGCTGTAGCTAAATGAATCCAAATTTTCAAGGGAAAGAACACTGAAAGAAAGCCAGAAAAAAAAAAAATCTTTGTGCAAGTCCTCAAACGTTACATTAACAAGTCTGCTAAGTTCTACTTCCCCCAACAGCGACACTTCTGAACAAAGCACAAAAAATACCGGGAGTACAAGTTCATACTGGACCTACAACTGTACACAAGCTTTACACCTGTATTCACGCTGGACAGCATCGTGTATCAAAACCGACAGTCATCAGGTTTCAGTTCAAACAATTCACATGCAAGTCATACGCACAAAACATTGCACATGTTGACGCTTTGACAGTGCCCAGCCTTAAGCGCTCATTTGTTTCAGAACCGAATCATCTGTTTTACATTTTCTGCACATGGTTTGGAACTGGATCAAATCATTTAAAAACGCACACACACACACATGCACACACAACTGCTAAAGTTAAAATCACTACCGCACGACCAACTACATATAATACACAGCTGGATACAAAGAAGCATACTGAGCTGTTTGTCAATCTCGAAAGAAACACACAGTGAGCGGGGAAACATTTCTGTAAGAATAACAACACAAACACTCGGACAGAAGATGCTGGTATACAGGTCAGAAAGCACATACACCATAGCACAAGAATGTACGTCACCAACTGAAATGCCAGCAGGCTCACAGGCTCATCGCATTCCCCCATCCTGTGTCTACCTCTCAGTCTCTGCCTCCTGTGCATCCAGTCACAGGTTTTTGGTTTCAGTTCGATACCTCAGAAGAAACAGAGCAAGATACCCAACAGCTCTGCCAACAGTTGGTAGTCACTGCCCGTGTTGGATGACCTTTTTTTTTTTTAATCTAGGCATACAGTGCCGACATTTTTGGTACAGTCCAAGATTAAAATATCAAAAACACAGCAAGACATCACACAAACCGAAGTTAAAGAATCTTGTGTTTTGCCATGCATGAAGATGTACAATTATACATTACGTGCATATAAACATTCACACAGCCTCCATCTGAAGTACGAGTTTGGAAATACATACACAGAGACACAGACACACACATAAAAACCATACAGTTATCTGAGAGTCCATCATAGCATTTCAGAGGGTGATGGGTGAATGCTTGGGGGTGTCCATCTCTTAAAAGAAGACCATGGTGCACGGTTGTAAAGAACTGGACTAGTTACAATCCCTCTACCCTGTCGCATATGACTTGTAGACAAAGAGTTGTGGTGATCTTTGGGGGCCCAAGTATCCACCATGACATCCTTACAACCCATGCAAGGGATGATAACAAGTACTACTACTTGCATTACTACTACCGCATGCCAGTAATGCTGAGGTCAACAGACTAGTAATCACAGGGATTGCTGAACAGATGAGTTTTGAGATTGACCAGTTTCCCCCTCCATGGCTTGGTACAAGACGCATCTAAACTGCGAGCTACCCAGCGTTTGCATCAGGCACAACTTTTTGTCTGTAACATCAACACAAAATCTATCACACTTCTTTAAACCAAGTACAGCATCCCTGCTCATCTCTTCTCCACACACATTGACTCCTCCTGCTCAGCCCAAGACACCAGCATGGAACGAGAAATCAGTGAAAACAGAAGCAAAGATCTGAGAAACACATCAACTTTTTTTTTTGGGGGGGGGGGGTCAAGTGTGGGACAAATGATCAAAAAAGTGGAAATGAAATATGACAGCAGGTGATTGGGGAGATGACACTCAAGTGAACCAGCTCACCCATCATGCCTTCCATGTTCACTGCATCACCATTTCTGCACATGCTTTCGGCTTGGTTCTTAACCATACCTGTCCATGTAAGACAGAGCGCTCGCTCTCTCTCTCTCTCTCTCCACCACCAGAACACCTATACAGCCCTGCCTTGTTACCATCCTGTCTTGTAAACTTTTGGGGTTGTTTGATGCATTACACATGATTTTTTGACGATGTCCATCCATTTATTGTTGTTTCCCGTTATTATCTGGACAGTTCATTCTATCCTCCCTTCACTGTCCTCTGAGACTGCAGACACATCCTTCCAGTCTGAAAGCCAAGTCCTACCATTCTGACCTGACAACCCCCACTACTAAGAGAACCTAATGTATTTTCTTCGTCATCGGCCAGTGATTCTAATTTCAAACACAGTCTTCTCTTTCCGCGTAATGACAATAAATCTCTTCGACACCAACAAAGGCCATTTATAAATAAAATAAAAAACATCACATTCCTGTAGTTTGTTACACACGATGAAAAACAAAAAAACGAATCAATAAAAGAGCCATTATTGGGTAAGTCAAAGTGAACGGCAAGGCAAAAAAACAAAATGGTGCTAGAATCCCGAGTTCAGGACGGCAAACATCAAAGGAGGTGGGGCTACAAAGCAGCGCGTGGCCCCTTAAAAGGTCACAGGGCAGTTGAAAAGAAACCATTTTTTGCTTGGGAAAAGGGGATGGCCAAATGCTGGCCATAAACAAAAATCTCCAAAATTACAATGCCCCCCTGAAGTGCCCAAATCCCCCACAACCCTTTTGCTTGATCCCCTTGGGCCTGTACTTCACAACATACCCCCCACATACATGTGTCAATCCAAATATGACCTTGCTCTTGGGCCCTGTCTTCAAACATACCCCGCACACACTACACTGTGTCAATCCAAATCATGACCTTGCCCGTTCACTTAATTCAAAGAAAAAAACTCTTCTTCCCGACCTACTCAAACAATGGAAAATGTACTTTCTCGATCGGTTAAACATAAAACCCGCTTTCGACCTTTGCAACTCTCTCCCAGTTTTTGATAAAAGTACGGATTGCCCCTGTAGTACAGGTTTTGTGTGCTATAGGAATTTGGCGAAGTGTGTTGTTCAGGTGTTCACTGGCAGGCAAACAAGCAGACGAACTCCGGCGTATAACATGTAGGCTCAGCGGTTGGGTTCCCAAACTTTTGGGTTAAAAGCTTTTTTGGTCAGGATTTTAGGTAATCAGCGCTGGGGTCTCCGTTCATCGTGGGGACACCCTTCCCCGAAATGTGACAAAAAGGGATACGGAAAACGGTTAAACGCACGGGTGTCCCTAAAACCTCGGTGACCCTGAAACTGGGGAAGATTCAGATGCGTTGGTCCAAATTTGGGTTCCAGAGAAGGGTTGGAAAGAATCCTGACGGACCCCAAGCCGTGTCGGCGAACTGGTAAGGTCGGTTCATGTGCATGGATGTGAAAGAGTGAAGTATATAAAGAAAACATCCAAAGTGTTTGGGGCAACACATTTTTGTGGTGACAAAAACACCACGGGGAATTTTTCTGACAAGTAGCCTGTTTAAGGGCCCAGGTTCCCCAGGCCACACTCTCCACCCAGGGAATACAGCCTCTTGGACAGTATCCATCCTCCTACATCGTCAGACTACCTACGATGTGCTGCGACCCTGAAACAACTCCAGACTTGTACCTACACTGTCAACTTTCTCTTGTTCAACTTTCCATTATTTGAATTTCCTGAAAACTGTTGAGTTGGGGAAACTTTGTACTACTGAAGAGGTGTTGTAGCTTTTGCATTTGTAGACATTCAGTGGCATATCTTATTGTTGATGACTTCATGGTGTAATGCCGAGAAGAGTATGGTCATTTTTTCTTTAACGATCTTGTGAATATACAACGCACCATTTTGGCAAATCTTTTGCTGGTATCTTTCATGTGGTGTCAGTAATACTCTCACAGCAAACATTCTGGATCCTCTCCCCCCTCCCCATCCCCCTAGAAATGACCTGCTAGTGTTCCCAGTGCCAGCAATCTACAGTGAGTTGGCCAAGTCAGACTATCACAAGGCAACTTGTAAGAGAAGACACTGTTCTGATGATGTACTTCAGTGGTATTAGAAATGTCTGCTCTGATCCAATCTACTCTGCTCCCTTTACTGATGACAGTCATTGCTTACTCATGAACCAAAGGCTACAGACTGCATTTATTCGTATCTGGCAGTGTGGTTAACAATGTATCTTAATTCTTTATCTTCTTTCTTTTGTCAAATGGAGCATAACATACACCACAAGCTTACTAGCGCTCAAGTCAACAACACATTCTGTAGCTCTTTTCAAAGCAATCGCCATTCACATCCATATCCGTGCAGACAAACTTCAGCTTAATAAAGCCAGTATCATCTCTCCCAAAATGACGCTGAGATCTGCTGACATCTTAAGAACCATACAAACATGGGGAGTTTGTTTTATACTCCCTGTTTGGCTGGTATACTTACCATGTCAGACCATAGCATTCCACGGCAGTTAGTCAGCTCTGCCAGGCCGAGATTTTTGTGGCTAATGCAGTAATAAGACCATCACGTGACGCCCACACTACTTCTGCCAGGGAAGAAGCCGGTGTAAACTTCCTGTTCCTCATTCAACGAGGCCTATGCGCAAGGTAACCCCGAGAACCATAGCGCTAGCGGGGAAGGTAGGGCGGGCATTAGAGTCTGACATGGTAAGTATACTAGCCAAACAGGGAGTATAAAACAAACTCCCCATTTTGGCGTCATATACTTTACCATGTCAGACCATAGCAGAATTCAAAGGAATCGGAGGAGGGCTTAGTGCCCTAATGGTTCTTGGGGTTAGCAGAGGAATAGATATGGCTGCATTAGCCGCAAAAGAAGTCCCTAGAACCATCAGCCCTGGTCATGCGGACATCCCTAAAATAAAGGCTTATGAAGGGATTTTCCGGATGCCAGTAGGTTGCCTCCAGGATGTGGTGCAAGAGGACAGAGCGCTGGATCGCTGTGGAAGTGGCCAGCGCCCTGCCCTCCTGGGCCAGGGGAGATAAGATGGGGAGATCGTTTTACGCCTGGGCGTAGGCCGATCTGCCCATCTAGGAAGCATCTAGAGAGGACTGGGAGGAGCGCCTGGGGCGCGGGGTTCCCAGTAGCCCCGAATGGAGCCAGCCCAGAGCCTAACGAAGAAGATAGGAGAGATAGGAACTACCTATCTGAAAATTGGAGGGCCAGATGGAGGAACAGAGTTGAGCCCAGGAGGCCATCTCTCCCCTTGGAAAAGGGCTTTCCCCTGCATCACCGTAGCACACAAATCTCAAAGAACTGGAATGACCGTGCCAAACTCTAGTCAGCTATGACCGGTTTGCTAGATCTGGCCAAGTTTTCATGGCTGATAGAAAATACTAGAAAGCCCCACAGAAGTGCCTTATGGCTCCAGTCCAACCACCAAACCTACTTCCTTCCATTCTACAGCCGACAAAAGGTACACCCATGCAGACCATAGCAATAAAGCAGTGAAAGCTGAATGGAGATGAGTTAAGCATGAGAAATAGCAGCTGGATAGACTACAACAAGAAATGATGAAGGCAGAGACTGGGACTTAATGAACGAAAGAGTAGGAGGAAGCCTGTTATGCGGGGGGTTGAAAATGAAGAGAGTAAAGAGAAGACAGCGTGAGAAGATGAGCAGCATAAAACTCTCCGGTGATAACCATCCAGCCAACCTTCCACAGAAACCCCTGATGAAGAATGGACACGAGCCATGAGTTGTGGACGCTGAAAAATCAACAACACTGATGAAATCATACCCAATACTGATGGACCCCTGTGGAGTGTTGTTGCCGGACCCTATGACAGGCTGAGCCTGGGTGTGGCTATGTATCAAGGAGATGCAATGAGCAGTAAGGAAAAAACGCAACTGAGATGGCATGAAAGACAGGACAGCCAAATACAGAGGTACAGGAAAACCATGTACAACTACGTCACAGTGCAATAATCCATGCCAATCTTAAACGTAGAAAAACAAAAATGTTTTAAAATACATTTTTTTCCCTTGATTTTCATTTCCATATAAGATGTGCTGTTGGATTTGTTATTGTTATCTTTATGATGCTGCGATGCTTTTTGTTTTCTTTTATCAGTTTTTAACAAGGGTTCTAAGCAGTACCCTAAATGTGAATCTATCTTCC
>CM031609.1:28790848-28820848 GCA_018398815.1 Conus ventricosus | reverse complement strand
AGTACAGTCAGCAAATAGTTTTCTATCCTAGTCATGCATCTATCCACGTGTACGATCGGACTGAGCAATTACTGTCATCAGTTGGGGGTGCATACAGTGTCCTCCTATTTGGGGTAAGAACAGGCACCATTTCACTTGATTCTACAGCAGTGCAGTGTCTCGTATGGAGGGCTGCCTCTTGATGACTTGATACTGACTGCTTCCTGTTAGTACCAATGCTACAGCAGTGGCCTGACAGGCATGGGTGTGGCTGTGAACAGGGAGCCGGAATGAGCGGCATGTGACTATGTCATAGAACTAGAGACAGCTAAATCTCCACCTGCCCCTCCCCCTCTAAACAAAACCCTGAAGATTTCATGCTCACAGTGATGAGGTAAGGTACGGTAATGTGGCTTATAGCCCAACTGAACACAAAGGGCCATATGAGGGCTGTCACCTTGTTGAAGTCAACACAAGTCATTATTAAAAAAAAAGGAAAAAAAAAACATCATTAACACAATCCTTTAATACACCTAAAAACACATTGGAAATTTTGTTAAAAATCATTCCTCCGTAAAATTTTAGGTCAGATGAAAAAGGTTAATCTCCTTCAGAAATTCAAAAATCACATCATGGGGGATATCTCTGAACAAGGTTTTCATGGAGTTTGCTGTAAAGTGTGTATTTCTCACAACATGCAAGTCCCAAAACTCTAAAAGAACACATTTCACTTTGAGTGGTACTAGACATGGAATGCACCATGGAGCCTCTTCACCTATTAAAAGATATGACTAAGTGTAAAAGGAGTGGCCTGTATGCAAACAGCACAAAACTGTTTCTTCTTTACAGCAGCCTCGGCAATGAGACCCATGACCTGACTCACCTGTCTGAGGACTTACTGCTGTCCACCAACACCTGCACTGGTCGCAGAGCGTGGTTCTGCAGACTGATGCCGATCTCCACCACACACATCCTGAAACAGTCACACACCGTAGGTTCAAACGTCCACACAGTGAACTGGATCAGTGAGTACATGTGTGTGTGTGCGCGCACGTGTGTGTGTGTGTGTGTGTATGTGTGTGTCTGAAAAATGTGTGTTTGTCTGTGTGTGTGTACGTGTGTGAATGTGTGTGTGTGTGGGTGTGTGTGTGTGAGAACTGTGTGTTTGTGTATGTGTGTGCGTGTATTTGTGTGTGTGCACGTGCGCGCGTGCACTTGAAGTCAATGTCTCAATCTTTGTTAAAATTATGTGTAGTTGTAGGAATGTGATGACAGGAATAGGACTCAAGTCTATGCATGCAAATGTGTATAGTCTGCGTCTTACTCTTTGTTAAAATTATGTAGCTGTGGGTGTTTGGCGTTACAAACATGACACAAGTCTGTCAATGTGTGCACGTATAGTCAATGTCTCACCCTTTGTCAAAATCATGTGTAGCTGTGGGGGGTTGGTGTTATGAACAGGACACAAGTCTGTGTGCATGTCCACATATAGTCATTGTCTCATCCTTTGTTAAATTGATGTGTAGCTGAAAGGGCATGACGACAGGATTAGGACACAAGTCTGTGCTTGAGTGTGTATATAGTCAATGCCTCACCATTTGTTAAAATGTGTCGCTGTAGGAGTGTGGAGATAGGATTATGACATAAGTCTGTGCTTGACCGTGTATATAGTCAATGTCTCACCCTTTGTTAAAATGTGTAGCTGTAGGAGTGTGGTGATACGAATAGGACACAAGTCTGTGCTTAAGCGTGTATACAGTCAATGCCTCACCCTTTGTTAAAATGATGTGTAGCTGTTGGGGTGTGGTGATAGGAATTCGACATAAGTCTGTGCTTGAGCGTGTATATAGTCAATGCCTCACCCTTTGTTAAAATGATGTGTAGCTGTTGGGGTGTGGTGATAGAATTGGACACAGGTCTGTTCTTGAGTGTGTGTGTATATGTATATATATATATATATATATATATATATATATATAGTCAATGCCTCACCCTTTGTTAAAATTATGTGAAGCTGTAGGGGTGGTGATAGGAATAGGACACAAGTCGTGTCGTCACATCAGCACTGGGACCTTCTGCTCTTTCTGCTTCCAAATCATGCCGGAATTTAAGAGGTGCTGATGAGAAGGAGCCTAAAAAAACCACATGGCACATGGGTTAATAATCAACGCTTAAGAATCAATGCATATTCAAAGACAGACACAACTTACTCACTGTCAGATAAACTTTGCGGTTCAACAGAGGGCTAAAAAGGCTAGAAAATTAGCAAAAAGTCAATAAAATACATTATTATAATAAAATTGAACACCATAAAGACAAAAGACTGTATCAGCTACACTGGAGAAGACATGGTCGGACAAGATCAAAGAGCAGGACTCATCACATTACTTCTGTCTTGCTGCAATTGACTGAAAACAGAAGAACGGTGCAGAGTGCTGACAGCTTAAATGTGTCACAGTACCATACGACCTACTGCCAAAAAATGATGAAAAATTATACAAGCATATCTAATGAAAGAATCTATAATCATATTGAAACAATACAAATTTATACTATGTGCATTTATACTGTTGAAAAGAAAAACAGATGTGAAACGTTTTTTTTTTCTTTTTTTTTCAAATTGCGTTTTCTGACGCAAAAATGAAAACATACAACCCCCCCCCCCCCCCCCCCCCCCCCCCCCAAACCCAACAACAATAACAATCAACCTTAAAGTCCATACAATTGTCATGTGAACAAGTACATAGTGTCGGCAAAGCGTTACACTGAAAAGGAAAAAGTACAAACCAACCAACCAACAAACAAAATGATGAGGAAACAAAAACACCACACATACACACACACACAAAAAAAAAAAAAAAGATGACCAGCAGATGTAACATGAAAAAAGACATGTTACTGTGTTATACCTAACACCAGTCTACCACAGCTTTTAGAGAAATGTGGCTTTCTATCACGTCTAACAGGCACAGCAGAGACTGCAAGGTAGAAAAAAAAAAAGATTAAATTATCAAGTCACACACATACACATACAAAACACACAAACTTGACCTTCCATTCTTAACCCGCTGAGTGCGATGGGCCACGATCGTGGCTTTACCGCCAGAGTGCGATGGCCACGATCGTGGCTTTACCACCAGAGTGCGATGGGCCACAATCGTGGCTTTACCGCCAGAGTGTGATGGGCCACAATCGTGGCTCAGATGAAAACCGTTATACCACCACCGCTAAACATCCGGATTGATCAGTTCACGTGACTTGCTGCGTATTCCATTGTGCACCTGCAAGCTTGTCAGTCGTTTCTCCAAGTTTTTCGTGCGTTTTGACTGAAATAATGAGTGAATCAGCGACCGAGTTTGAGCAGGAGTTTCGTGAAGTGGCACGAGGGAAGAATCAGTTGCCGGAGGCAGTAGTAACGAAAGCGAAGCAGGTGGAGAGATAAACTTTGATTATTTTGTTTGTCGAGTGATGGGAACATAACTGCGTGCAGTTATTGGTTATGTTTACTTTGTTGGTCCGCCACATGAAGGAAGGGGGGGGGGGGGGGGGGGGGGGGGGATGGAGAGGGCAGGGTACATGGTTACTTACAGGAGTTGTGTCACGGACGTAAATACTTTGGTTTGGAAGATAATTCATTTCTTCCCAAACCTGATATAAAGTGGAGTGTTGCCAGTGACATCTTCACTACATTGGCCGGGTGTTGACCAGTGTGCTATTTGTGTCATCCTGAGTGCGCTGCGTCCGTGCATTTCGCTCCCATCCTCCAATACTTATCTTCATTTTTTCTTTTAAGGCTTTCTTTTTCTATATTTATCGTTTTCCACGTAGTTCATCAGCTGATGTCTGGTGACACAGGTGAGCTGTTTTGTTACTGGTTGCCATCTTGGTTTGGCGAGTGGTGTGGCACTCGCTTACGAACCTTGGAGTCGAGAGATCTCTATCTCTGCCAGCTGGAGTCTTCCTGCTTGAATCCACTTCGACGTGGGTTGCGTGGAACTGTCTTTCACCCTTCGGTGGGAAGGAAAGAATTCCGCTTGTAACCTCTGGGATCCCTATCCCTGCCAGCTGGAAGAAGCACCTTAGGTCATCCCTGACCTGGAGTCCACTTCATTGGGGACCGTCACGGTTTTCGGCTGCCATCCTTCATTGGATTGGGGAGCGGACCGTTTTCTTACCTCGCCCACCCGCCATTTTGGTAACTATATGGTCTGTTTTAGACAGTTTTGTTTTATTTGGGTTTTCTCACCTTTCAGCGGTTGAGAGGTTTTTCTTCTGCCTTCATGTGCTGTTGGCTCTGACACACCTTTTCTGTGTGTAACTGTTCCAAAGAGGGGGAACAGGTATGGAAATGGTATCGAGATATGCATTTTGGGTGGAATTGTAGGAACGCATTATCTTTAATTGTGTTTTCGGTCCTTAGCGGCTAGGTATTCTGTTACTTTGAACTGAGTTGAAAATTGTTTACTATATGATATCCCTTCATTCCGGTCAATGTAAGCTGTGTGGGTTGTTTTCAGATTACACAGGTTGAGTCAGTGCTTTTCTTGCTTAATATGTGATTTGGACCGGAGGGATATCGTAAATGTTAGTATTCATTTTTCTTGTTTCGTAGACACGAGACGGATCGTGGAATGCATAGCGTATGAACGGCTTGACACTTAGACCACGGAGTGTGGAATTCCGGCCGTATCGCCCCGCATGTGGTTCCGTTCTCATTGTGTCCTTGTCCTATATGTTTGTGTGACAGACGTATGGATGGATTATAGTTGGTTTTATTTATTGAGATTTTGACTAAGGAAGTTATCCTTAGTACAGGCATGTCATAGGTACAGGATGCAAAGAATGCCATGAGTACAAGTTAAAAGCAAAGGAAAAAGTGAAAGAAGTTATTATAATTTATTTACCCTTTTAAAGTGACAAAGACATTGTTGACCTTTTTACGGCACTGTGACCCTTCACGCTGACGCACTGCCGGACCCACTGTTGCCACACACTGACAAAGACGATAAAGAGATGACTTCTCATCTGGAGACTGATCTCCGCCGTAGGCGGGAAAAATTCCGTCATTTGTTTCCGGCAGCTCCGGTCTTGGACTGACTGAAGGACCAGCATCCTGAGACCTGGCAGACGCCATCCGGTATCCAGGCACCAGTCGCTGCACTGAGGACTGTTGAAGGTGTGCCGCACCCTTCACTGGGACATCTTCGCCTCGGACTGGAAGACCAGCCCACTGCGGGCTTCGCCCTTCTTAGGATCCACCTCCCACGGTGAACCTCCTCGGGCACGGGATAAGATGAGTCTTCAGTCGTGTGTGGTGTGTGTGTGGGTTTGGCGTGTGTATGTGTGGGCCTGAAGCCGGTCACTGATTCGTTTTTTTTTTCTTATTGTTTTGTTTAACCCTGACTAGGTCCTGTTTGATGTATTATTGTTTCTAGTACTGTCTTTCTTCTGTTATGTTAATGCCTTTGTAGCGGTTTAGTGGGTTAGGTTGGGACGGTAGCGGGATCTCAGTATATTGGCGGGTTTTTTTTTTTGTGGTCTATTTGATTTACTTTGTCCCCTAGGTCAGTTAGTTCTGAATAGTGCTTTTTCTCTTCTATGCCCCATTGTTTTTTTTTCTTTCTTTTCCTCTCTCGGCTGTTTTTCCTCTTCTTTGTTATGACCCATACCCATCTGGAGTGCTAGTGTGAGTGAATGATTGTAATGTGAAGTAAAAATATTGTTGAAACCTCTTTCTCTTGTGGTCTGGTGGTGTGAGGGATTGAGTGATCGCTCCGTTTCTGCCACTGCACATTACCTGTTTAAGAACCCCCCCTGTCAGGTGTACTCGCACGTGACAAGTTGCCTGATCAAACTAGAAGATCGTTTCTGGTGATTATAGGTGTTTTGAAAGCACTTTAGAGATGAATAAAAGTGGTGATTTGAAGAGAACAATTTATAACTTTTGTTTGTTTGTTTGCTTTTTATTAGTTTGGAAACAGTGTGGGCGTGTCAAGAGTGGGCGCGTCTCCAATGAAAGCTATAGCCCTTCCCCTTCCTCATATGCTAGTGATTCAGATTTTATTTTTATTTATGATTTTATGCATGACTTCATTTTTCATAGAATGAATAAGTAATGTTGTTAATATTTTTTTCTTTCTGAAAATCAGACTGATCAGTGGAAACTGAGTCAAGCTCTCTGTAACAACTCTTGCACCATTATGAAACAATGAAATGAACAGAAGACTTAGGATATGTGTTTTCTTGTGTGATCCAGAATCTGGAAGCACTACTGCACAGGAGAGTGATGCTGAGAGAGGAGCTCAAGAAAGAGGAACTGTGCTGCTGGCCATCCTACTTGTGTGCGCTCTGGCTGGGAATGTTCTGGATGCGACATGGGACTCTGCCCCGAGTGCTTTTCAGCCTTCCACAGAAGACCAAGGCCCTAACTTTGTTCTGTGTCTTTCAAGGACATGTTCTTCTTGTTTTCTCTGAAGTTTCAAGTGTTTTGACATTCAAGCAGAAAAACTGTGGTGTTTCAAACAATGTGACTGGCGTTTTGGATTACCTTTTCGCCAATGTTCTGGATTAAACTGTGAAGAATGTCTTCAGCTGCCATCAGGGTACTGTGTTGTAATTATTTTTTTCAGATTCCTCATTATCTCTAGTTTACAAAAACATATAGTTTTACCTATCTAGCTTCAAGATAAGTCTGCACAAACCCCATTTCCTTATATAGTGAAATTTGATTGTCCGGATGCTGAATTATAGGTACATCATTTGAGGCACAATTCATTATACATAGCTCAAGTCAAGAGAATTATCATCTTTCCCATGTTTCCAGCACATATTTGTCTTCATTTTATCTCCAGTCTGAAGTGTTTAGGTAGTACAGAAGAAAAACTGTGTCTCTCCTAACATTTGACTTACTTTTCAAATAACTTTTTCAGAAATTTTCTCTGCTTATATTTTGAGGTCAGTCTCCAAGTAGGTACCACCTACAGTATTTTCAGTTATTTCACTAGATTCTACAACATCTCTAGTTTCTAAAAATGTATAGGTTTGCATATCTAATGCAAATAATATGTTTGCAGAAGCCAAATTCTCAAGTGTGGTGTGTGATGAGTTTCCCGTCCTAGATTTTAACTACATTTCTTTAAAGTTTAAATTGATATACAGAGCACTGTGAGGGTTAAGATATATTCTGAAAGAAAAAATAGAAAATAACATAAAGGTAGCCATAGTGTTTGCAACATAGGCCACCAGATGGGGAACTTTACTTCTGATCGCCAAACTCACAATTGTGCCACAGGAGGGTTTGGGGCAAGGTGTGTCCTCACCTCTATCAGTGCTGACACTGTGAGCCCAGGGAGGATGAACGAGCCGTGGACTTACCAAGACCAAGGGGTACGAGGTGACGTAGGTGTTGACGGTGTGGACATGGGCATGGTGCTGACCCACCAGGATCTTCATCTGGCCATTCTCTTGGACCACAAAGGCCTGGACAGACACAGGAACAGGCATACTTCAACATAGGTGTGTGTGCACCCACGCACAAACACGCATGCAATGAAAGCACGTATACGAACACACTGTAATTAAGAACACAAACGTGATTACACGTAACACATACATGAGAATGTGTGTGGACTGATACATACAAACTGGAACAAAAAACAAACACATGAGCATGCTAGAACACACAGGGTGGGAGATGCCCTGTATCGATTTGCACTCATCAAAGACTGCTGCCAATGTTTCATGCAGAGTAAATCTATAGAACAGATAAAATCACACGGTACATAGCATCTTAACAACGGGCTGTACTGAGTGCATCCACCCCCAACCCACCTTCCACAGAAAGATGAGGGTCAGTTCCACATGCAGGGCAGCCTCCAAGTCAGGGAACTCTGACCCACAGGAGTTGCTGGACGCCCGTTCCACGCTGGCCTCCCTTGACCGATCTCCTGCCACACTGCGCTGATAGAAGTCCAGACAGGGCGTCTTGGTGCTGTCGATCTGCTCACACACATACACCACATCGAAAAGGACTGACGTTTCAGGCCAACATGCAGCTGACTTGAGGTCACATTTATCTCTGATTGAACAGGCAAACAAACTGTGGGAAGAACAAAGAAAATAAGAAGCTGCATAGAGGGAAAAAACAATCAATAACATACTTCATAAAATGAAAACTAGGCTCTGGAAAACTGAAACAGCTTTTAAATAATTTTCTTATCATCATGTGACCTGAACTCTACACAAAACGACGGAAGCACAGCAATAATCTCCTGAGGAATTCCTCTCCAGTCCAGCTCCAGCAGAACACCATCACACTGAGGTCAAGAGCCACTCTATCCTTACAAATTTGTCTTCTTAACCAATCCCAGTGCTGCCAAGGCCTCAAAAGCACAACATGTAGCATTCTGACATTTCAAGTGTAACATTCCACATTTAAGCGTACCACTCGTATGCAACATCACAAGTCAGATTTAACAACTCTTTAACGTGCACTTTGGTCCGCCCACAACATGACAGCAGACGAAGACAACAGAAATCTCACTAGTTATTGCATGGTTTTGACTTAAACCTTCAAAAAATCAAATGGGCTGACAATGAAACTGAGAGGGTGATATGATCACAATCGTCTTTCGCAACTTTCCTTCTGGTTTTTCTTCCTCTCCTTTCTGAACGTGGCCATGTTGAGACAGAACAGGTCTACAGTCTGCAGATCTACGATATCTGGGTTCCATTTTTAGCCACCGATAACTTTGCGCCCAGGCTTTTTCCCTCTTTTCTTTCTTCCAATTTTTGTTTTCAGTGTAACATTTTGTGATACAGTGTAGCAGCTACAACACTGTCATGAAATCGTAGCATGTTGTGACAGAAGCGTAGCACTCGGCAGCTCTTAACCATACCAAAATTGAAGACAGAATGCCACAGTATCCAAGGCAATTTCTCCCCTGACCAGATCCAACAAAATACTACCAAAACAGAGGCAAAACAGAGACACAGTATCCAGGAAAATTCTCTTCTGATCAGATCCAACGTAACACTACCAGGACACAAAAAAGAGCAAAGCACTCAAGGAAATTCTTCTCATCAGATTCAATACAATACCACCAAAGTAGGGGGAAGGAAAGCCAGTCTCGTAAATACTTCTGACCTTCACCCAAGTTGAACTTTGAGTTACCCAACTGTAATGACCGGGGAGATCACCCACCTGTTCCATATCAAAGGGCACCTCACTGTACAGCAGCTGATCACCTGAAATACACCAAAGACATCTGGTTACACTCAGCCACATGCTGCCGGTAAGGTACATACCTATACGTAAATTCACCAACGTTAACACTGAAAGCAAAATATATAAAAAACTCAGAAGCATTGCCTATTGAAATCTTACCACTGTAATGTAGACTGACAATCTGATTTTCTTCCTATTCAAAGAAAGAAAAAAGATGACTACCCTGGTACTTGGCTGAGGCGTGCACGCACATGTTCACATGTATCTTAATGAAACAGAATGATTTTTTTCCTTTTTTTTTCTAAACAGGCAGTGAGAGGGATGTAATGCACACACAAAAAAGAAGAAAAAAAATTCCTCTATGAACTAATTAATCTCTTTCTGCCTGTGGGAAAAACAACAACAACAACAAACCACACACACTCAAGACTGGAGAAAAACATTCTGGGATGACAGTCAACAGCAAGTACAAAACACATGTAAACAAGCAGGAGAGAGAGAGAGAGAGAGAGAGAGAGAGAGAGAGAGAGAGAGAGAGAGAGAGAGCGCGTGTATGTGTATGTGTTGTGTGTGTGTCTGTGTGCGTATCTGTGTGTGTGTGTGTGTGTGTGTGTGTGTGTGTGTGTGTGTGTGCGCGCGCATGATGTGTGGGTATCTGTGTCTGTGTGCCTCGCTGTGTTTGAGTGTGTGTGTGTGTGTGTGAACAGAGTAGAACTTTCTTTTCATGGACTACAAGCACTGTGTGCAGCACATACATACCACTGGCACTGGGCTTCTGTGTTCCTTTCAACATCAGCTGTAGAGTTTCACGACTGCCCACTCGTATGCCTGGAAATCAAGAGAAAATTTAGAAACAAAGATATCAGTCGCAATGGCAAAACTCTGCCGACGTCTAGGGTTCATGTATACTTCTGGTGGCAGTCTTAGTCCTAATGTCATCTTCATATGTTTTATGACCGAGTCTTTCTGTTCAGACTATCTGATCCACTCCCTGGACCTTCCTAATCTCTTTGTGGGGTAGCGGGTAGAGGGCAAATATGAGAACGAGAAGGATGAGGTTCAGGACTGAGTTGAATACACATGGGAAGTTCCATTCCTGGATCAGGATTCAGACTTCATCCCTTCCAGTGCTGGCTTCCAACAACAGTGGGTCTCAAAAGAGTTGAGATCTGTTCACCGTCGTGATAAGTTGACACGATACTGTGCTCTGCAAAAAAAAAGGTTTATTATGTTACTTACGCCGTGTTAATTAATTCCATTTCCATTGGACGTGACTCCCAATCGTGTGCCTGCACTGACGATATAATTTTTGTGCAGATTTGTGGTGTAGTGGTGTCTAAAACATTGATACGTTTATTTCGTCATGTTGATCGACGCGATGTAGCGAGCCGGTGTCGAGGGCAGTGAAAAGAACGGACGGTGAAATGAAGTTCACGTGCGAGTAGGCAGTTGAACCAGGCACGAGAATGTCAACAGGTGTGCGCGCCCTGTGTTAGCCCAACGGTTATCTTCTTCTTGTTGCAACCTGCAGAAAGTGGACTATGCGAAAGAGCAATCCTTTCCTCCGGCAAAAAAACAAGGAAAACCCCTGGTTTTCAACAAACAAAGATGAAATCCCTTGTTTGAAAAATTTAAAAAGGGCCAAAAAAACAATTTTCTGGTGTAGTATCAGAGTCTTTTTAAAAAGACGGAAAAAACAAAGGCGATGCAGGGGGCAATCGAAGAGTTGAAAAACAGTATCGAACTCTACAACCCAAAAAAAAACCTTAAAGAAATACAAGAAGGAAATGGAGAAACTAGTACCAACTTAACGACCAAAAAGGGGGGTACTGGAAGGGAAGGTTTAAAAGAAAGTACAAGGGAGACGGATTATCGAAGAACGAGATAGCTTCGTAAAACAGAAAATTCAAGCTCAAGACAGACTACGGGAACAAGAACACGCACCGTGCAAAATTTCCAGGGACCTGAACTGACCAGCAACAGTACAACCGGCGAGGGGGCCTGCGGTTAACAACTTTGGGAGAGAAGGAAGGCGACACGACGGGGGACGGGGCCAGGGCATGCTTTCCGAAATTCTCCCCCGATCCGCACAACGCGGAGGGGGGCCTTGGGGGGCGCACCGGACTGGGGGCCCTTTGTGTCGGGGGGAAAAAAACCCAACATTGTTCCTTTATTTCAAGGGAAAATTTTTAAAAAAAGTTCCCCTTTCAAAAAAGGGAAAAAAATAAAGAATAAGGGTTTTTCTGAAAATAAATCTCACACCGCCAACCCACAAGATGCCCAAAGGGGGCCTACGAAAACTCCCAAAAAACCCTTGCCAAAAGGTCCTCGCAAGGGAAAAATGAAAAATTTTTTAAAACTTAAAAAACAAAAAACTTGAGGCTGAAAATGGGGACCAAAATTGACGAATTTTCCGCAAGGAAAAAAACCCGTTGGATTTTGAAAAGTTTGGGGTTTCCTTTTTTGAGATAAGTTTTTTTTGTTTGTTTATATTATTCTTTTTCATCATTACATGGAGGAGTCATGTAAAAAAAAATTAATTTTAAAAGAATTCACGCAAAGTTAAGTTTTTTGGGTTTTTATTCTTTCCGAAAAAAAGTTCACAATTTTTTCTACTTTTACTGGACATAGGGGTTTTCTGCTGGGTTTTTGGGGAAATTTCCCAAGACCAAAAGCTTTTCTTTTTGACTTTAAAATTGAAGAGATGTTTCCGGCAATAAAAATGCCCGTTAGAAAAAGTACTTTTATGGTAAAAGGGGGGCGATGTTTGTCTTCCGTTCATGCATGAGCGCCCGGGGCGTAAAGGGGGGGGGGGGGGGGGGGGGGGGGGGGGGGGGGGGGGGGGGGGGGGGGGGGGGGGGGAAAAAAAGGGGGGGGAACCCATTGGAGCGCCAGCTCGCGCGCGGTTACATTTTTAAAGGGGGTGTTTGTGTAATTGTGTCTTCATGCTCTGTGTATGATTTGGGAAAGTCCTCCCTCTCTCCTCTTGGTGTGTAAGTGGTTTTAAAAAGCCAGGAAGTGGCCTGTGTACGTTGGGGTATGTTTCAAATTTTTAAATAACCTGAAGGTGCATATATTTTGAAAACGGGAAATTTGCCCTCCAAACCCCTTTTTCCCCCTCACTTGGGCCCCCCCTTTCCCCCCCCCCCCCCCTTTTTTCCCCCCCGGAAAACGGAGGATTGTACGCTTTTTCTCATCACAAAGAAAAATGGATTTAATTCTGCTTAGAAGCTGGGGGTGTATAAAAGCACACCACATCGAGAAGTATTTGGGGTAAAGGCCAAAGAATTTCTGGGGTGCTTTTTAGTATGGAATTTAAGTTTCATCCCCTTAAAACCCCCCCCCGGTCACACCCCCTTTTTTTCATTATCTGTGTCTTTCCCGCCTGTTCCCCGCTTCCCCCTTTTAAAAGAACCGTGAGCTTTTCAAAGAAAAATTTTGGGCTTTTTTTTTTTTTTATTAGCTAAGGTACACAAAGGGGTTTCGGGAGTGATTACTAAAGGGGAGGCGAGAGAGAAACTTTTGGGGGGGGGCCTGTTTCCTTACGGGCATGCCCCCCCCCCCCCCCCCCCCCCCCCCCCCCCCCCCCCCCCCTCTCTCTTTTTCTTTTTTACTTTTCCCTCTTTTTTTGATTAAAAAAAAAAAAAAAAAAAAAAAAACCGCGCGCACCCACAAAAACACACAAACCCTTTTTGCGGGTCCATGAAAGTTTCCTCTTTTGTAAATTGTTTATTAGGGTACTTTTAACAAATACATATCTTAAAAAGAATTTTTCATTGGGAAGGGCCCAAACTGTAATTTTCATTGTTTTATAGATCATAATCGGGGATGCATGAGAAATTTCAGGGGTGAAAAACATCATGTTGGGTTTCTTAAAAAATTTTTTGGTTTACAAAGGGGATGATTTAAATTTATTTTAATGAGGCGGGGATGAAAATTAAAATTTTTGCGGGGTTTTTAATTGGTGTCATTACTGTGATCATTTTTTGAATGTATTATCGTTAAACTGGAAAACTGTGTAAATTTTTTTTGTTGAAGTGCGTAGACTTTTTTCCCCCCCCATTCATGTGACATACAAACTGATGTTGTGGTGGGAAAAAAGGGGGTTTCCCGAGAGGGGAAAGGCCAAAGAGACGTGGTAACGCGGGTTTGGGGGGGAATGAACGAAGAACAATTTTTATTTTTATAACAAAATGGTCCGTTCCCTTAAATGTCCCTGGCCTTTTCCCCCAGGGGTTTCCCCCGGGTTTTGTTCTGAAGCCCGGTATTTTTTTGGTTTTTTATGCTTTTAAAGGTAATTTTTTTTTGTGCGTGTCTGGGGTGGGTTCGATTGGTGTGTTTCTCTCTCTCTCTCCTCCTTCTGTTAGTGGGGTGTGTGTTTTGTGGTGTGTTGGGGGGGGGTGTGTGTGTTGGGGTGTTTTTGTGTGTGTGTGTGTTTTGAAAGGAGGTTTCAGGGGCTGCTTTAAATGGGGAAAGTATGCGTTAAAAAAAATATCTTTTGTTGGGCCTTTTTCTTTAATTTTTTTTTTAGATCAATTCCGGAGGGGTTTTTCCATTTCTCTTATTTAAATCCCCCCTCTCTCCCCTCCCCTCCAGGGTCTGTGGGTGTTGGGGTGTGTGGGTGTGTGTGTGTGTGTGGTGTGTTGGGGTGTGTGTGTTTAATGGGGGGTTCAGGGCTGCTTTAATGGAAAATAGATCTGTTAAACAGAATATCATGTTTCCTTTTTCTTAATTCTTTTTTATGTCAATTCTCTGGAGGGGTTTTTTCCTTTTTTCTGGGTTTCTCCCTCTCTCCACCCCTCTATCTCTCTCTCTCCCCCCCTTTTATCTCTCTCTTTCTCTGGTGGGTTTTTTTGGGGTGTGTGTGTGGTTGGGGTTGTGTGTGTGTGTGTGTGTGTGTGTGTGTGGTGTGTGGGTGTGGGTTAATGGAAGTTTCAGTGGGGGCGTCAATTGGGAAAATAGTATCGTTGAAACAGAAAATCTATGGGTTGGGCTTTGGCTTTAATTTTTTTTTTATGAAACAATTCTCTGGGGGGAAAATTTCCTTTTTTTCGGGTTTTCCTTTTAAGTAAGTTTTTTTTGTACCCGGATGTACCTTTGAGAAAAATGTGCAAAATCATGGGGTTTTTCATGTTTACACAACAGGTTTGGGAATTGAATGAAGAAATGTACACTTAAAACTTAAAAGCACACGAGATATTTTTATTTTTTTTTGTTTTATTGGTAAATTTTGGGCCCGGCCCCGGTGATTTTTTTGTGGTTTGTTTTGGTTTTAAAATTTGTTTTGTTTCTTTTTTTGATTATTTTTAGTAAAAGGTTTTTGGGATTTGTGGGGTGGGGTGTGGGGTGTGTGTGTGTTTGTGTGGGTGGGGGGGGGGGGGGGGGGTATTGTTTTATTTATTTGTATGTCTCTTTTTCCCGTTTGTGTTTTTTGTTTTCTTTTAAAGGGGGTATCTTCTTCTTCTTCTTCGGCTTCTTTTGTTGTTGTTGTTGTTTTTCACAAAAGTGTAAAAACTTGATTGAAGTGATACAATTTTCAAAGTAAAACGTATACCCATCAAAATTTTTGCAAAATTTTTCCCTGGTCCAAAAAAGTACAAAAAACAATTTTGAAATTTTAAAATTTTTATACTTGCAAAGGGTTGCCATTTTATAAGACGGGCGTCTTTTAAAGAAGTTTCATAAAAACCAATTTAAAAGTTTTACGGAAGTCTGACATCATGAAAAATCTTCTCTTTTTCCTTAAATTTGTTGTTGGGTTTTTGATGTGGGGGTTTAAGGGGGTGGGGTGGTGTGGTGTGGGGGTGGGGTGGTGTGGGGTGGGGGTGGGGTGGTGGGTTTGGGGGGTGTGGTGGGTTGGGGGTTGGGGTGAAAGGGATGGATGTGAAAGTGAGTGATTTTGGGGATTAAGTGAGGTGTGTGTTGTTGTGTGTTTGTGGGGGTGTGTGTGTGTGTGTGTGTGTGTGGGGCGAGTGTGTGTTGTGTTTTGTGTGTGTGTTGTGTTGTTTGGTGTGTGGGTTTGGGGCAAGCGCCCGAAGGGGCGGCACGGGGTTTTTAAAAATTGGGGTAAGGGGTTGGCTCGTGTTGCTGTGTGGGGTGGTGTGTGTGTTGTTGCGCGGGGCGCGTCCGCGGGGGCCCCGTTTCTGTGGCCATAAAAAATATTTTTGTCTGAATGCTTAATGTCCCAAGTGGTTTTTTTTTTACGGGGCGCTTGCGGGGTCGCGCTCGGTGCGCGCAGTTTTTTAATTTTGTTTGTGTTTGTGTGTGTGGGGGACAATTTTTATATTTGGTGTACGCGTTTAAATTTTTTTTGTGTGTGTGTGGCGTGCGCCATTTTAGGCCACGAACTCGTAAAACGAAATTTTCTAGGGTTTTTTGGGATGTGAGCCGGGGTTTGCCACCGCTTTTTGTGTGAGGTGGGAATATGTGTGTGTGTTTTTGTGGGGTGTGTGGTTTGTGTTGGTTTTGGGGTGTGTGTGTTGCGCGCGCCCCCGCTTTATGGGGTTTGAATAAATTGGGGCCTTTTTCAATTAAGGGGAATAATTTTTAAAAGCATTTAAAGGGTTTATGCATTATGTTTTAAAAAACCACGATTTTCCAAAACCCCACCCCCCCACCCGCCCCCCTCTTTTCCCCCCCCCCTTTCCCCCCTTTTTTTTTTGGGAACGCAAAACCCCCCCTCCCCCCCCGAGTGCCCCTCCACGTTTTTTTTTTTGTTTTTGGGAGCACGTGTTCAGATGCGTAAAAAGACAGGGGTATTTTCCTTTTCCCTTTTTTTTTCCCGGGAAAGGATCCCCCAAAAAAACTTAGTTTGGTTTTATACTTTTAAAATCTTTTCCCTGTTTAAAGCTAAATTTTGTATGTTGTTTTTTTAGGTTTTACAAATTTTTTTTTCTCAAGTTTTTTTGTTTGGGGGGTTTTCCTGTTTCCGATCTCACAGGTCCGTTAGTATGGGGTGTACAAAAAGAATCATGCCTAATAAGATGAAAGAATTTTGCTGCGGAGCAGGGTGCTGTTTCGGGTTTAACTTTTTCATTGGGAAAATTCTTTGTGTATTTTGGGGTTTAACTTTGCTTGTCAGAAGGGGGTGTGTCCCCAAAAAATTTGGGGGGTTAGAATAAACGTTTTTTTATTAGTAGGGGCTGTAAAATTTCCATTGCAACAAAGAACTGCAGGGTTTTTCAATCCACAAAAACGAAAAAGGGGTGTTTAAAAATATTTGAGAGAAAAGTCTACCATATACGTTTTCAAGGGAAAAACCCCTTTCCGACCAAAATTTTGAAAATTTTTATTCCCCTCAGAAGGGGGGTTTTAAATTTTTTTTTTGCGTCTAATAAATTTACATTCTCGGGGGGGCTTTTTTTGTTCAAAAACAACTTTGAATTTTTAGTTAAAAAATTTATAAAAACAAGCAGGGAATTTTTTTTTTGCACAGTAAAAAAAGATTGGGCAAAGAAGGCTTTTTGGCAGTAAATTTTCGGCCTAATCTGATGACCCAAAAATTTTTGGGGGAAATTTTTGGGAAAATCATATCCGAGAATCGGGGCTGAAAAAGGCAAAAATTGGAGGGGATTGGGAATTTTTTTCTACTACTCTTTAGATTTTGAACAAAAACATAATAATAATCCAAAACGCAAAAAGCAAGGAGGGAAAAAAAGGGGGGATAGTTTAGACCAAAATGAAAGTTGGCGGGATTTAAACCGGAAAAAACTTTAAATAAACCTGGGGAGAAAAACCGAGGGCAACAAGGGCCCCTTTAGATTTCTTTTTTTATTTCAGACGGGGGGCCGGGAATTTCTTTTTAACGCTGATATCTTACCAGGTTAAACGAACGACCAAATTCCCCCTTTTAAATTTCAGAACTTTAGAACAAGGTAGAGAGATTTAAAAAGGGAAAATTTTTTATGGGAAAAACAATTCTTCTTATTTAAAAAACACTAATTTTTAAAAAGAAGTAAACCAGGTAATCCAAATGGGTTTTTCCCGGGGAAAACAGCACTTCCCCATTGTCCCTTGGGGTTGGGGGCCCAAAAATTTCCAAAACCAAAAATTTTTCTTTGTTATATCCGATCAAAATTTTCTGGAAACCCTTTCTTATGAAGATTAGAGGTAAAAAACCCAATTTAAAAGCCCCCGTGAAGAAACGGGAAAAATGCAGAAAAAAAAAAAATCTTGAAAATATATTCAGTACTCCAGAGGAAAGTAGCGTTTTCAGAACAAGAAAGATTTTTTTCTTGAAAAAGCAGACCCAAAATTTTAATTTTCTGAGGAAAAGAAAAGGAGGGCTGCGGGTTTCTTCTGGGCGAGAAAGGGTCGCAAAGGGGAAAAGATAACAAATATTTTTTTGGAATTGAAAAACGGAAAATATGTTAATAAGGGAAAATAATTAAAAACCCAAAGCGTGATGACGGTTTTTACTTTAAAAGATAACGAAAAATTTCTCAGGAAGTTAATAACTTTTACAGAAAAATTTTTTTCTAAAAAAGGGGGTAAAAGCCCCTGTGAAAAATTGAAATTTAAAATAAAAGACTTGCCCAAAGTTAACCCGAGGGGGAGAAAAATGTCTTTGGAGGGGAAAAATTTCTTTAGAAAAGCGGGGGCTGCTTTCCCAAAAAAATTCCCAAAAGAAAAGTCCTGGGAGCGATGTTTTTAAAGCCCGAGTTTTTTCAAATTTTTTTGGCTGCAAACTTTGGGGCCATTTCTTTGAAAGCGGCAATGATGGATAAAGAAAAAAATGGAAATTTTCAAACAAAAAAACAAAAAAAGGTATTATTGTATGTATCCCAAAGGGCGACAAACCAAAAAACTTGAAAAAAAACTGGGGGACCCCTTTTCGCTTTTGAAAAGTTGTACAAAATAAGATCACATGTTAGCAACCGATTAAAACATGTACTTTTCCCCCTTTTTATCTCAATTAGGATCAGACTTTGGTTTTTTCCTAACAGGGAAAAAGGGAATTTGGGAGATAAAAAATTCGTCTTTTCTATAAATACTTTAAATTAAATTTTATCAAAAAAATCAAAGGTTTTTCTTTTTTGCCCCGGGTTTTTGGAAAAAAACATTTGAAGTGTAAGTTAATATTTTAAGTTCAAGGTATTACAAGCCTTTGGCTTTGGGGCCCCAAACTTTCTGTCCAAGGGGTACAAAAAATTTTAAAACAAAAAAAATCAACGTTCCGTGAAAGGGGAAAATTGGGTGGGTGGGTTTTTTATTGAGAGGGGGTGCCTTTAAGGTGGGCCCAAACCTCCATAATTTTTTTTGTTTTGTGTGGTTTTAGAATTTTTTGGGAAATATGATAAACAAAATGAAAATATAAAAGGGTTTTAAATAAACCGAAAAAGAAAACAAGTATCACAGACGCAGATGTACTGAACTATTGCAAAAGGGAGAACGAATAAAATTTGAGGAAAACAATCTCATTTTGAAAATTTTGGGAAAGTGTCTGGACTCATACTAAAAGCAGAAAAAACAAACGCAGTTTGGGGTAGGGAGAAACGAAATTCCCCTGTTAAGGGATAAGCCCACGTTTGAAAAATAAAGGGAACCCTCCCAAAAATTTTTGATCTTGGGAAACTGGGGTTTTTATTTTACTTAAAATAAAGCGAAATTAAGAAACTTGAAGAAAATTTTTCAGAAATTGAGCACGGGGGTTAAAAAGGGGTCAAAAGGGCAGAAAACGCCTCTTTGGGAGAAATAGCATGCTTAAATCTATGATGCTTTCTAAAAAACCCAACTATGGGTGTTATTACCCAAACCCCCCGGATTTTAAAATGAGAAATCCAAAAATTATATTTAATTTGTTTTGGGGAAAAAAAGAGACAGAATTAACAGGAAAACATCTGGGGAAAAGATAGAACAGGGAGGGAAACCCGAATAAACCAAAAATAAAGAATATATAAATTTCTTTAAAAATAACTTGGATTCGAAGCTCTTTCCTAAACACAGATGGGAAAAAAGTGCTTGTTTTGGTATGAAAAAAACAGAAATTACCCAAAAAACCCAGGGGCCGTCTGCCACGGATGAAAAACTAAATAATACTGGAGAGGGTGTATTCGAAAGCTTTTAGAGAGACAGGCAAAAATTGTTCCCGGTTTAAAACCTGCGGAAGAAACTGTTCAGAACCTTTGTTTTTGCAATCACAACTTAAAAAAAAGGGGGGAGCAACCTTTTTTAAAAAACCCGGGGTTTAAAAAAGAAAAAATTTTTTGAATTTCAGAAAAACTTTTGGATGGGGAACAGTGGAATTTTTTAGTTTTCAATCCTTTGTTGGGTAAAAATAGTGCCCCTACGATTTTGAAAAAAACAAAGGTTTTCTTAGTGGGGGCGAAAAAGTATTCGAGAGAAATGGACAAAAAAACGAAATACTGTGGGAAAATGACAATAAATTATTAAAATGAAATCTTTTTTAGTTTTTAAAAGGGGCCTCACAATTTCTACGGGTTTTATTAAATCAGGACACAACAGAACCAGGGTTTTGGGGAATAAAAATGAAGGGGTTACAGAAGGAAATTTTTTAAAGGGTTTTTAAAAATTTAAAAACAAATTTTTACAGAAAAAAGACTTTAAACAAAAAAGGGGGTTCAAAAAAAAAATTAAAAACAAAAAAATTTGGGAACCAAAAGTTATTTTGCAAAGCATGGGGAAAAAAAAAGGGCCGAAAAAGCTCCCCTTTTTTTGGAAAGAAAAAAAAAAACATTCAGCAAAAATTTTGGCACGCCAGCATGTACGAAACTTTTGGGAAGAGTTTCAAAAAAGGGGGGGTTAAAAAGAAAAATTTAATTCATGAAACCGTTGCTTTTAAAGAAAACATAAACCCCGGTTTTTGGGTTTTGATTTTAAATTTTAAAAAAGATAGAAAAGTTTGACTTAAAACCTGCAAAATCGCCAAAATTTATATTTATAAGTGTAAGTAAGAAAAAATTTTACTTTAGTTCAAATATTTTTTGTGTTGTTGAAAGCCAAATGAAATAGAAAAGTATGCTGCCATCTAACGTTCCCCCGGGGAAATTTTGGGAACACAATGGGGGTCCAAATTTTTCCAAAATTGCAGTAAACGCAAGGGTTTTGGCCCAAAGAAAAAAAAGGCTATGGGGAATGGGCCCAAAAGGTGTGGGGTGTGTGTTTTGGGTGTTTTTGGTGTGTTTGTGTGTTGTTTGTTAGGTTTTTTTTTTTTGGTTTTTTTTGTTTTTTTTTTGTTTTTCGTTTTTCGGTTAAAAAAAAATCTTATGGGCCCCTTTTTTCTTTTGGGTTTGTTTAAAACTTCACAGATTTCATTTCATGGGATGTAATTTGGATGCCCCAAACAATGTTATAAAAAATGTTAAGGAAACCCAATCATTTTTTGGTACCGAATCGAAGATCCTTTTTTTTCTTTTGCTACTTTTTGGTTTTAAAAGTGATTTGAGTAAATCAAACCCATTTAATTTTTAAAGCATTAAGGGCAAAACGGGTTTGGGGTTTTTTGGAATTTAAATATGCATTTGTTTGGATTCATTAAAAAAAAATTTTTAAAAAAAAAAGTGGGTCTTAAAAAATCTTCTCCCTGGCCTTGTACCCGTGACACTCTGGGGAGCTAAAAACCCCCAAACTTTTGGATCCTCCCACCCCCATTCACGTCTCATTTTGGGGCCCCGCCCCTTTTCCCGAGGGGAATAAACCCCAAAATCACCAAATCCAACCCTCAAACAAGCCAGACCCCCCAAATCACAGGGATGAGTGCCAGCTGCTGGGGTGGGGCGGACCCCTCCACCCACTACAGACACACTGGGGCCAAAACCCCTTAGGTGATACTGGAAAGGGGCCAAAACAAACTTTTTCTTTCTACCAGCCGCAATGACCCACTGGTCCGTACAGTGATGTAGGACTTTAACCCATCAGTGACATCACATGTTGTGGAGCCCACAGAATAAAAAAGCCATGGATAGTCCACTTACTGGAGGATTTATCATTCTTTAGTAGACCACAGTTTTCCAACTGACAGACAGGGTGGTGCAGAGATAGGGCAGACCTTTTGCGGTGTTGATGGAAGAAAGAGTGGAGGCAGCTCACGACCAGCACAAAAGCAGACACACCAGTGGATTAACAGAAATCTTTCACACTGTGATGGAGACAGTGGCTTTTTGTTTAGGAAAGCCAAGACATCATAAAGACGGACAAGACCTCTCAGGATGATGCTAACAGAAGCACCAACTGTCCTGGACAGAACAGAAAGATGGGGAGTTGTTCTTATACTCCCTGTTTGGCTAAAGTAAACTTTAGTGATGACTGTCCATGAGAGACAAAAGGAAGGGCAAGCTAAACAGACTGACATGTAGAAAGATACACAGAGAGGCAGAAAAGCAACTAGACCTTTGAGAGTGTTGGTGGACAATGTAGTGACTGTGAACGGGAGACGAAAGGACAGGCAGGCAAGGTAGACTGACAGGTAGAAAGATAAACAAATAGGCAGCGAGGCACAAAGACCTTTGAGAGTGTTGGTGGACAGAGTGGTCACAGTCCAAGACGGGCTGGCACAGGACACCTGGGAGATCTGCACTTCCTGGATGTGGGGACGCTGCACCTGCACCTGCACACATCACACCCAGAATACACCCACAGGTACACACATATACAGCAAGCCAAGTGAGCACAGCAAGCAAGTGCTGAGACAGTGCCAAAGGACACCTTTATCACTGGCCTAAACATGTTTTGTCAAACACGTTAACTGCTCATGCTTTCAGCCAGTGAATGACACCGACAGCCGTATTTCTTATTGGCATTATGGACACACATACCAATCACAAATACCCAGGCAGTCTAACTTATCCTTCTTCTGTATCCCGTCATTCAAAAATAAATGTTTTTCAGGCAGTTCTCCGCTTTTCGTTCACAGAACATAAGACAGATGACAGTCAAGGAGAAAGTAAAAAATTAGCTGACCTTTTCTTTGACTGAAGAACATGTATAAAAAAAAAAAGGACAATATGCAGAACTGGGCTGTTTACACACCCTGATCCAATTGTAAATGACTTTAGATAAAGGGATTTTTCTGACCACCAGAACATATGTCATAACACCACTTATGACTTTGTCTCGGAGACGACAACGATGATGATGATGATGATGATGATGAAGAAGAAGAAGAAGAAGAAGAAGAAGAAGAAGAAGAAGAAGAAGAAGATGATGATGATGATGATGATGATGATAGATGATGATGATGATGATGATGATGATGATGATGATGATGATGATGAAGAAAAAAGACGAAGAAGAAGAGGAGGAGGAGGAGGAGGAGGAGGAAGAATAAGATGATGATGGAGATGAAGATGATGATGATGACGATGATGATGACGATGGTGATGGTGATGGTGATGATGATGATGATGATGATGATGATGACGATGGTGATGGTGATAGTGATGATGATGATGATGATGATGATGATGATGCTCTCACGCGCGTGAAGGTGCAGACGCTCACTGACCTGGCTCAGGTTCTCCAGCTCACAGAAGATGTAGCAGGTGTTCAGTTCCTGTCCAGCACTGCGCAACACGCTGCCTGCCTGCCGTGTCGCCAGTGCCCGCACACTCAGCGACTCCACTGTGTTCACCACCGCTCGGTGCCGCAGCACCCGGTGTCTGTGACAAGACACACCAATTGCCCCATGCATTCCTTCATCTTTACATCATCGCCGTTACCATCAGAACATAAGAGTTATGTCTCTCTGTCCACAGCATCTTCAGAAGTATTTATGGTCTGCTCTTTTCAAGATGATTTTGGCACACACACACACGCGCATATATATATATATATATATATATATATATATATATATATATATATATATATATATATATATATATATATATATATATCTATATATAATACTTAAAACAACATAAATAAAAGTATAGGAATGAAAATGAAAGATATCAATACAAATTTGCTAGCACAGGATGAATGATAATTTTAGCAGTTGTGAAACTGTACAATATCTTAAATGTCATTTTAAAATCTTGTTTTGGGCTCACTAAAAAAAATGACTCTAAATCGGAGTCAACAAAGCACAACTACAGTCTCTACAGGAAGAAAGTTTTCAGATGTCAAGAAAACAAGTTGAAAAGGTCGTGCGAAAGTAAACATCGATGAACTCTTCCCACTAAAATGTCCCCGACAATCCACCGTCTCCCTCCCTCTCCATGCTTCGCTCCCCTACCCTCCCAATGTATTCGTTCCATTCTCCTCCCTCCATTCCCTCTACAGACTTCATCGCTTACTTGACAGGCGTTCGATGCCCCACTGGCTCATAGTAGAAGAGGAAGTCCACTTCATGCACGCCCCCTATATCGTTACCACGCAGCCAGACAGGAAGTGACATGGTCTGCCCAGGGTTCAAGACACCATCGTCCAGCAGTGGCACAGGGGTCACCGAGGACATCCTGTCTGATATCACTCCGCTCTTTAGACAGTGGAAACAGTGGGCCTCCGTCTGTCCTGTACGCATCTGGTAGGTGTAAGGGTACCTGGAAACAAAAAATCTTTAAAAATACACATAGCAGGCTAGTGATTTCAATGGACAGCCACCAGACTGACATTTGTGATAAAGAACATATTCTTTGGCAGAACCTAATCTTACAGTTCCCACCTGCTAACCACAACCTCCAAATCTTGGCAGCTGGCCTATGTTAACAAGTGAAATGGAAAAGGAAACAGAGGATTCTGAACTTTTAAGATTTGTGTCACACAGGAGTCACCATTTCAAGCCAAAATAAGCATGCACATGGTGTTTCTTTTAGTTCCTGTCTGTCTTACTTTTATATGACATAGCTTTCAAAGCTATTTTGCAGGAAGAATTCATTTCATGACCTGCTTCAGTCTGATGAAGCGTATTCCTTGGATTTTGCATCATTACGCCAATGAACAACACTGGTGGTAGACTAACAACTATACCCTGATTGCCCATCAAATAGCAAAAGAGAACTGGAAACGCATGTTGAAATTCTTCACATGGCGGAAATTTTGTTTCCTATTAATTAAATCCATCGCCCATCTAATCTGTGAGGGACAGTATTGAAGATTCAAAGAAACAGACATCAAAAACTAAGGAAGGTGAGCTCATGTAGTTAATTTTGTACAAAAGCTGCACAGTCCACACTGCAATGGAAAAGCCCGAACATATGGCACGCCTTTTAAAAAAAACGTTTCGAAATATTCACTGCTTTAAATCGTGTTAGGTTCTATGACACTGGCATTTCACAAGGAAACTGTGTTGGGTGTCATAATCCTAATCTCTCTATTTCATATACCTCGTCAATTGAGCTGCACTCATGAATCACTAGACACCACACCAACAACCCATCTCTCAATTTCATACACCACATCAACTGGTCACTGAGCTGCACTCTTGAACCACTTGAAACTGAACCAAGACAATGCCAACATTCCGAGAGCATAACAGGAAAATGTTCTGTGGATGAAACAGCAATTTTTCCATATTCTGGAGAGAAAAAAAAAAATTCCTATGGACGTTTCAGTCATTTGTAAATTAAAAAAAAAAAAACAGATAAAAAAAAACCCCAACGTACTTGGGCAAGTCATCGGAAGGTCCGGTGCCGAAGGTGAAGAAGTTGGGGTTGGAGGTGGCCACACGCAGCCTATGGAGTGGAACGGTGCCCACGTTGCTGAACTCTACCTCAATGCAGTGAACCTCCCCACACAGCAAGGCTTCAGGGAACTCACAGAACATCACCTGTGTCACATACACTGTCAAATACAGTACAACTGTCATAGGGCATCACCTGTATCACATACACTGTCACATACAGCACACCTGTTCACACAGAAAGGCTTCAGGGAACTCACAGAACATTACATGTGCCACATACACTGTCACATACAGTACACCTGTTCACACAGCAAGGCTTCAGGGAACTCACAGAACATTACCTGTGTCATATACACTGTTACGTACAGTACACCTGTCACAGAACATTGCCTGTATCACATACACTGTCACATACAGTACAACTGTTCACACAGCAAGGCTTCAGGGAACTCACAGAATATCACCTGTGTCACATACACTGTCACATACACTGTCACATACAGTACACCTGTCACAGAACATCGCCTGTGTCACATGCACTGCCACATACAGTACACCTGTCCATACAGCAAGGCTTCTAACAGTTACACCATCATATTTGTGCAAAATACGAATAAAACTTGACTGCATCTTAATCAAATATATTTTCTGCAACTACATAATGCATGTGGGATGCAGTATGCAGAAATCATGGTAAAGGGTCAGATTTTACAAAATCAAATTATTTTCTTTAAGAGATAGTTAAAACAACAACAAAAAACTCACCCTGATTTTAATTGTCTTTTGATGCCATGACGACAGTTAACTGCATCACAATTAGTTTTAACTCAAGCTGGCAACTTATCCGTACCTTTCATATGCAATACCGTATATAGCCTTTCTATCACCCCTTCACACATCCCCTTCCTTAACCATCCCTCCCTTACCTTCTTCTTCCTTCCCACCTCCTTCATTACCATCCCCACCTTAACGTTCTTCCCCACTTCCTGCTTCCATAACCATAGCTGCCAACCTCCCAGAGTCAAAAAGAGTAACACCTCACGGGGGGTGGGTTCGGGAGGGGGCTGGCCCCCCTCCTGATCAGTGGGGGTCAGGGGCGCAGCCCCCTGAAGCTGAAGCCTTTTTTACACTCTGACAGGCATATTTTTCATCTCCTGATAGGAAAACTAATCAAAAGCAAGCCTATATATAAACCATATCAAAGCATGCATATTAGTATGTTGCATACAATGCAATATTTTGTGTAAAAAAAGCCTCTTATGTAGGTAGCCACCATATTTTTTACTATAGATTAATATACAAAACACACAAAATAAGACTTACCCAAACAGCTTTTTTATCTTCCATATTGATGTAGGATGAACATAAAAGATGCTCTGCCCTCCCAATCAACAGCACTCACAGTCCTGGGCTTCCATCAGCTACACCCACATTCTTCAGTTCAAGTTCCATCAACTTCACCCTTCTGCCCTTATGATCTCACAACTACACCCCATAGGACTTAGGATCCATCAACTATACCCCACAGTCATGTTTCATCAACTATACCCCACAGTCATGTTTCATCAACTATACCCCCACAGTCATCTTTCATCAACTACACCCCACAGTCATGTTTCATTAACAACACAACACAGTTATGTTTCATCAACTGTACCCCACAATCTTGCTCAAACAACTTCATCCCCAGTCCTCCGGCTCCATTTAATTACCATCGCCCCCCACCCCAGTTCTAAGGCTCCATCAAGCTACTCCCCAGTCGTCATGATCCAACCACTACTCCCACACCCTGAGTTGACAGCCTGTGTTCAAAGATCTAGGTTTTTTTTTTCACTATTTGTGCAGTCGAGGACTTGGCCTTCTTTAGAAACTCCTGGCTGAACTTTTGCTCATAGCAAGAGCCATGAAGATTGGCCTTTGCCACCATCATGTTTTTTTTGACGGCTGCCGATTCCTCAGCTTCGTTGTTTTTTGTGCTTCGTGGTCTTCTCGTGATCGGCCAGATCATTTCTTCCCCCATGTGAAATATTCACCGGACATCGACACATGGTGCAGAAAGCAAACTTTTCACCCTTTGAAGGGCAAGAAGTGACCCATGGAAACTTGTCTTTATAAGCTGGCAGATACCGCTGGAATCGTTTAGGTTTTGTGGTTTTCTCCGTGCTACCACTTGAAGACGCCATGTTGACTATTTGAACAGCAGCTAGCGCATGCGCGGAATGGGCCTAGTTATGCCCCTTTCATGCTGACTTCCGAGTATACGATTTCTGTTCAGTCGGACCAGCTGCCAAACGTTCTTTTATTTAATTTTGGGCTTTTTTTTTGTTTTTTTGTTGAAAACTCGTAAACCGGAATTTTTTCAGCAAACAACGAAAATAGGGACAAATTTAAAAAAAACGATATGTCCCGGTTTTCCCGTAACAGTTGGCAGCTATGCATAACTCACACTCAGAATGGGCATCTCCTCTTGCACGACCAGGTCCAGCCGTCGGTCAGGGCCGTACACCTTCCCGGTCTTCTCCTCCTTGCTGACGTTGAGTCGCGGGCCCTGCACCTCCAGCCTCTGCTTGCCGCGCACACACACGGTGCTGATGTAGCTGGGCTTGCTGCTGCCGCCAGCCATGCCCGAGCCGGCGGCGCTGTCGGCCGCCACGGCGGCGGAAGTGAGCGGCGCGTTCTGGGCCAGGGAGCTGGTGCCCAGGTTGTAAGCCAAGCCCACCACGCGCAGCTCCCCTGCCTGCCGGGGAACCAGGCTCAGCACGATCTGCGTGACACAGAGACAGGGACATTTCTTAAACTAGTTCAGGATGAGTAAGGAGACAGCTTTGTTACAAACTGGGCGTCGCCGCACCAGCTGACTTAACAGATAACTTTGGAATTGCAAGTGTAGCCCATGTCATTCCACAAGTGCTGCTGTTTTCAGTTTGAAGAGAATCGTAATGTGCAACTATGGCCAGAGGCGGGCATGTTCCATTGCTGTGGAAAGGAAGGAAACTAACAGTCACAAGGTAGAAGGGATGTACAAATTAAAGGGAAGTCACCCTGGAAATATCACCGAGGCATTCTGAGGGTTCGAGTTAGCTCCCTCTCTACCTGCCCCACCCTCTCATTTTCACAACCTCCCACCCCTTTTCCAATTTTCTTTTCTTTCTTATAGAGATGGAGGAGACGGAAGGGACGTCATGACTATTTAGGGTGACGTTCTCGCTGAGAAGGATAAAGGCACCTGTTGGACAGGCAACTATGTGAAAAACTGCCATTCACACAGCCTGTCACCCTGTGAGATCCTATGCTCAGCAGCCATTGGCTGGTAAGGGTATATGTACCCGGTGACCTGAAAGGGTTAAGTTAGTGAACCCAAGCAAACCAAAACATGAAGCGTTTCATGGAGGATCACAATAGTTGAGTCAAGTATGCTAGCACAGAAATCACCACTGACGGATGGTTAACTGCATGACACACACCGACTATGAACATGTACATCATCACCACAAAACGCAACACATACTGAAAAAAACGCCCCCAAATTGAGACCAACTCGTAGCGACACAGAACCTTACAGTCTACACCACACATCGCAGTGATTAGAATTACAAACCTGAACTGAACTGTACAAGACTGCACACACTCAGCAAGTTTGTATATAGGAAAAACTGATGAGGCAGCGTGCATATTTACCGACTGTTTCTGGTAGCCAGTCAGCACGATTTCCTTGATCATCGCCGTCTGGATAATTTCGTCAGCCAAGTGATTCTGAAAACAGTGCGACAAAACATCATGCTATGTTGCAACAACAGGGCAATTGAAGTTCATGTCTACTAGCCAGCAAATTGCTGAAAAGACTGCTAGTGATTACCACTTGTGTTGAAAACATTTTCAAAATTAAACTATGCTCCTTTTATTCTTTTTTTCAGTTCATCCAGTCAGTCATGTGATTATTTTTTCACCCATGTAGCTGTTTTTAGGTTTCAATTCTCTCCAGTTCTCTGATTATAAACAACATTCAGGACAATGAAAACAAAGAATGAGCATCACTTATCTCAAATTCAGAGCAAGATGGGCACTGACCAACACCCATCTTGCGCCGAATTTGATAAGATAGGTTATCACGTGTTCTTCATTGTCATTGTCCTCAATGCTGTTTCTCTTGCCTGAAGACCTAAGAGGTCAAAACACGTCGTGTTTTCTCTTTAATTTGTTTGTCCCTTTTGTCTGGTGGATTTACTTTAACTTTCCTTTAAAACATTTGTTTCAATTTCACCTGCAGTCACCTCATCTTGAAACGATCTCCCTATCAGATCAAACGGGGAAAAAAAATGCGAAAGGCATGTGATGGAGACTGACCTTGACACTGGAGGTGACCTCATTAGAAATGAGCTGTGCAGGGTCATTGCCAGGGATGGAAGGGAGGAAGGTCCAGAGGAGGGTGATGTCCGACAACACCAGCATCACCTGCAGCGGGTTCTCCACACACACCTCCACACTCACCACCTCTGTCAGCACAACACACACACACACACACACACACACACACACACACACACACACACACACACACACACACACACATGCACACACACACACATACATACACACTTCAACAGGTAAAGTAAAAGCTTTTGCAGGCAAAAAAACAATCAATCAAACGCAGATGGGACTGTATTACAGTGACATCCTTTCCCTGGGAATGCAGCTTAAATCTTTATCTTCAGATTTCAAACATGCACTTATTTACACATCAAAAGATCAAAAAGAACTATACCTTATACTATAAACAGTGCAAAACAGGCAGCCAGTCATCATTACGGAGCCTAAAAATACAGTCTCAATGCCAAAGCACAGCATTCTGGAGAAAAAAAAAACCTTGATTAAAATACAATATAAGAGACTGAATCTCCACAGAAAAAAAAACAAAACAGAAAAACTCACTCACTGGCTCTAGAACCGAAACAATTTCTGTCTGTGACAGAGCAAAGGTGCGACTGGACGATCCTAAACATGGCTGAGTCCGAGGAGTTTAGAATAAGCAGTGTGGGATTATCAATACTGACAATGCATGTCAAGATGAGATTATAACAAAAAAACCCAACAAATTTGACAAGGGAAAAGAAAAGAGCAGGGATGAGGCAGAAAGGAAGCAGGCAACAATAATCAAGGGGAGGGGTTGGGGGGGTGGGGTGGGGGGGGAATGCAGAAACACAACAGACAGACA
>CM031609.1:28776137-28789574 GCA_018398815.1 Conus ventricosus | reverse complement strand
CTGCTGCATTGTTGAATATCTTCATTGCAGACAGGTTGTAAAACCAAACGGAACTGAGCAAATATATCTGGAAACTTAAAGACGCAAAAACAAGCTACAATATATCCTGGAAAATCATAAAAAGAGCATCACCATACAGCAATGTTTCAAAAAGGTGCAACCTATGTTTAACTGAAAAATGGTTAATACTATGCAAACCACACTTAGCAACTTTAAACACCAAAACAGAAATAGTAAACAACTGCAGGCATAAATGGAAATCGTTGTTAGTGAATACACCCAAAACAAAAACCTGAAAGCCCCCAAAAAACACGTTCAGCCAACCCGCACGTGCAAACAACGGCAAACGGGAGCCCACACGCTTTCTAACATCGGCGGTGGGCAAACCAAAAACCATCCTGATGACAGCGCAACGCGCTCGAAACAAATTTGTAGATTCTTTTTTTAAAAACCTATTTTAACAAATGTTGCTCCCCAAGGGGTCGAGCACTATCAAAATCATTTTCGGTATTTTAACCACACTAATATATATATATATATATATATATATATATATATATATATATATATATATATATATATATATATATATATATAGAATGCTGAACAATTAAGTAGTGGGGGAAAACAAGTGCAGGTTAACAATTCTTCAGTCGTTATAGTAATGACTTGGCAAAAATTTGAACTTTAAAAAAAATAAAAAAATTTGAAGATGAAGAAAATGGGTGGAATATATTATAAATTGAGAAGCCCTTCACTAGCTGCCTGAGGGAATCATGTAATCCCTCTTCAAAGCACATTTATTTGTATTGCCTGCTCCTAGGCCTTTCGTCCGCTGGATCGGACTCATCAGGGAGACACGTCTGATTGTGTCAGTGCTCTTGGTGTCAAATAGAGACACACCACAGTCCATAATTCTGTGGTGTTCTCACCACCAAGGGTTCAAAAAAGAATCCAACAGCGCCCTCAAAGCAGCCAGCGAAGGGTAGTAAATGGAACAAAACACAAGTGTGGAGATGAAAAAAGTTGCTGAAAAACTAAAAGCATTATTCAAACAATATAAAATATAGGGGACAATCTTTGAGCCTATGCTTGAGGATCCATTCAAGGATGCAAGGGAGATAAAAAGATATGGAACAGTCTGAGTGGTCAGCTCTGCTGTTCAATAACCCAAGCATTGAGTGGCTAAGAATTGTACAGAACAACCTTTACTTGGATCTCCTAAGAGATGCAATCTCCCACTGATTGACCAAACAATAGAATGCTGAACAATTAAGTAGTGGGGGAAAACAAGTGCAGGTTAACAATTCTTCAGTCGTTATAGTAATGACTTGGCAAAAATTTGAACTTTAAAAAAAAAAAAAAAAATTGAAGATGAAGAAAATGGGTGGAATATATTATAAATTGAGAAGCCCTTCACTAGCTGCCTGGGGGAATCATGTAATCCTCTCTTCAAAGCACATTTATTTGTATTGCCTGCTCCTAGGCCTTTCGTCCGCTGGATCGGACTCATCAGGGAGACACGGCTGATTGTGTCAGTGCTCTTGGTGTCAAATAGAGACACACCACAGTCCATAATTCTGTGGTGTTCTCACCACCAAGGGTTCAAAAAAGAATCCAACAGCGCCCTCAAAGCAGCCAGCGAAGGGTAGTAAATATATATAGATGAATATAACCAAAAAGCCTAAAATGACTTTAAAAGTGCTCGACCCCTTGGGGAGCAACATTTGTTAATGATGTTAAAAAGGAAGGTTAAAACCTTGAGTTTTAACCTTCCTTTTAACATCATTAACAATATATATATATATATAATATATATATATATTATATATATATATATAATATATATATATATATATATATATATATATATATGTCGGCAACCACGGCAGGCCAATCAGCAGCAGACCGTGCGTCGCAAACTGAACACAGTTGTCTCCAATGCAGGCGTCCAGCCCAGCGACCTATCCTGACACTCCAGCATCGCCAGAACCGTCTGCAGTGGGCACAGATCCACGTGCATTGGCGCCATCGGGACTGAGGCCGAGTCCTCTTCAGTGATGAAAGCTGGTTCTGCGTCGACCCAGGCGATGGCCGCATCCGGATCTGGAGAAGAGCGGGGAACGCTTCACGGATGCCAACATCACCGAAAGGGACCCATGGGGTGGTGAAAGCATCATGATCGGGGGGGCTATCGGCATAAATCGCCGTATTGGGCCAGTCATCTTCCAGAATGTGGGTCCAGGACGTGGTAACGGGGTCACTGCTGTTCATTTACATCGACCAAGTTCTGAGGCCCACATCCTGCCGCATTTCCAGGGGCCCATCGACAGAACCTGTTTCAGCAGGACAATGAAAGGCCGCACACTGCCCGAGTACGCAGAACTTCCTGGGGCAGAACAACATCAATCTGCTGCCTCACCCCACCCCGTTCTCCAGCCCTTATCCCAATAGAACATTTCTGGGATGCCCTACAGAGGCAGTTAAACCAGCTCAACCCAGACCCCAGACAGCAGCTCAGCTTGCTGTCGCTGTGGGCCAGGTGTGGTGGCAAGTCCCCCAGAGGCAGATCAACACTCTGTTGCGCTCGATGTACCGCAGGTGCACAGCTGTGATCAATGCTCGAGGTGGTCACACCAGATACTGACATTCTGCTGTTAACACAGGGTCAAGGTCAAGTTCATGTGACTTTATTTTCTCCCAGAATGAACTTTGAAAAGGACACTTTTGCGGTGTTTGATTCCTTTTTCTCGCTTTCTATTACCACTTAAAAGGAATCGTTGGCCAAATTACATCAAAATTTCTATACAGTTTTTTTTTCGCTTTTTTTTTATCCCTCTGAGTATATATATATATATATATATATATATTATATATATATATATATATATATATATATTTATATATATATATGCTTGTGTGTGTGTGTGTGTTGGGGTGTGTGTGTGGTGTGTGTGTGGGGTGTGTGTGTGTGTGTGTGTGCGTGTGTGTGGGGCTTAAGCCCCTCTGGGCAAACAAAAAACAGTAAGAATTATTAAATAAGCGCAAATAAGAGCTTTTCTTAAACTTAGCATCTTCTTAAAAAGGCAGAGCTAAACTAATTGATTTTCGATGGAACAACTAGTATAAGTGCACCAGGAGTGGCGGTCAATATTATACCATACCTGCATCAAATTTTGACAGCCACTTACATTCATTTTTATCCTAGTTCTGTACGGCTGTGGAACTCACTGCTGGTTGCCATAAAGATTGCCACAAATGCAGTCTCATTTAAAAAGAAAATTTGATGCGACAGTTTTGAGATCTGCATATTGACGATTTTCTATTTTAACTTCCCCCAGATATTTTATCGTTACCTGGGCCTGAATCTGGCAATTGCTTGTAACTTCGTGAATATCGAGTGCGACCCTGTGACATTCTTTTCATAAGCTCGGGTGATTTTCATTAAGAAAATGATGAAATTTCGATACATGACGTCTTTTCGCTCTGCGCTGGATTAATTTTTCTATGTCCAAACGACAAAACTAATTGTTAGTTTTTGCTTTAGGGCAGTACGTTTATAATTTAAAGCGTCATGCAGACTTGCATTTGTATTAATAATAAAATAATTTAAAATTGTAGGGCATCGAAACCGTCGTACTGACCAATCGCGACCGTCCAAGTGTCAGTGGTTTCTCCGCCCGCGCATGTGCAGTGAGTATTAACCGTTGTATCACCATCTTGGACAGCCCGGACGTTGTGGAATTGGCTCCGTAGAAAAGGTCTAATTATTCGAGAGCAAGAAACCTTTGGAAGATTTCAGTTGAGGCCGGACTGAAGGGGCACTACGGGGATTGGGACGATACCCACAACTTTTTTCGGGGAGAGTCTGAACGAGTCTCATCGTTCCGTGGGCGAGTCTGTTAGCCGTAGTCCGAGAAGACTGTGTTGAGGTAAATGGATCGAAATCATTTTTTTCGCATAGCGCAATAAAATTTATTTCAATAAAAATCGTATCAAGACACACTTACTGATTCAATAATGTTTTGTGCGCGCGATCATTTAAAATGCTCTGAATTAAATATTTCGGGTTTTTACCAGTCAACACGTATGATTGATCGTAGAGCTGTCATTTCATCTGTTTGCTTCTTTCATATCGTGTTGCCAGTACTAACCCATATTATGTAAATTCCATTTCAGCTCACCGTTGTATGCAACCAATATTAGAAGATGTGACAATTGTGTGAATGCAGGTTTTTATTTAAAGAGCCCGTGAACGAGTTCAAGTTACGAACGAAGCATTCTCTCGGATCTAAGTGATCTGTATGATATAAGATTGACGCCATTTGATCCAATCTGTTCAAGGATTAAATATAATTGTAAATCATCAAGCATTAAGCCTTGGCGAATAACTCAGTCGGGGCAAGTTGGAATATTCATATACTTTTTCCTTCTTTGTTGAGGAGTTTCATCGTAATGCATTTTTGAAGAAAACCAATTGTAAATGATAGAGCAAGCTAGTGAAAATTGTAAAGTGTGTTTAGAGTGTGTAATGGGTGGAATAGTGATGTGCCACCATGTGCAAGATCTAAGACAATTGTTATCTTGCAGGTTTTTTTTTGTATTCCTGTTCCTGTTTCTACTCCCCCACTCCTGCCTCCTTTTCATCCCTCTTCGGCACGCTCTTTATCCGCTACATCCTTCGTCGGGGGGAAAACGTGCTGATGCGTCGACCTTGCTGGGATCTGTGAGAAAGCTGTGAACATCAGCGGAACTCCGGAACGCTTCAACGATTCCGTGAAGCTGAGGGGCAATTACTTTAATACATCCCTCCACATCAAAGCACGCCACAACACACTCAGACATTCTTTTTTTTATCTTGTGTATGACTATATCCTGTGTGTATCCTCCGGAAGATATTTTTGTAGCATGAGCGGACAGTTGATATTTGTGCTACTGCAAGAAGCGGAGAGAGAAGGAAAAGGACTTTTTTGTTATTAGCTAGGGTGCATGATTATTTCTTTTATATGTAACTCATTTCATAGGGAACAAAGGGACATCAACATCCAAGCAACCAAAACGACATATTCACTGCAGATCATCATCATCTTTATTCATAATTTATTAAATTCAGTTGTGTCTAAATAAAATCTCTTGATTCCATCTGTAGAAAGAAAGTGAAGGGTGTGGACGAAAGCTTGATTTTCCCCTACTATGGTCTATCGTGCTTGCCTGAGCATTCAACCATCTTTTTATGAATGGGGTCTTATTAAAAACGTCACATATTATTTGGGGCTCGCCCCGGGGATCTTTCGATCTGAAAGTACCTGGAAGGTTCATTTGACGCAGGCAAGAATTGTAGGCCGCAACCTTCACTTTTTTTTCTAGTGGGAGGTTGGGCGGTGCGCTCTGTGATCTATTATATGTGTTGACCATCAACATATAAATAGAAAAATTTAAATTTCACATTTTTTGTTCATAAATCATTTGTATTTATTTCGTTAGTCGCGACGCTATTTGTTCATTATTTCCCTAATTTTAGAAAAGGCCTCAACACAGGACAGAGAAAGTAACGAACCTTGCCAATTCACGTCATATTTACAGGACATAATTTAACTTCTTATTAGATCTATTTCACTAGATCTGTGTGAAAAAGATTTTTATTCAAGTTGCCAGTTAGTGCAATCTTGACGTACTGCATAGGACTGGTTGCAGTGGTATTGTATTTGTGTCGGATTGGACACGACGATTAGAGTAAAGTATTGATACCCCTAAAGCGGCATTTCAACGTAAGCTATTAACGTGGGTGCGACGTGGCACCCGGGCTATTTTGCGGGCGCCGTATTATTCTTGTGAATCGTACGTACGATATTGGAGATATATTTTTCAGCAGTCCGTTCGTCAGTTAGTACGTTCGTTCCGTAGCTGTGTGTGCAAACCGTGGTTTGGTTTTTTTGACGTGTTTTGAATACACGTGTTTGGGGTTTCGAGTGTGGTTATCCCCATTTTTACTACACGGGGTGTGTAGTGTTTTTCCCCAGTCGTGGTGGGAAAGTTGTTTCTTTACACTCTGTGTTCTGAAAGTGTGTCAATATCATTTGGCATTAACGCGTGACAGTATTGGGTTTCCGCGTTATTTGTATTGTTAAATTTGTTAAGACAACAGGACTTGCAGTGGTAGCGACATGCCGACAAAAAAGTCCCGACGTCAGGCATCTGCCACTGACGAAAGTCGGGTCTCACAAATTCAGACTAGTGCGCAATTCCAACAAGGAAAGCCGAGGCACTAGACTAGGCCTAAAAGGAGCAGAACTCGCTTTTTATATCAAGGAAAGGAAGAACGAGAGGAAACGTGAGAAGGAACGAGAACGAGAGAAGGGTGAGAAGGAACTAGAACGAGAAAAGGAAGAAAGAGATCGAGAAGAAAGAAGGAGGAGAGACAATTACAGCTAGAGTTAGCTAGAGTTAAAGCAGGAAGCAGTGGTGATGCTCAACCAAGTGCTAGCGCCCAATCCATTCTGCAGACTGTGGTGTCGGCTAAGGTCAAGTTACCTTACTTAGAAGACAAGGACGACCTTGAGTCATATTTGACTCAATTTGTAAAGGGGCAGTCATTAATGGATGGAACGAGGAGGAATGGGGTCCCAGGTTGCTCCATTACTAAAGGGGCAGAGCTAGGGAGGCGTATTTTAAAAAAACTACCCGCGGCAGAGTCGGCGGACTATAACCCATCAAACAGGCACTTTTGCATAAGTATCAACTGAGTGCGGGTCATTACAGACAGAATTTCGTACAGCAACGCAAAAGAGAGCACTGACACGTCATTGTCACTATGGGATCGTCTGTCTATGTGGCTAGAGAGGTGGTTGATTTGTCCAACAGGACAGAAAAGGATTAAAAGAAATGTTAATCCTAGAGAAATTTCTGGAAGCATTCCCTTTTGATCAGGCGAGATTTGTCAGGGAGAGAGATCCACAGACGGGAAAAGGGAAAAGCTGTTGCAGCAGCAGATCTATTTGAACAGACGAGATTTTGTGGAGAGGAGTTACTGTGATAGCAAACCTGATCATCGTAGGTATAGTCATGGAAATGATAGCAGGGGTCCACACAAGGAAGCTCGGAAGGAGGATAAGCCAAGGGGATCTGTACCTGACAAGGGAGGCAAAGACAGGAGAAATTATCGCTTCAGATAAAGTGTTCCCGATGTGGAGGCCACATCACCAGAGGGATTGCACACAGAAAGAGAAATGACACAGCGATGTGTACTATGACAGCGGCTGCACAGTGTCAACTAAAGGATGATCAACAGTTTTGTGATAGTTGTAAGGGGATCGAATTCAACCCTTATTGCACGGGAGAAGTCGAAGGAGAAACGGTGGACGCTGTGAGAGATACAGGCTTTCCCCCATGCGATCGTGAGGAAGGACTTAGTTCCAGAACATTGTTAAAACCCGGGCAAAAAAGAGGGATCACTGGCATTGTCATCAGTCAAACAAAAACTTCCTGTGGCGAGTGTACATATGGAGACTCCCTACTTTTTCAGACAAGACTGAAGTACTCCCTCATGGAAAAACCCGTTTGCCCAGTAAATTTATTGGAAATACACGCAAGCAAGAAAGAGGAGGGATCATTAATGTACCCGTCTATCCCATCCAAGCGGCAGCAGTTACCGGGAAGCAGATGAACCCCTCAAGATCAAAGAAGCGACATGCAGCATCGTATCTCCTGCAGAGTTGAAGGAAAAAACAATAAAAGACCCATCACTCAAGAAGTTGTTTGAGTTGGCCCGTAAACCAAGAACGCCACGTACCAGCAAAACAGGTGTTGAAACTCATTTATAATCAAGAAGGGAATACTGATAAAGGGAAAGGGGCGTAACCAACGACGCAACATACCCAAGTTGTGGTACCCAGGAAACTGAGATCTAACGTACTACAAGTAGCTCATGACTACCCATGGGCTGGACACCTCGGTGTAAGACGTACGAAAGAGCGTCTGCTACATGATTTCTTTTGGCCAGGAGTGGAAAGGGGACGTCAAAAGATATTGTGCGTCATGCGATACGTGTCAGAGATGTATCGGCAGAAATAGTATCAGGAAAGCGCCAGTTCAGAGGATGCCGCTGATCGAAATACCGTTCCATCGTGTTGCAGTGGACATCATCGGACCCCTCAACCCCATGTCGTCATCAGGGAAGAGATACATTCTCACCGTTATCGATTATGCTACGCGCTACGCAGAAGCAACGGCACCCGTAACATCAACACAGAAGCAGTGGCTGGAAGCTTTGTGGGAAATCTGGACGCGGTGTGAAAACCAACACAAAATTCTCACGGACAGAGGTAGTCAATTTCTTTCCCGGGGCAATGCAAGAGGTCAACAGACTCTTGAAAAAATCAAAGGGATCACCACAACGCCATACCACGCTCAGACCAACGGACTCGTGGGAAAAATTCAATGGCACGTTGAAGGTCATGTTGAAGAAACTTTGTTTGGATCAACCCAAAGAATGGACAGATTTCTTCCCGCAGTATTATTCGCTTACAGGGAAAGCACCACAAGAATCACTCAAGTTCTCACCATTTGAACTACTATAGGGAGACATGTGGGGGGACAATGCAGGTCTTAAAACAAATATGGACAGACGAGGAGCTAGAAACAGACGTCAGAACAACAGCGGAATTGTCATTGATCTGAAGGAGAGGATCGAAGAAACATGCAAGATAGCTCGTGACAATCTAGACAAGGCTGCCGGATGACAGGCGAAGCACTACAACAGGAAAACGAAGATGAGACATCTCATTCCCGGAAACAAAGTATTAGTGCACTTCCCACAGAAACATAACAAGCTCCAGTTAACATGGAAAGGACCGTACACCATTTCCAGAAGACTCAATCCAGTCGATTACAAGATTGAGATCAACGGCAAGGAGAAGACATACCACGTCAATCTCCTCAAAGAATACTTTGAAAGAGAAGGATTGAAATAACAAAGTACGTCGCAGTTTTTACGCAGAAGGAGGATCGTGAAGGTATTGACCCGGGAACGGAAGACAGAGCTGGGAACATTGTTCGTCGTCATGGCAATATCAGTGCAAACGTATGCCCCTTTTGGGGTGAGAAACGCAAGTGCCATGTTCACAGGGATGATGAGGGAAAATTTTTGAGTGATATGAAATCAAAAGATGTCCACAACTTTATTGATGATTTTTTAATCGTTCTGAGACTTGGAGGAACATGTTGAGGCAATCAATGCCGTACTCAAAAGACTACATGAGTAGCAGTATAGTTGTCGAAGAGTGAAGGACTATGGAATCCTGCAAATGTATATATATGTATTGAGAAATGCAAAAGAGTTGTGCATAATTTGATTGTTTAGTCCTGTATTTGACTTATTAATGGACTGTCACTTTTCTTAGTGTTTTTCTTAAATAGGATTTTTCGCTAAGTAGGGGGGGATTTTTGTGACATTCATTCATAAGCTCGAAATGATTTTCATTAAGAAAATGACGCAATCGATACATGACGTCTATTCGCTCTGCATGGATTAATATTTCTATGTCCAAACGACAAAATAATTGTTGTTTTGCTTTAAAGGCAGTACGTTTATAATTTTTCAAGCGTCATGCAGACTTGCATTTGTATTAATAATAAAATAATTTACAATTGTAGGGCATCGAAAACCGTCGTACTGACCAACGCGACCGTCCAAGTGTCAGTGGTTTCTCCGCCCGCGCATGTGCAGTGAGTATTAACCGTTGTGTCTACCATCTTTGGACAGCCCGGACGTCGTGGAATTGGCTCCGTAGAAAAGGTCTAATTATTCGAGAGCAAGAAACCTTTGGAAGATTTCAGTTGAGGCCGGACTGAAGGGGCACTAGGGGATTAGGACGATACCCCCAACTTTTTCGGGGAGAGTCTGAACGAGTCTCATCGTTCCGTGGGCGAGGGCTGTTAGCCGTAGTCCGAGAAGACTGTGTTTAGGTAAATGATCAAAATCATTTTTTCGCATAGCGCAACAAAATTTATTTCAATATAATCGTACAAGACACACTTACCCGATTCAATAATGTTTTGTGCGCGCGATCATTTAAAATGCTCTGAATTAAATATTTCAGGTTTACCAGTCAACAGTATGATTTATCGTAGAGCTGTCTTTTCATCTGTTTGCTCTCATCTATCGTGTTGCCATGTACTAACCCATATTATGTAAATTCCATTTCAGCTCACCGTTGTATGCAACCAATATTAGAAGATGTGATAAATTGTGTGAAGCAGGTTATTATTTAAAGAGTCGTGAACGAGTTCAAGTTACGAACGAAGCATTCTCTCGGATCTAAGTGATCTGTATGTATGAAGATTGACGCCATTTGATCCAATCTGTTCAAGGATTAAATATAATTGTAATTCATCAAGCATTAAGCCTTGGCGAATAACTCAGTCGAGGCAGGTTGGAATATTCATATACATTTTTTCCTTCTTTGTTGATGAGTTTCATCGTAATGCAATTTTTGAAGAAAACCAATTGTAAATGATAGAGCAAGCTAGTGCAATTGTAAAGTGTGTTTAGAGCGTGTAATGGGTGGAATAGTGTGTGCCACCATAGGCAAGATCTAAGACAATTGTTATCTTGCAGGTTTTTTTGTATTTCCCGTTCCTGTTTCTACTACCTCCTGCTACTCCTTTTCATCCCTCTTCGGCACGCATCTTTATCCCGCTACATCCTTCGTCGGGAGGAACGTGCTGATGCGTCGACCTTGCCGGGTCTGTGAGAAAGCTGTGAACATCAGCGGAACTCCGGAACGCTACACGTTCCGTGAAGCTGAGTGGCAATTACATAAATACATCCTCCACATCAAAGCACGCCACAACACACTCAGACATCTTTTTTTTTTTATCTTGTGTATGACTATATCCTGTGTGTATCCTCCGGAAGATATTTTGTAGCATGAGCGGACAGTTGATATTTGTGCTACTGCAAGAAGCGGAGAGGAGAAGGACGAGACTTTGTTGTTATTAGCATATGTGCATGATTTATTTCTTTTAATGTAACTCATTTTCATAGGGGAAAAAACGGACATCAACATCCAAAGCAACCACACGACATATTCACTGCGATCATCATCATCTTTATTCATAATTTATTAAATTCAGTTGTTGTGTCTAAATCAAATCTCTTGATTCATCTGTAGAAAAGAAAGTGAAAGGGTGTGGACGAAAGTTGACTTTCCTACTACGGGCTATCGTGCTTGCCTGAGCATTCAACCTCATTTATGAATGGGGTCTATTAAAACCTCACAGACCTCTTGTTTCCAAATTTGCTCCGGGGCCAACAGACTGAGTCGCACTATTTTATGTATTTTATTTTACGTTTTAAAAATGCGCGCTGGTGACCTACTCGTTTTTGAATGAACCAGTAATTTTAGGAAGAAGAAGAACAAATTGTGTTGTTTATTAGCAGGGTTTTGATTCTTACCATTTTCTTTAAGTTGTCATTTACCTCTTAATCTGCCACCAGTTCTTCTATGTCTTTTCAATGTTTGGAGTGAACTGGGTCTGAATATGATTTTTTTTTGTAGTTCCTCACTTTGTTGTATTTATTGTACCAGTCAATAACGTTATTTCGGACTAATGCCCAAAATTGCAGATCCTCTTCCCTCGTGATGTCCACACCCAAAGTCTGGGTTCGTCAGTTTTAGAAGAAATCATACTGACGGTAGACCTGTGGAGAAAATTGTGTCTGTGCCTGTCAACAATGCAGTCATAGTCAGTCTCAAGGAGGATTTCTCCAGGCTAGCTGATGAGCCCTGTATTTTTACCACGAATTATCATTATCACCATAGTCCACAGAGAAAAAACTGTTATCAAGAAATGTTAAAATGGAAAACGGCAGGGTAATATAAATTCTGATTTTGCCCCTTATCTTTTCCATGCCCTGCAATTGATTGTTGTTGCAAACTGGGAAATTGCAGGAATGGAACCTGTTTTAAACTGTTCTTTTCATTTTTTCCTGAGAGTAAACGGCTTCATGTTTCACCCTTGGTTGGAACTGTTCTGTAAAATATTACGTCAGCTTCCATCACCACCTGGCCTGCAACCTGAAGGAGGGTGTGAAGATGGACGGGATGGGAAAAGGTGACTGTCCCCACAGCAGTCCTCAGTTTTGACGGACTAATTGCAGAGTGTAACCATTGCTACAAACTTGTCAACACTCTGAGAGGATTTGTCAGTAAGTATACTGACACAACAAGAGATGATGTTATTGTGTTTAATGCAAATGAAGCAAGGTGCCCAATGTTGCTTTAACTGGTTTGAAATATTCAGAAATAAAACAAAAACATCCTGATCGGCTGAGCTATTTGATGGTTTGAACTCGAAATTGACTCCTTTCCAAAGATGTTAGGCATGCTCGGTAAGGATTGACAGGATGATTTTCTCTTTGGTTGGTCATGACTATTTGAGTGGAGTCAAGTCCTGTGTTTATACATATTTTTGTAAAGACAGAAAATTCACCGTGTTTAACCGATTATTTTTTTTATCGAAGTTTAGGCATTTTTGTGAAATGGAAATAATAAAACAACAACAATGAGAGTCAAAGAATTAGGTTTGGGGAGTAACACTGCTTTTTCTATGTTTAGGGGCGTCAATAAGACCAATGTCCCGGTGGTCATGTCCCCAATACCTTTCTCTGTGTGGCTCGACCCAAAATATTTTTGTAGTCAACAAACAACCTTCACCTGCATCTTTTCAAAGATTCACCTCGGGCGCGTTTGAATCCCCTGATTTCTGTCTGTTTCATGTTCAAGCAATGATGATTCCACACAGATATCACATACTTTGGTAGTGTTTCATAATACTGTCTGATAAAGTTGAATCATTCTGCAAATCCTCCTTGCTCCACGATGTTTACATGTGACAATGGAATGTCTGCTTTTGAAAAATTAGTGATATTGTTAAAGTTGGATGAGTCAGACGAAAAAATGCCCTACCATGAATGTTTGAGTGGTCTACAGATAACAGCGTGTCCATCCCCGGCCCATTAGTTCAGGTTTGCACAGTTTCCCCCACCCAATAAGCTAAGATTTTTGTCCTGACAGCCACTATCGTTTTCTGGTGACTTTAATGACTGCCTGCTGTTTCACACGGTTTCAATGGCCATACACTGTATTGATCACCAGGGTGAAGGGGTTGTGAAGACACGAAATGTCCCGGCCTTTTTCTATGCGACGTTCAATCAAAGTTTACACAGTGACATATGTGTGATGGCGGTTATGAAAGATTTATTTCACAAAATGCTAAGCTCTTGCAGGTAAATTATCTGGCCCGCCCCCCATTTTTTTTTTTTTTTTTTTTTTTACGAGATTCGTATTTGGACGCCACTTTTTGGGTCAGGTTTATAACATGCAGATTTGAGTAACATCACTTTGCTCATTGGCGTGGTCCTTGCACGTTTTTTTC
>CM031609.1:28756643-28775137 GCA_018398815.1 Conus ventricosus | reverse complement strand
CCGTCCTACATCTCGTTTGTCAACCATTCGTTATGAACGCGTTCCCCGTCCTCTCAGTTCGTCTCATTCTGTGCTGATTGTGTCCACCTGCTGCTGTCCTGACTTTATTAAGGCCACCAGTCTCATGCTCTACTCTTTCCCTTTGTTTTCTTCATCCGTCTTTCGTTCATCAGTGTCGTACCACCCTACCATCTTTTATTGATCTTTTCTGCGTTCTTTCTTGCCCATCCAGTCCAGTATCTATCGTTATCGCAGTCTCCTCCTCTCCAGCATTCACCATTCTCATGTCTCGGTCTCCCCCTCCAGTCCAGTATCTATCGTTATCGCTGTCTCCTCTCCAGCATTCACCATTCTCGCGTCTCGGTCTCCCCCGTCCAGTCCAGTATCTATCGTTATCGCCGTCTCCTCCTCTCCAGCATTCACCATTCTCGCGTCTCGGTCTCCCCCGTCCAGTCCAGTATCTATCGTTATCGCTGTCTCCTCCTCTCCAGCATTCACCATTCTCACTTCTCGGTCTCCCCCGTCCAGTCCAGTATCTATCGTTATCGCTGTCTCCTCCTGTTCAGCATTCACCATTCTCGCGTCTCGGTCTCCCCCGTCCAGTCCAGTATCTATCGTTATCGCTGTCTCCTCCTCTCCAGCATTCACCATTCTCACTTCTCGGTCTCCCCCGTCCAGTCCAGTATCTATCGTTATCGCTGTCTCCTCCTGTTCAGCATTCACCATTCTCACGTCTCGGTCTCCCCCGTCCAGTCCAGTATCTATCGTTATCACTGTCTCCTCCTGTTCAGCATTCACCATTCTCACGTCTCGGTCTCCCCTGTCCAGTCCAGTATCTATCATTATCGCTGTCTCCTCCTGTTCAGCATTCACCATTCTCACGTCTCGGTCTCCCCCGTCCAGTCCAGTATCTATCGTTATCGCTGTCTCCTCCTGTTCAGCATTCACCATTCTCACGTCTCGGTCTCCCCCGTCCAGTCCAGTATCTATCGTTATCGCTGTCTCCTCCTGTTCAGCATTCACCATTCTCACGTCTCGGTCTCCCCCGTCCAGTCCAGTATCTATCGTTATCGCTGTCTCCTCCTGTCCAGCATTCACCATTCTCACGTCTCGGTCTCCCCCGTCCAGTCCAGTATCTATCGTTATCGCTGTCTCCTCCTGTCCAGCATTCACCATTCTCACGTCTCGGTCTCCCCCGTCCAGTCCAGTATCTATCGTTATCGCTGTCTCCTCCTGTCCAGCATTCACCATTCTCACGTCTCGGTCTCCCCCGTCCAGTCCAGTATCTATCGTTATCGCTGTCTCCTCCTGTCCAGCATTCACCATTCTCACGTCTCGGTCTCCCCCGTCCAGTCCAGTATCTATCGTTATCGCTGTCTCCTCCTGTTCAGCATTCACCATTCTCACGTCTCGGTCTCCCCCGTCCAGTCCAGTATCTATCGTTATCGCTGTCTCCTCCTGTTCAGCATTCACCATTCTCACGTCTCGGTCTCTCCCCGTCCAGTCCAGTATCTATCATTATCGCTGTCTCCTCCTGTTCAGCATTCACCATTCTCACGTCTCGGTCTCCCCCGTCCAGTCCAGTATCTATCGTTATCGCTGTCTCCTCCTGTTCAGCATTCACCATTCTCACTTCTCGGTCTCCCCCGTCCAGTCCAGTATCTATCGTTATCGCTGTCTCCTCCTGTTCAGCATTCACCATTCTCACGTCTCGGTCTCCCCCGTCCAGTCCAGTATCTATCGTTATCGCTGTCTCCTCCTGTTCAGCATTCACCATTCTCACTTCTCGGTCTCCCCCATCCAGTCCAGTATCTATCGTTATCGCTGTCTCCTCCTGTTCAGCATTCACCATTCTCACGTCTCGGTCTCCCCCGTCCAGTCCAGTATCTATCGTTATCGCTGTCTCCTCCTGTTCAGCATTCACCATTCTCACGTCTCGGTCTCCCCCGTCCAGTCCAGTATCTATCGTTATCGCTGTCTCCTCCTGTTCAGCATTCACCATTCTCACGTCTCGGTCTCCCCTTCCAGTCCAGTATCTATCGTTATCGCTGTCTCCTCCTGTTCAGCATTCACCATTCTCACGTCTCGGTCTCCCCCGTCCAGTCCAGTATCTATCGTTATCGCTGTCTCCTCCTGTTCAGCATTCACCATTCTCACGTCTCGGTCTCCCCCGTCCAGTCCAGTATCTATCGTTATCGCTGTCTCCTCCTGTTCAGCATTCACCATTCTCACGTCTCGGTCTCCCCCGTCCAGTCCAGTATCTATCGTTATCGCTGTCTCCTCCTGTTCAGCATTCACCATTCTCACTTCTCGGTCTCCCCCGTCCAGTCCAGTATCTATCGTTATCGCTGTCTCCTCCTGTTCAGCATTCACCATTCTCACGTCTCGGTCTCCCCCTCCAGTCCAGTATCTATCGTTATCGCTGTCTCCTCCTGTTCAGCACTCACCATTCTCACGTCTCGGTCTCCCCCGTCCAGTCCAGTATCTATCGTTATCGCTGTCTCCTCCTGTTCAGCATTCACCATTCTCACGTCTCGGTCTCCCCCGTCCAGTCCAGTATCTATCGTTATCGCTGTCTCCTCCTGTTCAGCATTCACCATTCTCACGTCTCGGTCTCCCCCGTCCAGTCCAGTATCTATTGTTATCGCTGTCTCCTCCTGTTCAGCATTCACCATTCTCACGTCTCGGTCTCCCCCCGTCCAGTCCAGTATCTATCGTTATCGCTGTCTCCTCCTGTTCAGCATTCACCATTCTCACGTCTCGGTCTCCCCCGTCCAGTCCAGTATCTATCGTTATCGCTGTCTCCTCCTGTTCAGCATTCACCATGCTCACGTCTCGGTCTCCCCCGTCCAGTCCAGTATCTATCGTTATCGCTGTCTCCTCCTGTCCAGCATTCACCATTCTCACGTCTCGGTCTCCCCCGTCCAGTCCAGTATCTATCGTTATCGCTGTCTCCTCCTGTTCAGCATTCACCATTCTCACGTCTCGGTCTCCCCCGTCCAGTCCAGTATCTATCGTTATCGCTGTCTCCTCCTGTTCAGCATTCACCATTCTCACGTCTCGGTCTCCCCCGTCCAGTCCAGTATCTATCGTTATCGCTGTCTCCTCCTGTTCAGCATTCACCATTCTCACGTCTCGGTCTCCCCCGTCCAGTCCAGTATCTATCGTTATCGCTGTCTCTTCCTGTTCAGCATTCACCATTCTCACGTCTCGGTCTCCCCCGTCCAGTCCAGTATCTATCGTTATCGCTGTCTCCTCCTGTCCAGCATTCACCATTCTCACGTCTCGGTCTCCCCCCTCCAGTCCAGTATCTATCGTTATCGCTGTCTCCTCCTGTTCAGCATTCACCATTCTCACGTCTCGGTCTCCCCCGTCCAGTCCAGTATCTATCGTTATCGCTGTCTCCTCCTGTTCAGCATTCACCATTCTCACGTCTCGGTCTCCCCCGTCCAGTCCAGTATCTATCGTTATCGCTGTCTCCTCCTGTTCAGCATTCACCATTCTCACGTCTCGGTCTCCCCCGTCCAGTCCAGTATCTATCGTTATCGCTGTCTCCTCCTGTTCAGCATTCACCATTCTCACGTCTCGGTCTCCCCCGTCCAGTCCAGTATCTATCGTTATCGCTGTCTCCTCCTGTTCAGCATTCACCATTCTCACGTCTCGGTCCTCCCCCGTCCAGTCCAGTATCTATCGTTATCGCTGTCTCCTCCTGTCCAGCATTCACCATGCTCACGTCTCGGTCTCCCCCGTCCAGTCCAGTATCTATCGTTATCGCTGTCTCCTCCTGTCCAGCATTCACCATTCTCACGTCTCGGTCTCCCCCGTCCAGTCCAGTATCTATCGTTATCGCTGTCTCCTCCTGTCCAGCATTCACCATGCTCACGTCTCGGTCTCCCCCTTCCAGTGCCCCCGGTTCAACCGTCCTCATTTTTACCAACACCCCCCTCCCCACCCCACTCTCCAGTTCAACATTTATTGTCCTCACCTTTTCCCCCACAAGTCCAACACTGATCATTCTCACGCCCCCCCACACCCCCCCAAGTCTAAATTAATCATTTTGAGTCACCGCTTCCTTTCTCCATCTTGCCCACGCACAGCACGCACGCACGCACGACGCACGCACACACGCACGCACGCACACACACACGCACGCACACACACACACACACCACACACACACACACACACACACACACACACACACACACACACACACACACATATATACCTCCCGTTCAACACTCACCACTCGCATGTTTTATCCTACTCCATTATTCATCCTTATCACCTTTTCATGCAGTCCAGTTTTCATCATTCTCACGTTTTACCTCAGCCCTGCATTATTCATCCCCCCCCCCCCCCCCCTTTATGTTTCAACATTCATTACTCTCGTGTTTTCACCTATTCAAGCATTCATCCTTCTCACATTTCCCCAGTCTGACACTCATCCTTCTCACATTTTCCCCAGTCTGACATTCACCTTCTCACATTTCCCCAGTCTGACATTCATCCTTCTCACATTTTCCCAGTCTGACATTCATCCTTCTCACATTTCCCCAGTCTGACATTCATCCTCGCATTTCCCAGTCTGACATTCATCCTTCTCACATTTTCCCCAGCCGAAATTCATTCTCCTCACATTTGTCCAGTCTGACATTCGTCCTTCTTACATTTCCCCAGTCTGACATTCATCCTTCTCACGTTTTCCCAGTCTGACATTCATCCTTCTCACATTTTCCCCAGTCTGACATTCATCCTTCTCACATTTCCTCATCTGACATTCATCATTTCCATTTTCCCCACATCTGACGTTCATCTTCTCGCATTTTCCCAGTCTGACATTCATTATTTTCAAAGTTTTCCCCTGTCCCACATTCATTATTCATCAGTTTCTCTCCACTCCAGCATTCATCATTCTCACATTTTCCAGTCAAACATTCCATTCATTTTCACGTTTTCCCCTGTCCTCATTCATTATGCTCACGTTTCTCCCTCCAACATTCTATTCATCATTTTCACGTTTTCCCTGTCCTACATTCATTATCTTCACGTTTCTCCGTCCAACATTCATATTCATCATTTTCACGTTTTCCCCTGTCCTACATTCATTATCCTCACGTTTCCCTGTCCAACATTCAATCATTTTCACGTTTTCGCCACTCCAATGCTTCATTTTCACGTTTCCCCATCCAACTTCTCCCGTCTCACCTTGCTCGGTCCGAATTCATCATTTTCACTCTTACCTCATTCACATTCATTATATTCACCTTCCCCACTCAAACTTATTTTCTCATGTTTCCCTGGTCAAACATTCATCATTTTCACGTTTTGCCCCGTCCAATGTTCATCATTCTCACGCCCCCCCCCCCCCCCCCCCTCCAAAATGGTTATTCTCACGTTGTCCCTGTCCGACTTTCATCATTCACAACCCCTCCATCCCCCCCATCCCCTGCCCCAAAGTCAAACATTCATTTCCACGTTTGCCCCCCAATGTTCATCATTCTCCGCCCCCCCCCCCCCCCCCCCCCCCAAAATGCGTTATCTCACGTGTCCCTGTCCGACTTTCACATTCACACCCCCCCCCCCCCCCCCCCCCCCCCCCTGCCCCAAAGTCCAACATTCATTGTTTCCACGTTTCTCTTAGTCCAGCAATCATTATTTTCTCGTCATCCTTTTCATCACTTACGTTATTCACCATCCCCACTTTCTCTTCTTTAATTTCGTCGGTCATTTGTCATTGTCTCGTTCTTCTTTTCTGATCGCGTCCAGCATTCGTTATTCTCCCCTTCCCCTCTCGTTCCTTTCATCTTTGGGATTACTCTTACGATGTCCGATTTTCATGGTCTCCATGCATGCTCCTCTTTCTTATCTCCCTTCTCTCAACCAGCTTCCCATTCATCATTCTTGGTTTCTCCTTTTCTCTGTTTGCAAACGCTCATCATTCCTATGTTTGTTTTGTTTTATTCTGGCCATCAGTGCACCATTCCCACGCTGTCCAGTGTTCATCAATCCGTTGGTCTCACACTCCTCTCTTCTGGTCTTGTTGTCCTGTTCTTCGTCGTTGTCACGTTATTTTGCCATCCAACGTTTCTGTCTCTCGCCTTTCATACATCATTTTTCATTCTCACTCGCATGTAAGTCTCCCATTACTTTTTCGCGTTCTTCTCCCATCTGTCTTTCGTCGTTCTCTTTTCTCCTGTCTTTCACCATTCTGTAGTTTTTCTTCCGTCCGTTATTCACCCCTTTCCCTTCTCCTGTTGTCCCTCTTTCGTCAATCTCGTACTTTTTTTCTCAATCCGTTCATACTTATCTGATGTCGTGTTCTAGTCCCGTCGATCATTCACCATATTCTCTTTCTTGTCATCGAGTCATAACCTTCACGGTTTCTTGTTTCCATTGTGCCTGTTATTCATATTCCTTCTTTCCTTCGTTCGTTATATCTACGTTCTCCTGTTCTTGTCCTTCAAAAATCATCCCTTCTGTTAACGTCTTCTCATTCTTCAAATCCAGTCTGCCATTCGCCATTTCCAGTCCGATCCATCACTGAAATTTCTCACGTTCTTCCCCCATCCATAATTCATCATGTTCATGTTCTTCTCTATTCATCTTGTCCATTTCGCGTTTTCATCTCCTCACTGCGTCCATCTGTCATCAATCTCGTCATCATTTCATTAGATTATTGGATTATTCTGACAGTATCTTACTTTTACGTAGTTCATCGTAGTTTTTCTCTCTTCTTCTTCCGTCCCCAGTTCTTCGTTTTCACCTTTTCTTCTCTTCACCTGGTGAGGAATGTATTGTTCTCATGTTTCATTTTTCCTCACTTTGTCCATCATTAGATCATTCTCACGCTGTTCTGTTTTCCTGTAATCTCTAATTCTCATGGTCTTCTCGCCTTTTCCCTCTCCTGAACCCTTCTCATGCTACTGTCCTTTCCACATTTTCACATTCTCCTCTTCGTCTCTGCTTCATGGATATAATGTGATCCCACTTGTCATTTATAATTGTCTGTTATGCGTCATTCACAATTTATTCTTTCATACTTCCTTCACTGTTCGTAAGTTCCGTTTTCATCCCGTCAGTTATACGTTCTTCTTTTGTTCTTCTTATTTCCTTCGAACAATTTTTCATCATTCTCTTGTTCTTCTCCCATGCCACTTTCATTTTTCTCTCCTGTTTTCGGTCATGTATTCGTCATTTTCCCTTTTCTTCACATTCTCACCTTGTCTTGACGTCCTTTCCATCATTCATCGTTCTCACGCTCTAGACCCATAAGTCATTTATTGTGTTCACGTTCTCCTCCAGTCAGTCAGTTATGTTCACGTTGCTCTGACAGTCATTCATCGTTTTTACGTTCTCCTCCAGTCAGTCAGTTATGTTCACGTTGCTCTGACATCAGTCAGTCATCGTTTTTATGTTCTTCTCCAGTCATTCAGTTATCGTTTTCAAGTTCGTCTCAATCAGTCATTCGTCATTTTCAGGTTGTTCTCCAGCCGGTCATTCATCATTTTCGTGTTCTTCTCTAGTTAGTCACTCATTTTCTCCAGTTATTAATTTATCCTTTTCACATTCTTCTGCAGTCAGTCATTCATCCTTTCCTCATCTCCCGCTAGTCATTCGTCATGTCACGTTCTTCTGTTATCAGTCATTCTTCATTTTCACGCTCATCTCCCGTCAGTCATTCGTCATTTTCACTTCTATTTGTCATTCATCATTTTCACGTTAAATCATAGCAAGAGAGTTGTTGCTAAAACCAGAATTGTATTATTTTCTGATTTTCATCATTCTGAAATATCCGAACTCAAAAAATGTGCCCAGCGTGTGGAAATACAAAAGAAATTAAGAATAATTATGAACTGCCATTGTATCCTACAAAATTAGGAAGCATGAGATCTTTTGACACAGCACAGGCGTTGGCAAGACTTTCCCGGAGAACAGTTTATTGTCTAGCCTAACTTTTGAGATTAAAGAGTTAAAGAGAGAACGATAAGACTACACGACAAAGGAATTTAATGACCATTTAAAATCTTTCTTTTTTCGCTTAGAAGACGTACTGGATGTTACTTGTCTTTAAAAATGCCGGAAGATCGCTTTAAGAAGCCTCTGGAAAAAATATAGTACATTAGGCTCATTGGAAAAAAAGTTGATGCACAGAAGATAATAATTATAAGCTCGAAAGAAAAAAAAATAGGTTAGCAATTTTTTTTTTTTACTTCATGAAGTCCGGTCAATTCAAAATTACGCTGCAAGACTCGAGTCAAGAGCAAGCGATGATGCGCGAGTGAGCTGCTCAACACTGTACTGGCTTCCAGTGGGGACACGTGCAGTGTGTGTGTGTGTGTGTGTGTGTGTGTGTGTGTGTGTGTGTGTGTGTGCGCGTGCGTGCGCGCGCTTGCGCGCTTGCGCGCGCGTGTGTATATGTAATACGTACGTCTTGCGTGCTCGCGCGCATGGTTTATGTACGGACGCGCGCGCGTGCGTGCATATGTGTGTGCGTGTGTTTGTGAGCACGCGCGCGTTGTGTATATATGTGTGTGTTTGTGTGCCTGCGCGCGTTGTCTTGTGTATGGTGTGTGTGTGTGTGTGTGTGTGCGCGCTTTCTTGCTTGCTTATTTGTTTGTGTGTGTGTGTGCGTGTGTGTGTATGTGCGCGCGCGGCCGTGTGTTTCTGTGCGCGGGAGAGTGGAGGGAGCGACGCATGAGTCGGCATTTAGGCGCAGCCATGGAAATTGATGTGTTTGTGGAGGAGCGACTGGACAGCGTAAAAGATGGGGATGGAGAGCGATGTGCGTTTATGTGCAAGCGCGCATGGTTATATATATACGTATTAGTGCGTATGCGCGCGCATAGTTGTATATTTGCTTGTGTGTGTGCGTGCGCGTGTGTATGTGCACGTGCGTTGTGTGTGCACGCCCCCGTGTGTTTGTGTGCGCGGGGGAATGGAGGAGGGCGAGGCATGAGTCGGCATTTTGGCGCAGCCATGTAAATGGATGTTTGTGGAGGAGCGAGAGGACAGGGTAAAAAGATGGGGATGGAGAGGTGTTGAAGGAAATACGTTCGTGTTGTTTTGATGAAATGTACTGTTTTTGAATGTCTGCGCCAAACATGTCTTAACCACTTTTTTTTTCTTGTAGATTTTTTTTTTTTTGCACAGTGCTGGGAATACGGCTTCACTGGGTGTTAGTCGCGGAGCTCGCTCTCTCTGTCTCTCTGTCTGTCTGTCTTCTCCCTCCCTCTCTTCCCTCTCTCTCTCTCTGTCTCTCTGTCTGTTCTCCCTCCCTCTCTCTTCCCCCCTCTCTCTCTCTCTCTCTTCCTCTCTCTCTCTCTCTCTCTCTCTCTCTCTTTCTCTCTCTCTCTCGCACTCTCTCTCCCCTCTCTCGCACTCTCTCTCCCCTCTCTCTCCCCCTCCCTCTCAGTGCTGACCCAGACGGAATTGTAAATGAAATGAAAAAAAAAAAAAAAAAAAAAAAGCAAATACTTTGGTTATTGAGTTGCTGGTGCGTCTTTTTAACAAACTTTTCGAGTCTGGGACATTTCCAGCTCAGTGGACGAAATCCATCATAATACCATTGCATAAAAAAGGTGACATTAATAACCCAGATAATTATCGAGGCGCAAGTCTGTCCAGTGTATTAGGCAAGATCTATACCAGTATTTTGAATTCAAGACTTAATAAATGGGCGGAAAGAGAAGAACAAATCATTGAAGAGCAGGAGGATTTTAGAAGTGGATATAGCACCATTGACCATATTTTCACCTTGTATTGTTTAGTTCAAAAACATCTCTCCAGAAACTCGAAATTGTACGTGGCTTTTGTTGACTTCCGGAAGGCTTTGATTCGGTTAACAGAAACCTATTATGGGAGTACCTAAGGAAATCTGGTGTGGGTGGAAAATTGTATAATGCGCTGAGAGGAATCTATAATACCGTTCTAGCCTATGTACGTGACAAATGCTTATTACCACAATATTTCAACTGTCCAAGAGGTGTCAAGCAAGGTTGTGTGCTAAGCCCCCTACTATTTTCATTTTTCAGTAATGAACTTGCTGTGGCGTTATCAAAACGTGGAAGACATGGCATTCAACTAATCCCTGGAGGAATTGAAATGTTTCTGATGTTATTTGCCGATGATGTGGTATTGCTGTCAGACACTGTTATAGGGTTGCAAAATCAAATTAATGTACTTAAATATGAAGCTGATAGAATGCAGTTGGTTGTAAATCTAGACAAAACTAATATTATAGTTTTCTGTAAGGGAGGGTATCTCTCTGCAAATGAAGTATGGTGGTATGGAAATGAGAAGATAAAGGTAACAAATAAATATAAATATCTAGGCGTTATTTTTACAACCAGATTAAGCTTGATGTCTGGCTGGACAGAAGTCGCTAGAAGGGGTAGAAAAGGGGTTATTGAAATTCTTCGTACCATGAGAAGATTAAACTCAATTGATTCTAATTTATTCTGGAAAATGTGTGACTCGCAAATAGAACCCATGTTATCATACGGTGCTGAAATCTGGGGACTTAATGAATATGAACAAATGGAGAATATTCACACATTTGCAATAAAAAGATTTCTAAACATACGTTTACATTCATCAAATAAAATGTGTTATGGAGAGTCAGGCCGATATATTTTATTTATTAGAAATTAGGTTAAATGTGTGAGATACTGGCTAAAACAAACTCGACTTCCACTAAATCGTGTATGCAGACAGGCATATGAAATGCTTTTCAGACAAATGGAAATAGGAGGGTACAACAGGCATATGAAATGCTTTTCAGACAAATGGAAATAGGAGGGTACAACAGGCATATGAAATGCTTTTCAGACAAATGGAAATAGGAGGGTACAACAGGCATATGAAGTGCTTTTCAGACAAATGGAAATAGGAGGGTACAACAGGCATATGAAATGCTTTTCAGACAAATGGAAATAGGAGGGTACAACAGGCATATGAAATACTTTTCAGACAAATGGAAACAGGAGGGTACAATTGGGTGTCGGATGTTAAAAAGGTTTTAACAGAAAATGGATTTGGCATTGTTTGGATTGCACAAGGGGTAGGTAGTGAGAAAATGTTTTTGTCTGAATTTAAGCAGCGACTGATTGATTGTTTTAAGCAAAACTGGCACTCCACTGTGGCTGGAAATGATAAATACAGCTGGTATTATTCCTTTAAAGATTCATTATATCCTGAAAAATAGCTTAGTGTAATAACATAAATGGCATAGGGACTCACTTGTCAGATTTAGAACAAGAGCTTTAGGTTTATATTCATATAAAAGGTGGTTTACTTCAGATTCGAGTATAAGTTCGGCATGCCCGTTATGTTCGAATGGTTTCGAAGATGGGATGCATTTCTCATTCGATTGTTGTGAATATAATGAATTACGAAACAAGTAGTCTGTTTACTAAATACAACGCGCAAAGATATAACAAGAAAAATACTGACATCAGAAAATGAAGACATTATTAGATCACTTGCTGCGTTCATTGCTAAAGCAAACAATATTAGGAAGAAAAGTTTAGATTGTTAGTTATCGGATCATTTATCATGAAAATGTAACTCCGTTAAATATCTATTATGCGTCCTTGTCGTGCTGATAAAAGATAACTGTCACTAATTGACTCGTAGGTCGGTCGGTTGGTCAAAGATTACGACCCAGTACTAATGTATGTTTTTGCAAAGCTGTTTGATTTCGCATAAATTTACCTTCGGTTGTCGCCAGATATAATTCTGCATTTTGATTTAATGTTTGTGCTTCCTTGGCATTAGAGCCGAAAGAACTATTGCCAATACATTCTTTGTTATTGTCTCCCTCCCCCTCTCTCTGTCCTCATACCATTTTCTCATGTGTTTACTATTCCTCCTGATTGATGCTTTAACGTTTTGTGGCATTGACAGTGAAGGTCATAAAGCATGCGTTTACTATTTTTCATTGTATTGTAAAACAAAACAAAAGAAACAACAACAACAAAAAAAAAAACCCACCAGAATGTCGTGTTTACCATTTAAAGCTTACAATAACATATAACTTGCAAAACTGCTCTAAAATGTGAAAACTAGTAGAATATGCGAAGGTTTGTATCAGCAATTTATTTTTAAATCTGGAGAATCTAAATGTGTAAAAGTCGGCAACGTCTAATCACTTCAATGTGTCATTCTTCTGTTGTGCGTGCTACTCCTAGTTATGACCTACCTAAGGTACCGTCAAAACATAAACGTACGGTAAGACCATTCAGACGACATTTCCATCCAGACAAATGCAAATCTAAGACGATCAGGGTAATAAGTCATGCACAAAATATTCATCAATTGGAGATAAACGCATTAAACATGTACATGGAATTATATGGGCTTGCACATTCGGGAGAGAAAGCACTGAATGATCTTTAACGGGGAGAACCCGACATCTTTGCTACATCAGGTGCTACATGACAGAACTTAACAACATTCACGAGACAAAGTTTTTGAATACTCACTTGACTAGGAATCACATTGGCAATTTTATACTAAGAATTTGATAATGACAGCGAGGAAGTGGTAAAATGTTTTTGACAGAAGTTGACGCTTGTCCTTGGGATGCAAACAACAATAAACATCCGTTACCACGGTCACCAGCCTCGTCTGATCAACATTGATTTATAAATAAGTTTATTTTTCAACCCTGTGTAGCTTGTTGGATAAAATACAACCTGCAGACAGCAGAACTATTGAATTAGCTCTTGGCAATCCGGTACATGCGAACTTTCAGACTATGAAGCTGGCTTACCATCTTTTTCAGAATAAGGTAAGTTGTCAAATGCTAATCGTTTTTATTCGAAGTCTTTTGTCATGAAGTCAGAAACAAAGTATTCTTAGACTCTGGTAGCAAGTATCTGAAAAGAGCTTAACGCACGCTGTCTCTCTCCAGTCAGTTAGAAGTTACAGAAATGAATTACACCAAAAATGCAATTTTGTTCTTTCATTTGTTTCATAGGACCAACAGTGCCTGTCATGCCTCACTAAAGAACCGACAAGTCATATTTGACAATGATTATATTGCACTGGAGACAAGTGTAAACATTAACATTTTATCATCTGAGGAAGATAATAACGTAAACAGTTTATTTTCTGACACTCAAGAACACATTAAAACCGTGTATCTAATTTAAAAACATGTTAACAGATGGCTCAGTCCTAGAATCACACACACGTTCTGCATTAAAAAACAATTTAGAAATATAAAAATAATGTTGTCTTTGTATCACTGATATCCAGCTTCTTTTTCCCAGGTCCGCGTGAAGTCACTGGGGCATCGCACTGAAGAACTGTTCACCAGATTCCTTCAGTTTTGTCAAATGTGTTCCGAGGCCTTGGACTCTACAGACAGTTTCCCTGTCCATCATGCAATGTTGTCAGTCCATTTTCCTGTCTTCCCCTTGGTCTCGCTCCGTCAACACTTTCCTGGATGATTAATTTTGCGGTGCGTTTGGATCTTCATGACAATACGACTTAGTTTCTTTGCTTTGCTGGTGTCGGCAAATCTTCGTATGGCCCGATGTGCTCTTTGATGATCTGGCGCACAGTGTGATGTAATCAGTATATCTGACCATTTCTTGCAATCATCCTCATTTCTAGGTTGAGTTCTTTCTTATGGTTATGGGAAAATGAAGTACACACTTGTATGCATGGGCCAGATTTGATTTCACTGAGACTTTATTGTCCTTCCATACAGAGTTCAATCTGGATAGAACTGATGTCGTTGCTGCTCTTGGGAGGATATTTGATTTAAATCCCCCGTCACTGAAAATAAATCTCAGATATATGAACTGTTTAACAGTTCCTAGCATCTATCCGTCGTTATCTTGGTACTGGAGGTGGTGTGGCAGGCCATTTGGTTTGTCTTCACGGTGTTGATATCCGTATTATGTCTCGTTTCATCCAGTGTTTTCAAAAGCTTAGTCAGTTCTTGGTCAGTGCCCGCCAGGCCATCGAAGTTATCTGAAAAGTGAAGGTTCGTGATAGTTCTTCTTGCAGTGCTGGTTGTGTTGACATGATCTTCAAGTGGACCATTCATGATGCATTTCAGGACTATGTTGAAAAGTATTGGAGAGAAAAGGGGCCCCGACGAATCCTAACCGATATGTGAGACCACTTTCCAGTCATGCCCTTTGTGAGTACTGCGCTGGTCACTTTAGCGTACACTTGGTGGATGTTGTTGATTAACTTTGTCCCGACAACCGTTTCTTCATAACGGCCTACAGCGCCTCTGGATAGACTCTGTCCAACGCCTTTTTGAGGTATATGAAGACACGATAGAACTCCTCCTGGTGTTGCAGGTGATTTTGGTGAAGGGTTAGAAAGATCTGTTCAATATTTCAACCTTTCAGATACGACAGTGTCTGCAACCGTAATCTATTTAGAAGGATTTTGAACATCACGTTCCGTACATTGCTAACCTAACTGATCCTGTGGTGGTTCTGGCAGTGTTGAGGATTTCCTCTCTTTGGAAGTGTGACGAGTAGTGATCGAATCTTTTTGGCGTTAGCCATTCGCCAGTGTGTCCAGTTTTGTTGCAGATGGCAGCTGTTGTATCAGTTACTGCCTTTCCGACATATTCAGGCGTTCTGCAGGAATGAAGCCTTGCCAGGTTTCAGCGACTTCACTGCTACCACGACTTCTTCGACAGCGTGTTGGAAAGTCATCTCCATTTTGATGAGTCCTGAACTGTTAGCATACTTGGATCTCTGTTGCTCTGTTTGTTTTAGAGCTCGAAGCAAAGTTCCTCTATCTGCTGATGATTTGTTTTTGTCAGAGACTGTCAGCGTCTTTGTCCTGAGTGGTGCTGACTTTGATTTCCGTTGGTCGATTTTTCACAGATTTAAAGGTATTTTGTGTCACTGTTGTCCGGGTCTTTCTCGAAGTTTTCACACTCGCATTTTCATCCCGTCTAACATTCACCATCAGCATGCTCTTCTCTCCTCATTCCGTTCATTTTCATCACATTTATACACCTCAACCCTCCTCTTTCATCACTCTCGCGTTCTCCCTTCCTCTCCCGTCTGCCATTCACAATTACCACGTTCTCCTGTTCTCATTCCGTCCTTGCAGTTTTGCCGGCAGTCATTCATCACTCGACTTCTCTCTTTCAGTCACTAGTCTCATGATCTTTTCTTTTCTCCCAGGCTCATCATTCCTTTATCGCTCTGGCACCCTCTTCTTCCCCTCCGGTCCATCATTGATTCCTGTCCAGCCGTCGTCGTCGACTCCTGTCGACCGTCATTGTTCATTACTACGTTCTCCTCTGTTTCTCCAGAGTACCCTTCACTGGTTGTTTTGCACATTTGTTCCTGTGTATCGCTCATCCTGCTGGAGTCCTCATGCCATCTTGTCTATCACCCATCATTCCCGAGGTGTCTTCCTGTCGTTCATTCTTCTCCTGCTCTTCCTCCTCGTTGCCATCATCATCATCATCATCATCACCATCATCATTATCATCACCATCATATCATCATCATCATCATCATCACCATCACCATCATCATTATCATCACCATCATATCATCACCATCATATCATCATCTCTCTCTCTCTCTCTCTCTCCCGAGAGAGAGAGAGAGAGAGAGAGAGAGAGAGAGAGAGAGAGAGAGAGAGAGAGAGAGAGAATGACTCGAAGAGAAAATATGATGGGAAAGTGTTCCCAACACGTTTGAAAAAAAAACCATTCATTTTTATGCTTATTTCACGTATTGGTTTATTTTTTGTATTCGTCCGTTCCTGATTTCTTTTTCTTTTTTATGATTTTATGCCCTTTTTCTAGTTTATTTCATTTAAAGTTAATTTTATGACTGGTATTTGATCAGCCATTTCATTCACATAATAACTGCATGGATGCACGCATACGCATACACCTACATGTACATATACGGTTAAGTTCACACGCAAGGCTACATACACACGTGCGTGCAAAAACAGGTAGACCTCTACCCACGGACGCACACGCACACCTATACACTGGCACGTATGAGTTCTGGGTCTATTAGTTGGACGACATTTCGAACCTAAGTTTAGACATTCAGTTTTCCAGAAAAGAGTAACTGTCGCCCTCTCTCTCTCTCTCTCTCTCTCTCTCTCTCTCTCTCTCTCTCTCTCTCTCTCTGCGTGTGCGCGTGTGATATATTATTATTATTATTATATCTCTATTTTTTTTTTTAAATCCCCTATTGTATTGTAGTTCTAGTCACTTTTGCATGCTTCCTTTGTTGCCTTTTATTTTATATTGTTGACCCTACACAGGGCGAGGACTGGATGTAAAAAAGCACATCAGTGCTTATCTATTATCCTCGTAAATAAAGAATTTTGTCTTGTCTTGTCTTGTCTCTCTCTCTCTCTCTCTCTCTCTCTCTCTCCTCTCTCTCTCTCTCTCTCTCTCTCTCTCCTCTGCGTGTGCGCGTGTGATATATTATTATTGAAGAGATTACATCGACACTAATGTCAGATACGCATTTACGCTCAAACTGAAATAAAATTTAACTTAAGGTTGGGCCTGTATTTGCACGCGCGCGCGCGCATACACACACACACGCGCGTGCGCGCACGCGTGTACGAACACACACACACACACACACACTCACGCACGCACGCAATGCACGCACGCACGAAAACGCGCACGAATGTGCGCGCGTGCTTACACGCATTACAGACATAGACATACACAGACACGCAGCCAACGGACGGACAGACAGACAGACACACACGCACGCACGCACGCACGCACGCACACCGGTCTATCATGAAAGTCAGCAACGAACTCTACCCAACATCCGACTTCCTGATACAATTAGACAGTTCAAATCCATACAAGGTAAAACTTCTCGTCATGAAAACGATAAGTTGACCATTTAGTGTGTGTGTGTGTGTGTGTGTGTGTGTGTGTGGAGAGAGACAGAGATTATTTGTTCCTTCATTTATCCATTGATTTATTTGCCTTGTTTGGTAGTTACTTGGTAAGTAATTGACTGACTATCTGACGACCGTACTTATTTCTCGATTTATTTATGTAATCATTCATTCATTTTTGTATTTGTTTCACCTGTACTCATGTTTTGCAGTGTGTATGCCCTGTGATATGGTAATCACAGTATTACCAAAGGAAAGTTTAAGAATTGTTGCTTTTACATCGACAGTGTCGATGTTTTACGTCAAAATAAATGGCGCAGAGAGTTGCAACAACGGTTCTTTTTCTTTTTCTCTCCCCTAGCCTCCCGTCCATCCCCCGTGATGTTTTGAGACGAGTTTGTTTTACAATCGTTTATGTTCTTTTCATTCTTTAGTATACTGTTTGTGACTTTTCTTTTTCGTTCTTTTATTATTATTTTTTTCTTTCTTCATTCATTCCTTTCTTTCGTGCGTTTGTTTGGTAGGTCGGTCGATCGGTTGCGCGTTCATTTCTTCATTCGTTCAGTCGGTCGTTCACGTCATTCGTTCCGTAAATTGTTCGGTCGGTCGCTCGTTCAGTCATTCCTTCGTTCAGTCGGTCAGTCAATCGGTCGTTCAGTCATTTATTCGTTCAGTCGATCAAATCGGTCGTTCAGTCATTGATTTGTTCAGTCAGTCAGTCAGTCGGTCGTTCAGTCATTTATTCATTCGGTCGTTCAGTCATTGATTCGTTCAGTCAGTCTGTCGTTCAGTCATTCATTCGTTCAGTCAGTCGGTCGGACGTTCTGTCATTCATTCGGTCGTTCAGTCAGTCATTCGTTCAGTCGGTTAGTCGGTCCTTCAATCATTTATTCGTGCAGTCGGTCGTTCAGTCATTCACTCGGTTAGTCGGTCGTTCAATCATGCATTCAGTCGTTCAGTCAGTCATTCGTTCAGTCGGTTAGTCGGTCCTTCAATCATTTATTTGTGCAGTCGGTCGTTCAGTCATTCACTCGGTTAGTCGGTCGTTCAATCATGCATTCAGTCGTTCAGTCAGTCATTCGTTCAGTCGGTTAGTCGGTCCTTCAATCATTTATTTGTGCAGTCGGTCGTTCAGTCATTCACTCGGTTAGTCGGTCGTTCAATCATGCATTCAGTCGTTCAGTCAGTCATTCGTTCAGTCGGTTAGTCGGTCCTTCAATCATTTGTTTGTGCAGTCGGTCGTTCAGTCATTCACTCGGTTAGTCGGTCGTTCAATCATGCATTCAGTCGTTCAGTCAGTCATTCGTTCAGTCGGTTAGTCGGTCTTTCAGTCATTCGTTCGTTCAGTCGGTCGTCCAATCATTCACTCGGTTAGTCGGTCGTTCAGTCATGCATTCGTTTAATTGGTCGTTAGTCATTCATTCGTTCAGTCGGTTAGTCGGTCGTTCAGTTATTCATTAGTTCAGTCAGTCAGTCGGTCGTTCAATCATTCATTCGTTCAGTCAGTCGGTTGTTCAGTCATTCATTCGCTCAGTCGGTCAATCGGTCGTTGAGTCATTCATTCGTTCAGTCAGTCAGTCGGACGTTCTGTCATTCATTCGGTCGTTCAG
>CM031609.1:28709143-28751643 GCA_018398815.1 Conus ventricosus | reverse complement strand
GACCTGTCAATGTTTTAACTTTTTCTCTCTGTTGAACTGGTAACGACTGATAAAACATTGAACAGGTCTATTTTGTGCCATCAGTCAGTTTACCGGTTAAACTTTTTCTCTCTGATTGAACTGGTAAACTGACTGATGGTACAGAATAGACCTGTTCAAGAAAAGAAAGGAAAGATAATGCACGCCTTTCCATCGCAAACAGAATGATCTTTTCTCAGTTTATCTCAGTTTCAGTTTCTTCTCTGAAGACCTGCTGTCAAGCTCTCCCTAGCGTTTCTTCCTACTGGGCCAAGCAAGCAGACCTAGCGAGTCCAATACTTGATTTGAAGAGCACAGCAGGATGCAGACAGGGACAACTACTGACTGCACTACAGGCGCCACACTTCGCACCCAGATTGGGCATTTCATCTCTGGTGGTTGAAACTGTTGAAGCGGACTGATGGGTCAGAAATTGCTCTGGGCGTGCGCACCCAGCGACAAGAGTTCCGTAAACTTTGCTGAACGGAATGCTAATACAGATAACCTCCCTTGCGGATTTCCGAAAATAGAAGGTAGAATGGTTTCCAAAGTCTTGTTTCGGACTGAATTATGTATCCAAAGACTTCGCCATTGGCGCTAGAAGAAAAAAAAAAGGGAACCTGCCAATCTGATACATTTCAGTAATTAATTGAGACCAGCTCTCATTGATTTAGTAGGAGTTTGAGCGTATTTGCTGATTAAGTCATTTGCTGATTAAAGTGCTTCAGTTTCTAATGTTAACATACTTCTCTAGGCTTGTTATTTTTGCAGTTACATGTTTTGCCTTTTTTCCCCCTGATGTATATTTTTTTTTAGACAGTTTCACTGTTGTCGATATCTCATTTCTTTAATGCATGGTTTGATCATTTTTTGGGGTCCTTTTTCCATTTTCTTTTGTTTCAGTTTTAATCGATTTGTTTGTGCCTACTTTTTGGACATTAAGCTTAGATATCACTGAGAGAAAAGACTTGGACTGAGAGACTTGACATCAGACCAACTGAACTGTGCTCGCAGGGTGACACCCAACAGTGCGGACCTTTTCATCGACCAACAGGAGTCAAATCAGGACAACAGACGAGAGATCACCTGGAAAATGGAAAAAGTCAGACTTGGACAAATCAGACAGACACTTCTTGAGTGTGGCTGTGTCTGGCAGAGCTGGTACGACCGACATGGGAAAAATAATGCCACTGACAGGCGCAAAATGGGGCAGGTTAAAAAAAAAAGGCAATAAGTTCAACAAAAAAAATCGAAGTGTCTAAACTTTGAAAACCATAGAGAAAGCTTGACACGGCTTTATTTTACCATGACACAAACTGCACACTCTCCCTCTTCCCTCCCGCTGTGGATGAGGAAGAGACTGGCGGAAAAGTTTTTAATTTGATGTTTTGTGTTGAAATGACCGACCTCTCTGCGAGCATGAAAGCGCATACGCGCGCAGTTTCACGATGTTATAAGACCCGTGATCTTGACTAAGCTTACTAAATTAAAAAAAAAGAAAGAAGAGTTGCACATTTTTTTTCTCATGACGTGTCATAAGCAGGATATAAAAGCTGTGATTATTTTAACTGTTAACGTTTTACACAAATTTACAGGATCTGGTGTTTACTCTGTTTGAACACAGGTTTCTTTTTATCGGCAGCAAGTAAGCACAAAATGAGGACATGGATCTTGGTAATAAAATTATCAGCTGAATTCACACACACACACACACCCCCACACGCACACACGCACGCACGCACGCACGACCTGTCCCTATCATAGTACCCCTTTCTACATAGGAACTGAACCTACGCCTCTCTTCCCCCACCACTCCCTCACTACCTTCCCCCACCCCCTACACATACAACGTACTGATGACACTTGACTGGGTCTTTGGGGGGAACAACCATATAATTTGAGGGTAAAGTGGTAAAGACTGAAACAAATGGGGGATCAAAAGGGAACAAAAACAATGTACAACGTTTCGACACTTAGTCTTTTTCAAGTGACACAAAACAGAAGCTGCTTAAAAAAATTCTAAAGTGACAAGAACTCCTGTGTCTGCCCAGCCTCCTCCCTTTTGAGTGTGTTCTTTTGTGTGTTTTCTGAGTTCTTGTCACTTTAGAATTTTTTGAAGCAGCTTCTGTTTTGTGTCACTTGAAAAAGACTCTAAGAGTCGAAACGTTGTACATTGTTTTTGTTTTCCTTTTGACCCCCCTTTTGTTTCAGTCTTTACCACTTTACCCTCAAAATTATATAGTTACATACAACGTACACTCTTCCTCCTTTCCCCCCGCCTCCCTCCCCCCCCCCCCCCCCCCTTCCCACCCCCCCCCCCCCCTCCTCTTCTTCCTTCGCGAAAGTCGAGTGACGATCATTTAGCGGCTGGAACTAAGGGTTGTGTGGTGCGAGGAAGATGGCAGACGGCATTGATGGAACGTACAGACCATTTATCTCTGCAGCCAGCCAGGCTGACAGACAGACAGACAGACGGACAGACAGACAAACGGACCATATAATCTGTCCCTCCATCACGTGTGTGACAGCTCCCACCACCACACATTTGCTTCCCTCTTTCTACGGCATAGGCCCGTTCAACTGGCACCGATCATTTACTATTTTTTTATCTCTGTGTTCTGTTCAGTCGTTCCATGTTGTGCTGCAGTTGGCTACACGTTGTGTTCAACCACTGCAGCTTGGTTTGTAAGGGCCTGTAACGGTTTTTTCTCTCCATGGAATATCTCAGAAATGCTTGGCTGATCTTTGTGAAAATTAGCAGGTATGTTCATTATGGTCACGGATGATGCCCGATGTTTAGTTTACCCCGTTACAGCCGTTTCTAACGGCTGTAACAGCCTGTAACGGTTTTTCTTCTTTATGGATTATCTCAAAACGTACATGGCCGATTTTTCAGAAAATTTATAGGTATGTTCTCTATGGTCACGGATGATGCCCGATTTTTTAGTTTACCGTTAAACCCGTTACTAACGGCTGTAACGCCTTTTCTTCTTTATGGAATGTCTCAAAAGGTACTTGGCCGATCTTTCTGAAAATGTGTAGGTATGTTCATTATGCGTCACGAATAATGCCTGATGTTTTAGTTTACCGTTATAGCCGTTAGTAACGGCTGTAACGGTTTTTCTTCTTTATGCTACGTTTACACGGACGTGCAAATGCTCGTGCAAGTCCCCTCTGTGCAACTACGTGCAACTACTTAATTGCACGAAAGAGCCCCCGTGTAAACGCGAACGGTGCAAGTACCGTGCTGCAAGTGAGCGACGCCTTGCTCCGCCCCTTTTGTGGTGACGCAGGCCGCGTGTGCGTGCCAGTGGCTGAGTTTGTCTACCGGCTAGTTGACTTTTTCGGCTTGGCGCGAAAGTAACATCCGGTTGTACGGCGGTGCAACTGTGTAAACACAGTTGCAATTCACTGCAACTACTGCAACTGCTGAAAAAATATCGCTCTGGACCGGTATTTTGCGACTACTCGTGCAAGTCCTAATCGGGTATTGCCGATTATTTTGAGGACTTGCTGCAACTGTTGGTCTGCTATTATTCATGCTTAGGTATTAGTTGCCGTGCGAACGCAAAGGGGGTTGCACGGCTAGTTGCACGTCCGTGTAAACGTAGCATTATAGAATATCTCAGAAAGCACTTGGCCGATCTTTCTGAAAATTTGTAGGTAGGCCTATGTTCATTGTGGGTCACGGATGATGCCCGATGTTTTAGTCTACCGTTACATCCGTTACTAACGGCTGTAGCGGCCTGTAACGGTTTTTTTCTTCTCCATGGAATATCTCAGAAAGTACTTGGCCGATCTTTGTGAAAATTTGTAGGTATGTTCATTATGGGTCACAAATAATGCCCAATGTTTTAGTTTACCATATATACTGTTACTAACGGCTGTAACGGCCTTTAAGGCTTTTTCTTCTTCATGGAATATCTCAGAAAGTACTTGGCTGATCTTGCTAACATTAGCAGGTATGTTTATTATGGGTCACGAATAATGCCCGATGTTTTAGTTTACCGTTACAGCCGTTACTAACGGTGTAACGGCCTGTAACGGTTGGTTTTCTTCATGGAATATCTCAGAAAGTACTTGGCTGATCTTTGTTAACATTAGCAGGAATGTTCATTATGGGTCACGAATAATGCCCGATGTTTTAGTTTACCGTTATAGCCGTTACTAACGGGTGTAACGGCCTGTAACGGTTGTTTTTCTTCATGGAATATCTCAGAAAGTACTTGGCCGATCTTTGTGAAAATTAGCAGTTATGTTCATTATGGGTCACGGATGATGCCCGATGTTTTAATTTACCGTTATAGCCATTACTAACGGTTGTAACGGCCTGTAACATTTTTTTCTTTATGGAATATCTCGGAAAGTACTTGGCTGATCTTTGTGAACATTAGCAAGTATGTTCACTATGGGTCACGGATGATGCCCGATGTTTTAGTTTACCGTTACTAACGGCTGTAACGGCCTGTAACGCTTTTTCTTCTTTATAGAATATCTCAGAATGTACTTGGCCGATCTTTGTGAAAATTAGCATGCATGTTCATTATGGGTTACGGATGATGCCCGATATTTTAGTTTACCGTTATAGCCGTTACTAATGGCTGTAGCGGCCCGTAACGGTTTTTCTTCTTTATGGAATATCTCAGAAAGTGCGTGCCGATATTTCTGAACAATTGTAGGTATGTTCGTTATGGCCACGGATGATGCCCGATGTTTAAGTGTACCGTTATAGCCATTACTAACGGCCCATAATGGTTTTTCTTCTTTATGGAAAATCTTAGAAAGTTCTTGGCCGATCTTTCTGAGAATTTGTAAGTATGTTCATTATAGGTCACAGACGATGGCCGATGTTTACCAGAATAGCCATTACTAACGGTTACACCAGTCCAAGACGGTTTTTCGTCTTTATGGAATCTCACGCGTGTTCAGGATAAACTGGGAGTACGTTTATATGCTTTGCATCTCGTTTTTTTTAACTGCTTGCTACACACCCCTTTCCACTTTCATTTTGTTTGGATCCTTTTCGCTACATGTTCCGTTCAGTCATTACTACGTTTCACTACTATCTTGCTGTGTATTTAGTCATCACGGTATTTGACAACTGTTTTACGACGTTATACGACTGTAGTTCGTTCAGCTATCACCACGTTTTACTACTATAATGCCACAGAATTTGTCCGAGGCTCACTACATTTGACGACTACGTCCTGCATGGGACATTGAGCATTCACTACGTTGTGCTACTGTTTGCCACGGAATTTGTCCAATAGCAACTACGTTTTACTATCATTTGCCACGTGGCTCTTCCAGTGTTCAATACGTTGTACGTCTACATCCTCAGAATTATGGTTCGTTCAGCCATTACTACGTTTGGCTACTATTTGCTACACGGTTCGTTTAGTCGTCATTATGTTTTACTACTGTTTGCTACAAATTGGTTTATCACCACTGTGTTTTACTACTGTTTGCTACAAGATTGGTTTAGTCACCACTGTGTTTTACTACTGTTTGCTACAAGATTGGTTTAGTCACCACTGTGTTTTACTACTGTTTGCTACAAGATTGGTTAGTCACCACTGTGTTTTACTACTGTTTGCTACAAATTGGTTTAGTCACCACTGTGTTTTACTACTGTTTGCTACAAGATTGGTTTAGTCACCACTGTGTTTTACTACTGTTTGCTCCAAGGTTCGTGCAACCATCACCACGTTTTACTATCAATTGCTACATGTTTGGTTCAACTACCAGTACGTTTACTATTGTTTGCTATATGGTTTGTTTAGTCGCAACTATGTATTACTTATGCGTTCGTGCACTGTCACAAACGTCTGTATACTCATGCACGCATAGGCATGCACTCAGAACAGCCATAAACAAACTTACATGCACACATTATGCCCGTACATACAAATGCACGGATGCACGCGCGCGCGCACACACACACACACACACACACACACACACACACACACACACACGCTAACACAAACACACATACACGCGTACATACACACACTGACACACGCGCACGCGCACACACACACACACACACACACACACACACACACACACACACACACACACACACACACACACTCTCTCTCTCCACACACACACACACACACACACACACACACACACACACACACACACACACACAAGTACGTCAATCCTTCCACCACTCCATCTCACTCCGGTCTCCTGCCAACACCAGGGGGTCGCTTTAGTACAAGTAGCTCCCTCCGACGTTCGAGGTTCTGTGTGTCAACCTCGGTGATGTCAGTGAGGAAGGACTAGCGCACAGCCCAAACACACTCACAGCTTGCTTACGATCTCATTCATATATCATGCATTCGTCACATCAAACCACTAGTAAAGTCTATAACTTTACTACCATGTTCATAGAACGAAACATCAATGCATATGGAATCAAACAAAATAAAACATTCTCTCTTTCCTGAACTTCACAAAATCATTTATCTAAAACATCATTAACTAACCCGGGGATAAATAGATTTCTACTTTACCTGGCCAGGTGATCTTAACTATTCACGAATCACTGTCTTTTCTTTCCTTTTTTTTTTCTTTTCACTGTCACTTTCACAACACACACAACTGCTGGCACTGGTGTTGGTCTGCTTGCACCGGTCAAGCTGGACTGCTGGCATTGGTCAGGTGGACTGTTGGCACTGGCGTTGGTCTGTCGATGAAAGTGGCGCTGGCCAAGTATGAGGTCGAACCCCAGTGAAGATAGAACAGTGACTATCAACATCGATCTGTTCTCCTTTCTTTTCTTCCTGCATTAACGCATTGCACTCTCTCTCTCTCCTTTCTATCTGCTCTTATCAAATGGACATGGTTGCTTTTCTTTTCTTTTTTTTTTCTTCTTTCTTTCCTCTTCATTAGTTAGCAACTCTCTCCACATCTCTCCTAAGTCCTTTCCTCTGCAGACTATCTCGTGCTAATGCCCCCACTTGGTTCACATCCTCTCCTCCCCTCATCTCTCTGCTCTTCTCTCCTCAGAGATTACACTCAGACCTCTCTCTCTCTCTGTCTCTCTGTTCGTTCTCCTCCTCGTTCTCCGTTCTCTCACTCTCACATCCTTCTTATTCTGTTTCCGATCTGTCCAAAAAGGGCGAGTACCATTGGTCAGTATTTTTACCCCTGATACCCGAAGTTATCTCCCTCTAATCCATTGGATATTCAAATCATGACAGTCACGCCTACACACCTTACTCTCTGTGGGGGTCAATTGGTCATTTAATTGATTAGCTAGATTTCACCCCCACCACACACTACCTTCCCCCCTTTCCTACTTAACTGGCGCCGTGTGGCTTAACTCGTGGACACTGGTCACTCTAAAGTGGCTAGATGAGTCTGGCCCAGGCACGGGAAAATCGGTCCGGGCAGACATCGAGGCGTCGGTCAAACGGCTTAGTCTGTCTGGGTGGGTCGGACCGTCTCCGTGAAGGAGAGAATTAGCCTCCCCCTTGTGCCCAAATTGGCTGAGGCGATGCTTAAAAGGCGTCGGGATGTCTGAGTTTGGACTTATGTCCAGTTGAAGTGGCCGGCGACGGACCACACTTTGGTTGTGTTGAATTTTGACCGTGACAATTTCCCCCTTGCAAAAGACTATGCACCGCATTGTCTCAAAACAACGGTACAAAAAAGACAACAACCGAATTTGCTGAACCACAGCTACACGTGCAAAGTTTGAAAAATACTTTACAACCAACGGTTATAAATTATAAAATATATCATTAGTGAATACCACTCCAATGAGTTATCATTGACGTGCGCTCTTGCGTTATTTCAACTCATTTTATAACGACCTCTGTGCGCACTTATGCAATTCCCCTACCGCGATTTGCCATATCTTCTCTTCACAATTCTTATGAAAAGCACAATATAATATGATCACGATCCATGACACTTCACTGAGGAATCTCCATCCTCACTTATTGCAAATAATGCATCACTAAAACAGCGACTGTAGCCCCACGCATAACAACATTCCCGGGAACAATCCACAAAAAAAATTAACAAGCCTCAAACAAAAAAAAAATAAACCATCCCCAATTTGGAATAAACCCAAACCCAATCAACAAACTGTCATCAAAAACCAAAATCAAAAAAGGGCCCCCCGGATTTTACTGACCTTCCTCGATTTGCAGTTTTCAACACACGTTTAAGTATTCAGCCCCCGACATTCGTCGACCGGGAATGAACTGCACTCGATACCTGTGGGGCCCTGCAATGCCTTTCCCCCAACGCAGAAACCTGCTTTTTTTCAAACTGCGCCTCCGCAGGAATTTTGAGGGGTTTGATGATCATTTTCTACCCACGAACTCTTTCCCTTACAAGTTTTTAAAGGGAAAACTTCGCAGGGCCCCACAACGGCTAAACACCCCCTTCCCACCGTTGCTACCCTTCTTCACACTTTGAAACCTTCCTGCTACATCCCCTCACGGGGAACTCAAATCCCTTCGTGCCCCTTGCAACAAAACGGGGCCCTATCCCCACCACCGTTTCATCTGTCCGCAAAAAAAAGGGTTTGGGGACATATCTTTTACCCTTAAAAGAGGGGAAAGGGGAAAACCTAGTTTTTTCCAAAAACCGCTGCAGGTTGCCGGCAGCGTCTAAACCATTTCGCCCACTCCTTTTTTCCCTGCCTTAAACCAAATAAACTGAGGGGCTCGTGATTGCTGCGAAATTTGGAAAAAACCCCCTTTAAAGAACCCAAAAAAACCTAGCAGCCCCCCTGATTTCTTTTTTTGGTCTTTGGTCTCTCTGAATTCATCATCTCTCCCCCTTTTCCCCTTTGGGGGCTCCCTTGTGTCGCCTCCGCCAACAAACCGGGAACTCCGGGTTTAAAAACCAAACCCGGCACTTTTTTGGTCTGGCGTGGTTTTGGTTTTTTCTAAACCTCTCAAAAACTGTTTCCAAGCGCCTCATATGCTCCTCCCATGTCTGGGAAATGCTACCAAATGTCATCCATAAAATTTCCCCACAACGCCTTCCAATCCCGCCAATAACTTCCCATCATCCGAGAGAAGACTGCAGTGCGTTGACCATCCCAAAAGGAAGAACCGCCACTGTATAGCCCCATAGGAGGGGGAAAATTTCTGTGTTTCCCTTTAGTCCCCCACTCAAGGCTTTTTTGCCAGTAACCCTTGCCAGACTATCCGGGTGAAAACGGGCTCTTGCTTGTGGCGATCTGAGCGAACGGTCTTCCATTTTGGGGAAATGCCCCTTTTCCGCCCTTTTGGTGACACGTTCAGACGCCCAAATTTTTCGACACAGAACCCGATGCTCACCTAAATTTTTTCCTCACTAAGCCCGACGGGTGCACCTAAACGATGATTGGGCGGTTTTCAATCACCCCAAGGTCCAACCAAACTTTTTTTACCCCCCTCCTCGATCACCCTTTCTTGGTGGCATAAAGGATCGGGGAGGCTTTTTCCCCATTACGGGTTTCTGTGAGTTTTAAAATTTCCCCCGTACATGTCTCCAGAGTTTGTCCCCCGGGTTTTAACATCCCGGGACGGGCCCCAAAAAACCTTCTTTGGGGCCCCCCTAAACTTCCTCCTTTCTCCTACTGTCCCAGCCCTTTATACAGTGAAAACATCCCTGTAGACTCTTCTCCTGGAAAAATCAGGCAACAAAAACTCCCCTTCTTCTGCTTGGGCTCCCACACCTCCACAAAAGATTGCGCGGGGGCCTATGTGCTGAGTCTCCCCCGCTGAATAAAATTTTTCGGAGCAAATTTTTCATGGGAAAAATTTTGATTTCCCCTTCACAAGATTTTGGTAGTCCCGATCTAAACCCTTTTAATGATGGTGAATGGTCCCTTCCAATGCAACAGCCCCTTTTTGTGATCCGGGAAGCATAACAAACTTGATCTCCCCCCTAGAGGAATTTTTTTCCTCACCCTTTCCGTCATATTGCTTCTTCTGAACGCCCTAGCCCCTTTAAAAATCCCCCTTCGACCTTACAAAGTCTCCCTAGCCATTGCCAGGGCCCCACCCTACTGAAAAAGGGTTTTGACCCCTTCGACTTTCCCGTTTCTTTTCCCGGGCCACAGCCCCTTTTTAGAAAAACAAAAAGGGCCCCCGAAAATTTTTCCGCCCCTACAGCAGCCCCAAAAGGGGAAAAGCCTTTTTTTCCCCGAGGGGCTTTTCCCCCTTTGGGAAACAGTGCCGCTGGAATGTAGCGGTCCCCCCTTTTGCTGGCCTTTCCCCCACAGAGCTTCTTTTAAAATGCCCCTTTACCCCAACCCCTTGAAAACTTTCCACCAAGCCATTGCATTGGGGTTGGAAAGGGGGGGGTGAGCAGCGTGTGATCCCAAACAGCCTGTTGACCTCCCTCATCACGCCTGAGGGGAACTGTGACCCCCTGTCACTGAGAATTGTGCTGGCACACCCACGCGAAAAAGATGTCTACCAGCCCTATCAGCGACCTGTTGCGTATCTACGCCTTTCAATGCAACCGCTTCTGGGTATCTGGTCGCGTAGTCCACAAGTGTCAACACATACCTGTGCCCACCTTTGGAACAGGGCGCGATTGGGCCAATCAGGTCAACAGCCACCCTCCTGAATGGAGTGTCAATTAAAGGAGGCTGTTTAAGAGGCGCCTTCCTCTTCACCCCTCTTGTGGCTGACCTTTGACACACGTCACATGACATGCAGAAACGCTTGATGTCTGCCATTGCTCCTGGCCAATGAAAGTCATCAAAGATTCGGTCAGCTGTTTTTGCTGGTGCCGAGATGACCCGCCATGAGCGACTCGTGACCCACTGACATGACAGTGTCACGATAACCTGCTGGTACCTCTAACTGAGTGGTCACCTTACCTGTCTTCCCCTTGGTGAACACTCGGTACAACACCCGCCTTTCACAAGAAATTCTGTCTCACCTCCTCTAACCTCCTGTTTCTCTCCACCTCTTGCCAACTCCCAAGACTTCACGAGCGAAGGGTCTTGTTCCTGCGCTGCCCTAAACTCATCAGGCGACACATCTATGCCTGACTTCCTTGCTGGAACGACTAACGTTTATCCACCTTTTCCTCCCTCCTGCTCCGTGTTTGAACTGCTGCCCCTGTAGCAGTCAACAACTCAGGATCCCCTGGATCCCTTGCACCTGGAATATTTCCGATGATCAAATCATGAAGGGTTTCTCCATCACCAACGCAGACAACTCGCCTGAGAAGTAAGGGTACGTACTTCTATCTTAGCAACTGAAACTCCCTCACAGTGCCATCGATTAGAGTACAGGTCTGGATTTGCCCTGTCAAATCCCCTTTCCTCGACCAGCGTTGTTCGTACTACCCCGCATGAACAACCAGTGTCTCGTAACACTTTCACCCTCTGCTGCCAATCCACCCTTCTTCCACTGGTAACGAACCACTCAGCCTAGTGCCCTCCATCCCTGACACTGACTGCTGTCCAGTGCTAGCCATAGCTGCACTCCCCACCCTCTTCCGATTGGATCCCTTTTGGTTTCCACTGCGGGTCGTTTCCCTTGACGACCCTTATCCACCTCTTGCAAGGCTGCTGCCTTCTGGAACCTCATGCGACAATCCCTCGCCACATGTCCCTTCTTGTGACAAATGAAACACCTAATGTCCCTTTGCCCTTCCTTCTGCCCCACCACTGGTTTTGCAGACTTTGCAGAAAACTCCCCTGGTCTCCTTGCACTCTTCTCACCTGTGCCTAGCACCTGTTTCCTCCTGCACCTTAGTGCCCAAACGTGCCTCCTATACACCTCTGCGAACTTCAACAACTCTCCTGCTGTCTCTGGCTGTCCTCTCTTTCAAATGTATGGTTAACTCAGGCCGCAACCTGACAAAATCTGTTCTTTCATAACTAGCTCTTTCAATTCAGCGAACTCCTTCTTCGTACCACTCAACTCTAACCATTTCTCAAAATAGTGATCTAGACGTGCACCAAACTGAGTGTACGTTTCACCTGCTTGTAATTTAGCTGAACGAAATTTCTCCTGAACCCCTCCTCTGTGAGGTCAAATCCTTTCATCAACGATTCCTTCACAGCGCCGAAATCAGACTGTTGTTCTGCTGTAACGCAGTGAAAATTTGTAATGCCTTACCCGTCAGTAACGCCGGCAAAATGACTGCCCACTCTTCTGGAGGCCAACCCTGACTGGTCGCAAACGTTTCGAAACGACTGATGTATGCATCAATCGAATCGGTTCCTTCCGAGAATTTTGGCAACTTGGTCGGGGGCGTAGCTGCGCACAGAGTCACTGGAAACCGAACTACCACATCGTGGTCCCCCCTTGTATTCTCACTTCTCTAACTCTAATTGAACCTTTAGTCTTTCTGTTTCCTGCGTTTCCCTAGCTTTAATCCTTTCTGTTTCCTGCTTCATTCTTTCTGTTTCCTGCGCCTCCCTTATTCTTTCTGTTTCTGCGTTCTTTAGCTTTGACCCTTTCCTGCTCTGCTAATGCTATTTCTACGGCGACACATCGTCTTTCCGCTCGCTCATCCCTTTCCATCTTTTGCTGGTTTTCAACGAATGCACGCAACTCATCTCCTGAGTAACCTAAATCACGAGCGACGCTCACGATTGTTCAATAGGGTTTCTTTTCTCCGCCATTATATCCTTTTTTTTTTTTTTTTAACAAGATTTTATTACTACGACAGCCAAACTGGTGGTTACCGACACGCGTGACGTAATAGCACAATCCTATGAATGATAATATTAGCTTGGGACAACGTAATTAGTTTTTATAAGACGCCCAGCGCCTGACCCAACTATGAGAGCGAATTATAGGCAACCTGTGCGAAATAAGTACTCTGGGGCTGAAATGCCAAGCCTAGTATTAACTATCTTGGAAGCAATGCCAAGCCTAGTATTTAACTATCTTGGAACATACAGTAAGACAACCCCTTGTCTAGGATTACAATACTTGAATCCCACCCAGCTTCCTCTCTGAGAAGTTGAACAATTATAATAAATGGGCCAGAATATCCTGGCAAGCTCGCCAATAAATTGTCAACCTCGGGTGATGTCAGTGGAGGAAGGACTAGCGCACAGCCCAAACACACTCACAGCTTGCTTACGATCTCATTCAAATATCATGCATTCGTCACATCAAACCACTAGTAAAGTCTATAACTTTACTACACATGTTCATAGAACGAAACATCAATGCATATGGAATCAAACAAAATAAAACATTCTCTCTTTCCTGAACTTCACAAAATCATTTATCTAAAACATCATTAACTAACCCGGGTATAAATAGATTCTACTTTACCTGGCCAGGTGATCTTAACTATTCACGAATCACTGTCTTTTTTCTTTTCCTTTTTTTTTCTTTTCACTGTCACTTTCACAACACGACACAACTGCTGGCACTGGTGTTGGTCTGCTTGCAACGGTCAAGCTGGACTGCTGGCATTGGTCAGGTGGACTGTTGGCACTGGCGTTGGTCTGTCGATGAAAGTGGCGCTGGCCAAGTATGAGGTCGAACCCCAGTGAAGATAGAACAGTGACTATCCAACATCGATCTGTATCTTCTTCTTCCTGCATTAACGCATTGCACTCTCTCTCTCTCTCTTCTAGTCTGCTCTTATCAAATGGACATGGTTGCTTTTCTTTTCTTTTTTTTTTTTCTTCTTTCTTTTCCTCTTCATTAGTTAGCAACTCTCTCCACATCTCTCCTAAGTCCTTCCTCTGCAGACTATCTCGTGCTAATGCCCCCACTTGGTTCTCTCCTCTCCTCCCCTTATCTCTCTGCTCTTCTCTCCTCAGAGATTACACTCAGACCTCTCTCGTCTCTCTGTCTCTCTGTTCGTTCTCCTCCTCGTTCTCCGTTCTCTCACTCTCACATCCTTCTTATTCTGTTCCGATCTGTCCAAAAGGGCGAGTACCATTGGTCAGTATTTTTACCCATGATACCCGAAGTTATCTCCCTCTAATTCCATTGGATATTCAAATCATGACAGTCACGCCTACACACCTTACTCTCTGTGGTGGTCAATTGGTCATTTAATTGATTAGCTAGATTTCACCCCCACCACACACTACCTTCCCCCCTTTCCTACTTAACTGGCGCTGTGTGGCTTAACTCGTGGACACTGGTCACTCTAAAGTGGCTAGATGAGTCTGGCCCAGGCACTGAGATCGGTCCGGGCAGACATCGAGGCGTCGGTCAAACGGCTTAGTCTGTCTGGGTGGGTCGGACCGTCTCCGTGAAGGATGAGAATTAGCCTCCCCCTTGTGCCCAAATTGGCTGAGGCGATGCTTGAAGGCGTCGGGATGTCTGAGTTTGGACTTATGTCCAGTTGAAGTGGCCGGCGACGGACCACACTTTGGTTGTGTTGAATTTTGACCGTGACACTGTGTTTGTAACTTCCTCTTTTCTGTGGCCCTCTTTGGCTCTGCTAGGAAGAAACGCTAGGCAGAGCTTGTCAGCAGGTGGTCTTCAGAGAACAAACTCCCCTCGGACAAGGGTTTCGGCCCTGAACTTCTGACACTCTTAGGGGACCGACCTTTTTTTCCCCTTTCTTTGCTGTCGGGTGTATTTTTATATCTTAGTGGACGAAGCTCCTGGTTTGTTCAAATATGTGTTTTGCGCTTTTTTTTTTCTTGTCACAAATTATGAACTGCTCGCTTGTGTTATGTTATAATCTGGCGACTAGGTAATGAAAATTGTACATATTATTGTCCAGTGTGGGCTAGCTATCTGTTTTACGGTGTCTGTTCGTCCCAATGGCTGAAGCTTTTTTGTTATATTAAAATGTGTTTGATTTTATGAAAAAAAAAATCTGGGTTCGAAAAATCAAGACAGTATTGCTAGTGCTCCCTTCACGACCTTGTTCTATCTGTGGGAAGATTCGAATAGTTTAGTTACCATGGCATGAACTGTGTGTTCTTTGTTTTTCAGGGTGTATTTTTTCAGGATCTAACTTTTTCAGAATTTGACCTTTTCAGGATGTGACCTTTTCAGAATCTGACCTTTTAAGGATGTGACCTTTTGAGGATGTGACCTCCGGATGTGACCTTTTTTCCGTATGAGTTTGTCAACCCTTGTGCGGTCGGCTGAGTTATCATGATAACTTAAAAACTATCTCTCCCCTCACTTCCCTACCTCCCATCTCCCCCCCCTTCCCCACGCCCCCCCCTCCCCGCCCCCCCCCCCCGTCGTCCCAACTCACCACAACAGAGCAGACTCTTGAAGGCCCTGCGGAACCGGAGCGACATGAGATTGTAGAGGATGGGGTTGATGGCGCAGTTGATGTAGATGAGGGTGCGGCACAGCATCAGGAACCACAGGTCCATCCACTTGTGGCGGGCGAAGGAGTTGTAGACCACCATCACCCGGTAGGGCATCCACAGCGTGGCAAAGGCCACCACCACCACCACCAGCATCCGGATCACCTGCAACGACAACAGCCGTCAGCAGCGCGTTAACGCCCAATAAACCATCGGCGACAGTTTGTGTAATAAACACCATGACCAAAAGTTGACAACAGCCGTCAGCAACGCGTTAACGCTCAACAAACCATCAGCGGCAGTTTGTGTACCAAACACCTTGACCAAAAGTTGACATTAACAACAAGCCTCTCAGTAAAGCGTTCACATCCAGCAAAAACCGTCATCGACAGTTTTCGTCGGCAAAGAGCCACTGTCCAACAAACCGTCATCAACAACGTGTAGAGCTTAACACCACCACCAACAGTTAACAACATCAAGAAGTCGATACAACCAGCCGCCGTGGCGAAGTGGTTAGCGTCGTGGACTCCCGGCTGGGAGGTCGTGGGTTCGAATCCCATCAGTCATGTGGGTTTTTCTGCCCCGACCGGCTTCTACCCAGAGTTGAGTTTGCTGCGGACTCAGTTGGGAAGACTGGGACCACACAGTCGAGTTTCATCCATTTAATGGATGCGTTTCTGAGAGTGTTGCTCAAGTTTCCTGACCAACACTGCAGGTGCCTGTATCTCTCGGGCCTGGTTGACGCCGGGATATATTATGAAAGGAAGCGTAGAGTACAGCCCTGTCATGAAGTCTCAGACCGAAATGGAAATCCGTAGCATCACATTAATCATCCTCATTCTCATTGATCAGCATTAAAAAAAAATGTCTCAAATTCTGTGGCACTTCATGCCCTGCTCTCATGGTGACCTCAGTTTCGATGTCCTCTCCACGTCTGTGGCCTTGGTTTGGTTCCGTCGGGGTCACCGGTATCGGCGAGTCCATGGGGCTGTCGTTGGACGGACGTGGTGGCGCCCTCCGGAGGGAGAGCTAGCTCACGCCGGCTCCGCGACTAAGCAATTATTGTCGTCAGTAGGGGGCTGTCCTGCGTATGTTAGATCAGAACAGGCGCCACTGAACACCACCGAAGTGACTCGGCAGCAGTCCAGTGTCTTCTCCGGTGGGATGCCTCTTAACGACTCGACATTGCTTCCTGTGGATTGCCGGTGCCTGGGCTGTGGCGGGGCCGACCGGGCTGTGGCTGTGGACGGTGTCGGAATGAGCGGCGTGGGTGCACTGCCTCTGAGGTGGCGCAGAGGTTGGGACAGCAAAAAAAAACCAAAAAAAAAAAACAAAAAAAACCAGTCGATACAAAAATCATCACAAACTGTTAACGTCGCACGCACAGTTTCAGTTTCATTAAGGTGTCCACTAGTCGATGTACGCTACACCACACCCACTAAGTTTTGAGACCACAGTGTGCATGTGTGCATGATTTATAGCTGATGGAGAAATGAATTTATGACTAAGATGGCAGAATTTAAGAAGAGGGTCTTATGACTTCGACTTGGCATTAGCCCAACGGTCAGACTTTTGGTTGCTCGCAGTACATAAAACAATGGACAACAATAAGTCTGACCAGAGTGTTGGGCAAATACGCACGCACGCGCGCGCGCGCGCGCACACACACACACATATGCGTGTACACCCATTATACACAGGCACACATACATTATGTATACACACTCATGCGTGCATGCAGAAACATACTCATACAAGCCCACAGATCATACATACAAGCATACACTTACATGCGTGCGCGCACACACGCGCACACAAGCACGCGCGCGTACACGCACGCACACACATATGCGCGCGCGCACACACACATTCATACACGCGCGCGCGCGCACACACATATTCATACACGCGCGCGCGCACGCTCTCTCTGTCTCCACTCTCTCTCTCTCTCTCTCTCTCACACACACACACACACACACACACACACACACACACAAAATGATAATAATGGCACAGACAATGATAGTTAGGTGTACCTCCACCCCCCCTCCTCTATCCCTCCACCGGTCCTCTCAGTTTGCAGTTCTTTTAATCTTTAACCTCTGTTTCTCTCTCTCTCTCTCTCTCTCTCTCTCTCTCTCTCTCTCTCTCTCTCTCTCTCTCTCTCATCCAATTGATTAATTAAGCAATTCTTCAGTTTTGTTTTAATTGTCTCTTTTCATCTTCCCTTCTTTTTGCTACTGTTTCGATTGTGTCCCTTTTTTGTGTGCTATTTTTTAGTTCTCGACAAACGTGTTTTCACATTACGCAATCACAGACGGTTGGATTTGGCAGGTTTGCATGTGGCTCTGGCTTACCGATTGGCTGTTGTGAGCGGAGTGGGGATCGGTCAATAGTGATTTCATTGCCTTACAATCCTCCTTTACGATTGTAAAGTGTGTGTGCGCGTGCGTGAGCGCGCGCGCGCGCGTGCGTGTGCGTGTGCGTGCGTGCAAGCGTGCGTGCGTGTGTGTGCGTGTGTGTATTCGCGCGCACACGCACTTCTGTGTGTGTGTGTGCGAGTGATTATTTTTTGTTGATAAACAGGTCGTATTTGGGTTCATTTTCAAGATATCTGGCATCATTTTCAGGGGAAATTTGTTTTGGATTGTTTTTTTTCTCTTTCACATGTAATTGATTTCAACGTGATAACAACTACGATGCGTCCCCATGAGATCTGTCAGCCAAAGGAAAATGAAAACTAAACCTCGGTGATCTTAATGCCAGTTGCCTTATCACTGTTTTCAAAGGAATGGGCGGTGTTGCTGCCAAATGTTTGCCAGGGCCTATCACTGGTTCCTCTACAGCAAATAGTTCAGTGACAAACGAGAATATTATGATGGGAATGCAGATTCATAACGTGGTTTGTGTGTGTCGGGATGCTGGTCTGCGTGAAGGCTAGTGTGTACATAAGCAGGCGTGTGTGTGTGTGTGTGCGTGCGCGCACACGCGCGTGCCTGCGCACGTGTGTGTGTATGTGTTTGGTTGAATAATGTTCATTGGTAAACAGGTCTTAATTGGGGTCATTTTCAGGATGTATGCCGTTATTTTCAGGATAAATATTTGTTTGTTTTTCCTCCTCCTTTATGTGCAGTTGATTTCAACGTGATAACAACTACGACGTGTTCCCTTGTCAGGCAAAGGAAAAGGACAAATACAATCCCGCTGATCTTAATACCAGTTGCAGTATGGCTCTGTATTCAAATGAATGGTGCTGTGGTGCTGCCAAATGTTTGCGAGGGTTGAGCATGGGTCTCCACCCCCCCCCCCCACCCCCTAGCAAATGCTTCAGTGACAAACCGAGAATATGATGGGATTGTAGATTGATAATGTGGTTCATGGGTGTCAGGGTGCCAGTATGTGTGAAGGTTAGTGTGTGTGCAAGCAAGCGTGTGCGTGTGCGTGTGTGTGTGTGCACAAGCATTGGAACAGGAACATAGGGGAATGGATTGGTAATTAAGGGGGGGGGGGGGGGGGGGGGGGGGGGGGGGGGGGGGGGGGGGGGGGGGGGGGGGGGGGGGGGGGGGGGGCGGCAGTGCCATTATAAACCCTCTTGCTTTTGCTGGCGAAACTACTTCAGCTGTACCTGACAATGTCTGTGACATCAGCTGCAGAAAGGAAAAGTAGGCAAAGGCCAAGTCTGGCAGGGTCCCATTGTCTCAGTGTCATTGACTGGCGCTGTCACTGACAGGACAAAGAAAAAGCTCCGATCTAGCTGTATTCAACGATGACACAGGGAAAAAACGCCCTCAAATATTGCATCTTTCCACAGGTGTTTCTAGGGAAACACACAATTTTAACGTGATCGCATTTATGTCTGTTTCTATACGTATTTATTATACAAGTGGAAGGAAGAGGGGAGGGGGGAGGGGAGTGAGAGGTACGGGGATGAAGCAGGAATGAAGGGTGTTTCATTGCATGGGGATAGGGTTACACGTGCGTATATTAAGCGAAAGGACGCTAGGTTGTCTTCCGGCGCATACGAAAAATGAAAGTTAATTTACGTTCAACCAAGCACCCTGACTTTCTGTGCAGGATTTGTCCTAGAACCCAAACACCTCCCTGTCCTCCCCCTCCCACGTCTTCCCATTCTGCTCCCCCCCCCTCCCCCCCTTTCCGTTCCTAAAATCTTCCATCTCCTCTGTCCCATTAGTTCCCCTTCCGCTGTCTTCATCGTGCAAAACTTTGAAGATGAGTTGCCTCCCTTGCCCTGTCCTGCTCTTCTCTTTCTACACCCCTCTCCCCCCCCCCCCCCCCCTCCGTCTCCACTTTCTCCTCAACCTTCTTCCACCTCTTCCCAGCTAACCCCGGGTCCCTGCCCCTCTCTCCCCTCACACCCTTCCTCCTCTTCCACCCTCTACCTCCCCCCACCTTTTCCGCCCTTGTATCCCCCCTCCCCCCTTACCCTGTCCCTCTCTCCTTCACCTCCCTTCCTCCTCTTCCACCCTCTACCTCCCCCCACCTTTTCCGCCCTTGTATCCCCCCCCCCCTTACCCTGTCCCTCTCTCCTTCACCTCCCTTCCTCCTCTTCCACCCTCTACCTCCCCCCACCTTTTCCGCCCTTGTATCCCCCCCCCTTACCCTGTCCCTCTCTCCTTCACCTCCCTTCCTCCCCTTCCACCCTCTACATTCCCCCACCTTTTCAGCCCCTGTATCCCCTCCTCCCCTCACCCCCCTCTCCCCCTTCAGAGCATGTCGTCCCTTCCCTCTCGTCTTCCAGCCTCTTCGCCCCTACTCCCATTACTCCTCCTCTTTTGTCATCACCTCTCTCCCTTTCGCTCCTGCTGCCACCCCCCACACCCCCGCCTTCCTTTTCCTTCCCACCTCTGGAAGATGGAGACAGAAACTGGAAGCCCACTGACACAGGATTTCCAGAAGGCAGGAGAGCCATTCGCACTGAAAGAACCTCTGGCACCCCACAGGCACTGAACTGTTAAATAAAAAAAAGATTTTACTTTGAAAGGAAAACAGTAGGCGTTCACCTGCTCATATTTTGTCTCCTTGATATGAATCTTTGTTTCATCATAATCACTGTTGATTGTAAACTTAAACACACCGTGTGTTTGAAATCATAATCCAAAATTTTCAGTTCTAACACACATGTTTGTCCTTAGTATGTCTATGGGGGTACAGATCCACACAGTCCCATGATTGTAAGGTACATATGCCTACGCGTCCTTAGTATAAATGGAAAATACGAATACTGGTGATTTGTGTGACCGTAACCATATAAACGTAATAATGTGTCAGAACATTGGATTGTGATATGGTGAATTAACGGTTTTCAAGATGCCATAAAATCTAGTAAAAATCTGCAATCTGGAGATAGGAGCTGATTAACAATCTGTTTTTCTAGTAGATCCAAATTTATTGCGAAAATAGTACTCAGAAGTGGAGTATACGATGTTAGTCCTCAGAATAGTCAATTCACAAATCTGTGCGCGCGCGCGCGCGCGCGTGTGTGGTGTGTGTGTGTGTGTGTGTGTGTGTGTGTGTGTGTGTGTGTGTGCATGCGCGGCATGTCTGTGCGCTTGCATGCGTATGTGTGTGTGTGTGTGTGTGTGTGTGTGTGTTGTGTGCGCGCGCGGGCGTGTCTGTGTGAGGGATGGATAGAGCGGAAAGTAGAGGTGGAGAGAAGGGGAGGGCCCGGGAATCCTTTGCTCGCTAAACGAATGAATTACTCATGCAAGTCACTTTTCCACGCTTCCACCATGACCCTGCAAACAAACTTGTGCAGGTTCGATTTTGAGGTTCTGAATATGCTGACAGGCAGACCGACAGACGGACAGCCAACCAGCCAGCCAGCCAGACAGACAGGCAGAGACAAACACACAGTCGGTCAAATCAGATCGCGAGCATTCCCCAATCCGGCATTCCTACAGCTCTGCTGGATAACTCATCATCTCAATGGCCACTTCATCATCTCCACAATTTGGAAATGACTCGTTTGGCCCTCTAGGAGTCGGCGTCAGGGTTGGACTGTTATGATATGTCTCACGGGGCCACCTGTGGAATTAATGTTGACGACATGTTCCATGTGTTGGGAATGTCTGTCTGTCCGTTTCCTGGAATCGCCGAAGCCATCGTCTGTGATTATGTGCCTCGTGGGCCAGGTGTTAAATCAATCCTAGCAAATTTTACTGCGCGTTCAATTATAAATGTATGGCTTTTCATTTTGCTACACAGAGACAGAGACAGACTGACAGACAGACAGACACACACACACACGCGCTCGCGCGCCCCCCTCCCTCCCCACACATGCACACACTAATGCACACACATTCTCTCTCTCTCTCACACACACACACACACACACACACACACACACACACACACACACACACACACACACACACACACACACACACACACACGCACACATTCTTGCGAGCACACGCACGCACGCACGCACGCACGCACACACACACACAAGCCACCCATCACCAACCCACACGTAAGCTATGTGTAACGTATTTCAGCTTACAAGGAATTGACCTTTAGAAGCCCTGATAGGAAAGGTAGGCGGTTCATTGCAGCCAAGGTGCACAGTGAAAACATTCACAAGTCGAAGATTCAGATACATTGAACAGGTACACAAGAGAGAGAGAGAGAGAGAGAGAGAGAGAGAGAGAGAGAGAGAGAGAGAGAGAGAGAGAGAGAGAACAAACACAAGGCAAAAAGTATGTGATTTATTGGAAGTTTGCGTGTTTGCTCTCGGCAATGCCTCCATGTCTCTATCTATGTGTGTGTCGCAATGGTAACTACCAGAAACAGCGCGAGCTTGGAGCTATGGGTCTGCAGTTATTTCACCATGAGGGCAAACAAGCTACGTTCCTATTTTCACTGTCTTTCCACGTCAATGACGATTTACAAAGAACAAATACGTTAAACCATCGAGCAGCACATCAGATCGTATAAAAGGTCTGACATCAGTTGATAAAAGAAAGCGACGATCGTACGGGCATGTGACAAAGATCCATGACCCATCTGGTAAAACAATCCTTTAGGAAGCTAGATGAAGAAGGAAGACAGGAGAAAGCTGGAAAACAATGGATTGATGGCGCTACAGAATGGAGGCGGAACACTTTGATGCACATCAAAGGTCTGGTACACAACCGACAATATGGAAGACACCCGGTGAACTGTTCTTCAGTGTGGTGCTTGACTGATTCTCCATCGAGGAGGAGGAGGTGGAGGAAGAAGAAGAAGAAGAAGAGGGAGTGCAACAAGAAGAAGAAAAAAGAAGAAGAAGAGGAAGAACAACGAGAAGAAGAAGAAGATAATGGTGATGATGAAGAAGAAGCAGAAGAAGAATGAATGAATGAATAAATGAATAAACATGTGGTAGATGAATGAATACATGAATGAATTTCTGGCGTCTGGAGATCCTGGTTGGCTTGAACGGTGCCATTGTGTGGCAGGAAGAACAGAGCAATGCTACGGCACCTTGTAGAGGCGTGGACACGGGGCAGCTTGACACACGCTGTCCTCCCCTCCCCTCCTCTCCCCCCGCCTCATCCCTCTTGTTTCGCCTCCTCTCCCTGCCACCCACCCACCCGCAGAGCTTAGCGTCCTCCGCTTCTGTCAGCCTCCCTCCTTCCTGCAACACAGAATGCCCAGCGATTTCTTGGGCCCCCTCCCCCCCCCCCCCCCCCCCCCCCCCCCCAACTTCCTCGCCCCCTTCATCATCATTAAGCCAGCAGATATTCTTTCCTTCAGCAGTGAAGAGAGGAGAAGAAGACGCGTCCACTGCCACCACACAAGCACGTACAATTCATCAAAGACGTTTTATGTTCTTATGAAATCTGATACAATTAGAGTCTTTGTAGATTTGAGATAGGGGCTAGGCTGGCTTAGGTCTGGTTAGGGTTTGGGTTTGCTTAGGGTTATGGCTGGGGTTTGACAGGATCTTCCGGTTTTCTGGTCACAGTTCCCATCCCCAGTGCATAAACACATTGCCTGATGAAGGTAATGACCTGTTGTGAGAAAGAGACATCTTTCAAATACAAAGAAACAAAACGCTGCACATCTGTTGCATGGATTTCTTTTAAACCTGGTATGCAGAATTAGTGCTGTACATTTTATTAGAAAAATTCTTTTTTCTACATCTAAATGGGTTTCAAGATGGGAAACTTTGGTTTTTGACATTTGTTTGTTCAGGGTCTTCTGCTTAGTCTGAATATCAAGTTTTGGTATCATTTCAACACTTATAAATAATAAGCAAAAGCAAAAAAAAAAAGACAATGCCTCTGACAGTATGGACTGCTTACGGTTTTCATTTATCGCATAAATATGGCATCAGATTGTGTCACCGATCGGAATACTAAACAAGCCGTCCATGTGTTTGGAGTAATGATAGTTTAGAAATAGAGAGCGTGTGCGCGTGTATATGTGTGTGTGCGAGAGTGCGTGTGTAAGATTGGGGTTTTGGTTAAGGTGGAAGGTTAGGCTAGGTAGGGGGCTGAGGAAATAGAGACATATAATATTCTTGAATTCCAGTCTTCACTTGTTGAAGGGATGGAAGCGGGAGGTTGGTTTCATTCCGATTGTTACCCTTGTGTTACCTTGGTTCTACACCAGAGAAGGCGGGGCAGGATATCGGCTGTTGGTGTTGTCAAGTCTGTGAGTTGTTGTGGTAAATTGTCGTGTTGTTGCACGATCAACAACTAGTCCGTTGGTCCGGCGTGTCAGCTCTGCGGAGGGATACGCTGCTCTGACCAATCGCTGTTTTGTGTTGTGAGTAGAGTTCGCTTGAGTCCGACCAGGTCGGAATGCGTTGGGGTAGCTTCACTTCGGTCCCTGGTGTTCGTCGGAGTGGACGCGCCTTGTAGTTGCGGCGGCAGCGCCGTTAGTCGAGCTGAGTGACTTCGAGTCATAGTTAAGGGCCAGGTCCTCGTTGGGTCTGGTGTGCCCTTGGCCTGTGCCGAGTCCGTGTCGTCTCTGTTGGCAGCCACTTCAGCCAGTTGCAGAACTGGTGTGGTTGAACGTCTGTCTGTACAGTTGTGTCAGCAGGTGGTATCCTGTTTCCGTCCTGAGGCTGGGGCCAGACCACCGCAGTCTGCTGCCGCGTGCCGGCAGGTGAGCGGCAGTGTCCAGTTGCCTGCTGCTTTCCCGGGAGAGGGAGACCATCCAGGCCGTCGGCCGTCTTTCGGCTACCGGGGTTCTCCCGGGGGTTCTCCAGCCACCTGTTGCTCTACCCGGTTCGGCGTCCTGTGAGGGGGCACTGCACCAGACCTTCCCTCACCCTCAGTGTCCGGCGGGGCCTTCAGAGGAGGTGTCCTTCGAGCCCCGGACTCGTCGAGAGGGTGTGGTGTGTGGGTGCGCTAGGTGTCGTGCCCAGCGCAGGGGAGGAGTCAGACCGTGAGGAGTCACGGTCGCCGCCGGGGCGTAGAGTCTTCAGGGAGTTGGACTGTGGGAGGCCACGGTCAGCGATGAGGTGCAGTCTTCCGGGGAGGTGTCAGCCGTGAGGGGCCAAGTACAGCGCCGAGGACTGGAGCTTTCCGGGCCGGGATGGGTTGTCCCATAGTTGTAGTAGGATTAAGGGTGTAGTGTTAGGCAGTAGGGTTAAGTGTGTAGTGTTAGGCAGTAAGGTAAGGGTGTTAGCTACTGCCTCCTTTTGGGACGTAGTGGCCAGCACAGTGTAGGGCACTTGTCGTTGCCTCCTTAGGGACGCAGTGACCAGTGCGATAGTGGTCCGGGTCAAAAGAGAAGGGTGGGTCTGGGAGAGGTGTGGGTGGTAGTAGGTTAAAGATTAGAGTCCCTTGGGGTTATTTCTGTCCTTAGTAGTTAGCCACCACGTGTGCGGGCTATCTCTGCGTCCCTAGGTCGCAGTGATATACCGCAACTGGTGCTGTAGCATAGGTTAGGGTTCTCAGGGTCGTAGTAGGGTAGGGTGGGTCAGTGAAGAAGTGGGATACCGGTGTGTGGTTGTAGATGACGTGAGTGGTGGCGCCATGGTATGTTTGGGTGTGTGAAATAAAGAGGTGCGCGTGATTGTAAAGCTGTGTTAGTGTGCTGTGTTGTCTGCTCTAGTGTGTAATAGGTGTGGGTAGGGGTGGTAGGGCCGTCCGGCTTAGCGACCGTGACAGATTGCATTTGCAGATAATGATAGGTGTCACTGCAGACTGTTGACACATTAACCCTTTCAGCACAGGCGAAAATGTGATAGGCAAGTTAGAACTTGTCACTAGTGTCGGCTAAATACGACGGGTGACACTACGGCAAGAATTTTGAGCTGTGCTATAAAAACAACAGATTTTAACAGTAAAAACAACAACAACAACAATAATATTATAGAGAACGCGGTAGCAGAATTGTATTTCAGAATTGATGACGTGGCTAAAATTCAAAGACTGACAGTGATGAGAGCTGACACTGGAACTGTGTGAAGCTTCGGCGCTAAAAGGGGCTAATATATCAATAGAAAAACAGAGACCTGAAGATCGGAAGAAAAATGGATTAGGAATACGGGTTGGCTTAGATTTAATCCCCGTGAGAGAGAGAGAGAGAGAGAGAGAGAGAGAGGAGAGAGAGAGAGAGAGAGAGAGGAGAGAGAGAGAGGGAGGGAGAGAGAGAGAGAGAGAGAGAGAGAGAGAGAAGAGGAGAGAGAGAGAGAGAGAGAGAGAGAGAGAAATGAAGTGACCTTCACTGTCTCCCTCTTTGCTGGGCTTCCTTTTCTCCAAATCCTCTGTGATTGTTCCTGCAGCTCCTTATCACCCCTGTCCACCTCCACCCCCACCCCCGCCCCCCAGCTGAAGGCCAAAGAAAAATGAAGGCTTTTGCCTCCACACGACACGCCAATCAAAGCAATGAAAAATCTTCCGAACTCACGTAATGCTTCTCCCTTCTCTCTCTCTCTCTCTCTCTCTCTCTCTCTCTCTCTCTCTCTCTCTCTCTCTCTCTCTCTTCTCGCTCCCCCCTCGCCCCGTTTCCCCTTTCTCTTCATCACAATGGCAACATACTGGCGACCAGCCAGCAGGAAAGAGAGGACTGCTTGGACTGCCTGTGAATGATGGAAGGAAAGAGAATCTCACAGACTGCTTGGACTGCCTGTGAATGAGAGAAGGAAAGAGAATCTCATAGACTGCTTGGACTGCCTGTGAATGATAGAAGGAAAGAGAATCTCATAGACTGCCAGCAGGAAGGAGAGGACTGCTTGGACTGCCTGTGAATGATGGAAGGAAAGAGAATCTCATAGACTGCTTGGACTGCCTGTGAATGAGAGAAGGAAAGAGAATCTCATAGACTGCTTGGACTGCCTGTGAATGAGAGAAGGAAAGAGAATCTCATAGACTGCTTGGACTGCCTGTGAATGATGGAAGGAAAGAGAATCTCATAGACTGCTTGGACTGCCTGTGAATGATAGAAGGAAAGAGAATCTCATAGACTGCTTGGACTGCCTATGAATGATAGAAGGAAAGAGAATCTCATAGACTGCTTGGACTGCCTATGAATGATCGAAGGAAAGAGAATCTCATAGACTGCTTGGACTGCCTATGAATGATAGAAGGAAAGAGAATCTCATAGACTGCTTGGACTGCCTATGAATGATAGAAGGAAAGAGAATCTCATAGACTGCTTGGACTGCCTGTGAATGATAGAAGGAAAGAGAATCTCATGGGACTGCCTATGAATGATAGAATGAAAGAGAATCTCATAGACTGAACATGGCCCTGTCCCTCTTTGCTTCACAATCACTGCATCTGACCACTGCGGAAACAGATGAATGACATCTGACTACTTCGGAAACAGATGAATGACATCTGACTACTTCGGAAACAGATCAATGACATCTGACCACTTCGGAAACAGATCAATGACATCTGACCACTTCGGAAACAGATCAGTGACATCTGACCACTTCGGAAACAGATGAGTGACATCTGACCACTTCGGAAACAGATGAATGACATCTTACTACTTCGGAAACAGATCAATGACATCTGGGTCACTTCCGAAACAGATCAATGACATCTGACCACTTCGGAAACAGATCAATGACATCTGACCACTTCGGAAACAGATCAATGACATCTGACCACTTCGGAAACAGATCAATGACATCCGACCACTTCGGAAAACAGATCAATGACATCTGACACAACTTCGGAAACAGATCAATGACATCCGACTACTTCGGAAACAGATCAATGACATCTGACCACTTCGGAAACAGATCAATGAAATCTGACCACTTCGGAAGCAGATCAATGACATCTGACCACTTCGGAAACAGATCAATGACATCTGACCACTTCGGAAACAGATCAATGACCTTATCTGGCACCAATCGAAGAAAAGCTGAAAGTTCAATCATGCGGCCTGATACACAGCCCCCCCCCCCCCCCCAACATACGCACGCATGCACGCGCGGACGCATGCACGCACGCACACGCGTACGAACGCACGCGCGCGCACGAACGCACGCGTGCACACTCGCGCCCCCTCCCCACCACACACACACACGCTCGTTCGCACGCGCGCGGGCACACACACAGACACACAGACACAACACACACACACACACACACACACACACACACACACACACACACACACACACACACACACACACACACAAGCAACTTGTGTAATACATAAAAAAGCCTGATAACCAAGAAGCAACAAAACACCATCAAACAATCAAGCTAAAGCAAATGAAATGTGGCGTTGAATCCACACTGCCAATCCTGCTTAATGCCATGGACTGGAATGATATTGTGTGGAAAGACGGTGAAAGCAAGACCTAAAGAATGAAACTTAAAATGAAAAAAAAAAATAAGGGGAAAAAATCGGAACTAAAAAGAGCGAGGGAGGGAAGGGAGAAAGAAAATGGGAGTGGCTGGGTGGGAAGAAAATGCAGAGAGAGAGAGGAGAGAGGAGGAGAGAGAGAGAGAGAGAGAGAGAGAGGAGAGAGAGAGAGAGAGAGAGAGAGAGAGGAGACAGACAGACAGACAGACTGACTGACAGCCAGCCAGAGAGACAGACAGACTGCTAGATAGACAGATCTACAGACAGACAGAGACAGAGAAAAAGATAGATAGATGGATAGATAATTAGACAGATAGACTGAGATAGATAACAGACAGAGAGACAGACAGATGAGAGACAGACAGACAGGGAGATAGATAGATAGACAGACAGAGAGACAGAAAAAGGAAGATATTAAATGAGAGTGGCGCGCGCGCGCCGCGCGCGCGTGTGTGTGTGTGTGTGTGTGTGTGTGTGTGTGTGTGTGTGTGTGTGTGTGTGTGTGCGTGCGTGCGTGCGGGCACGCATGTGTGTGCGTATGTTTATGTTCGTGTGCGCTCGTATGAGAGGCACACTGTGTAAAATGAGGAGATGAGCGAACTGTACATTACCACTTTGTAAACATAATTAGAATCGCCAGTAAGGCCACTAGCCTGTCATCATTTGGAACGTCTTCTTTCGTCTCTCTGCTGATGGCTTCAGGCTGGTGGGGTTCCCGTGTATAAATGGGACCAACATTCCGTTTGTTGAAGATAAATGTCAGGCTATTTATTCTCTTTATTGCTACAGCTTTCATCTGGTTTATGTGCCCATCAAAGACCCCTAAATCAATTTTCAGCAGCCATTTTAAATGAAAAGTGTGGCGATGTATTTTGCAAACCACATCTTCCGCGCGCACACTCACGCACGCACGCACAACAATCGCACGCAACGCACACACTCACATGCCACACTCAACAATACTCACACACACATACTCCTCGCACACCACACACTCACACACACACACGCTCGAACAACACACACACCACACACACACCACACACAACACACACACACACACCACACACACACACACACCACACACACAAGATACGCCATACAATTGAATACACACGAAAGAGATAGACTGGAGGAGAAGAAGAATAAGGATAGGGAGAGGAGGAGAGTGCACACCACACACACACACACACACACACACACACAACACACACACACACAACAAACACACAAAGAGAAGATGAGAGAGAGAAGGAGAGAGAGGAGAGGAGAGGAGAGAGAGAGAGAGAAGAGGAACACTGAAATATTAATGATCAGACCATTGGCCCATATCAGAGAGAGAGAGGAGAGAGAGAGAGAGAGAGAGAGAGAGAGAAGAGGAGGAAGAGAGAGGAGAGGAGAGAGGAGAAGGAGAGAGAGAGGTCACAGAACCAAACGAACGCTAACTCGACATTCGCCACGCAGATTGGTTTGAACCATGGACAACCAGACAGGCTGAGCTGACTCTCTCCCCTCAGACCCCTAAAATCTTACTGTGAAATGATCTGGTCCCTGACCGGCTCTTCCTTCCCCAAGATTCGAGCGCTGAGTGTTTCAGAGTGTTCAGTCTGACATTACACGGTCGAATGTCGTCAGGAATACAACCTTCTAAGACGTTTGGTCAAATAAATCATTCTGACTTAGCCAGCAGGTCTTGAATCTCTGTGGTCTGGAAGACTCTTGGACACATTAGGAAAAGTGATGCCTTGAGTATTGTCCTCTCACGAAACCTTCAAATCTATCTGAATATCCACAGCAACATGGCATCTTTATCGATGAACATAAAAATAAAGGGGAAAAGACCTAAGATGCTGTTGCCAGGCTCTCACGACAAGCATGGTATCCTGTCCAGTGTCATATCTGTGGTCGATTCGTGTCACCATGGTCAGAGTTGATAGAGGGACAAGGTAACAACCTCACGCTCCAGTCAGTCACACTTCGTAGGTCTCTCGCTGAAGTGCAAGATCAAAGAGTTTTTAACTAGTTCTTCTATTCCCTCGCCCCGCCATTTTGTGGGTCACAGCGGACAAGCTTGCAGGAAAACCGGCCATGTGACCCAGGCACGGAACTCATTCCTCACTTCGTTCGAATACAGCGGGGGGCCGGAATAGCTCAGTGGTAGAGCACCCGACCCGTAATCTTGGTGATTCTGGGGGTGCAGTTCGATTCTCCGTCGGGCCGTTTTGGTACAGGGGGATTTTTCTCTCGGAGTTAACATTGGTTCTGACTCCATTTCCCATACAGTCCTTCGAATGAAACTTTTAACCGAGGTTCCGTGTGTGAACGCACGCATAACATCTTGCACACAGTAAAATCTCATCGCCAACTTTCGGAAGAGAAGGCCAGTTTGGCCGTTGGTATGGATGACACGTTACACATAGCATGCACCCTGCGTGAGAAATGGAAAGAATGAAGGAAGTAAGGAAATTGAGTCAACGATATTTACTGGATGACACGGGAAACGACGGAATGAAGCGCGAGCTGGCAGCTGTTTAGTCGGCACTACCCAGGTAGGCAGCCCTTTGTGCAAACGAGTGTTGATTGTAAAGCGCTTAGAGCTTGGTTTCTAGCCGAGGATAGGCGCTATATAAGTATTCATAATAATTATAGTAACAGCGAGCACAGTAATCATTAGATAGAATAACTTCGACGTCCCAACATATTTGTTGGTGTGAAATTTAGACAGCCCTCTGTGGGTAAAGCATGGGGCCAATCTACGATGACACCCAATTTCTGTTTTTCTTCTTGGTCTGTCTACGTATGTTTTTGTTTGATTGTCATGGTGAATTTCTTTTTACACAGTTTAGTCAGGGACATCTTCCTTTTTGCCGTGAGTTATTTGAAGTGTTTGCTGCAGGCGGGACGTTGGTCAAGCGTCTCACTTAAGGCGCCATTTTATTCACTTGTTTACGGTTGCAGTCTCGGCATCTGTTACAGTGTCCAGCAATACTGTGTGTATGCACCAGACTGGCGGTGAAACCATACGGCATTGTGGGCTTCTCTTTTTCCTCCCCTTCCCTTTCAGTCATCACACCACTTCACTCAGAACTGTTCCCATGTCTGCAAATGTGCTGCGCCATACATTCCATGTATATGGAACTGACATTGCTGTAGTCTTCGGAACTCTGGTCAAATAAAGCCACTGTTTATATTATCAATTCAGCGAGCTGCTCTGTTTTAGCTGTTGCGAGCTCGCTTACTTTGGACATGGTTCCTCGCCTAGTTTCAACATGACTTTACAGTGTAACTATAGCACAAAAAAGTCACGGGAAATAATGAAAACGACAGAGACGCCCATACGTTAATCTGTCTGGTACGGCATCGATCAGCACTTGCTCCAGTTACTATAAACGTATAGTAACCATGTCCCTGCCGTATGTGTAAACGGACAAATGGAATCATGCTCATTTCATTTAAACTTACGCGATTTTTGTCACAGCCATAACCATAACTGTAAACGGACAAATGGAATCATGCTCCTTTCATTTCCACTTACGCGATTTTTGTCAGAGCCAGAACCATAACTGTAAACAGACAAATGGAATCACACTACCTTCATTTCCACTTGCGCGACTTTTGCACTAGGCATAACCGTAACTGTAAACGGACAAATGGAATCAGGTAACCTTCTTTTCTACTTGCACGATTTTTGTCACAGCCATAACCATAATCGTAAAAGGACAAAGGGAATTGCGCCATCAGGGGAAGGGTACCTTACACACTGTGAACAGGTCTGGTGCAGAAGGGGAGAGACAGAAAACCTGCTAATTTTCATGTTTCTGTGTGTTCTGACTCGGGGTCTAACGAAATTTACCTGAGGGGAAATTTTCGGCCAGCTACTGTTAGTCTTCATCAGCCCAGACTGACTGGTGGTTGTGGTGGGTGTTGGTGTCCTCTGAGTTGTCCTCTCTGGTGGAGTGATTGGTGTTCAGCACACACTTGTAAATGGGGGGCAGGTCTAGCCACAGTCTTTGTTCAAACTTGGTTTTCTCTCTCTGATTTCTATTGCTTCTTAGACATTTACAAGTGTGTGCTGAACACCAATCACTCCACCAGAGATGACAACTCAGAGGATACCAACACCCACCACAACTACCAGTCAGTCTGGGCTGATGAAGACCAGCAGTAGCTGGCCGAACATTTCCCCTCAGGTAAATTTCATTAGATTCTGAGTCAGAAAACACAGAAACATGAATAACCCGGAGTCGGAAAGTGTCTTTGCTTAAACTGCCAATTTTGAGGCTGAAACCTGTAATAGTCTCTCATTGCCCAATTGTCTTATCCCTGGTGCAGGGCGACCATCCCCAACCTCGAAGTTCCCCGAATGGCGGATAGGGGGATGCCTCCCCCCCCCCCCCCCCCAACCCAGATATGAGGGTATGCTGCGATATGAGACAGATTTACCCGGTCGAATGAGCAGTCCCAGACCAACTGGCGATGTTCCTTGCAGGATGGGGCGAGATAATAGGTAACACTGTTCTTTCCACTGAAATACCTTATATGTCCAATGACAGGAACGTCAGTGATCAAGAGCTGAACTGTAAGCTCTTAGTCCTGGGTAAGGGCACCCCGGTGAACAAACCATCTCCAGCTGTGGACAAATAGCCAGGTAGACTGAGTCAGCAGCCCAGTAAAACAACCAGTCCAGAAGAGCGTTCACTCCGATTAAAATCGAAACAAAGTCGGATATGCTGGTCCTGACTTTTCAGGGGCATAACGGCAGCACAACGCATCTCCACTCACACGACAGAAGAATGTCCCATCCACTGTGCCACCTACATCCAGACATGAAACATCCTTTAATGTCACCCTTCTCCTCGTCCCCCTTCCCTCCCGCCCTTCACAAATCGCTCAGTCATTTTCCTATGCCTCTTCTCTCCCCTTACCACCAAAACTAACTACCAAAGAAAAGTGAAAAGTTTTCCTCCTACACGGAACATCAATCAAAGAAATGAAGAAAAAGTCTTCCCAAAGTGGAACGTTCAACCCAACCCCCCCCCCTCCCCATCCCATCCGCTGCTCCAGCTTCCTCCACTCCCTTGACGACAAACGACCAACAGAGCAAGAGGGAGGAGAAGACTGCTTGGACTGTCAGTTAATGACAGAGGAGAAATATCCCCTCACGCCCTGTGACCCTAACTCGTTTTCAGCCATCATCTATGCAAAGCGGCCATCCGCAAAACGGATTGGCGCGTCCTCCTGGCGTACTTTTCATGTTATATTCGTTATAAGAAAGTGTACAGCTTATTCTGCACCGTACTGGGGCTACATAGGATATGGTATTTCTGTGTTAACGAAAAATAAAGCAGACCATTTATGTCATATCTAACTGGGCCACATACATGATAATGTCTTTGGTTACGAGACATAGCATGGACTGTTGATGCATCTTACTGGGTTAAAAATGTTTGAGTCTACGGTTTCAACAGACGCAAAAGAGAGAGAGAGAGAGAGAGAGAAGAAGAGAGAGAGAGAGAGAGAGAGAGAAGAGAGAGAGAGAGAGAGAGAAAAGAGGAATTAGTCATTCACTAACAACCACCAATTACAATGGTTCACCTCACTGACAGACGACCAGAGGGCTTGGGCTCAGGCACCGTTAGACATCTGAACATCATGGTGGGAAGTGCTGGTCCCTGGCAGGTGCCCACCAAAGATAAGAGTGCTGTGGGTTTCACATGAGAAGTCTGGCATTACGCTGTCGAGTGTCATCACGAACACATCTTTCAGTGGCTCAGGAAGAATGTTAAAACTGGAAGGGTGGGCGGATAAACTGGAAGGGTGGGCGGATGGGGTCGGGTGGGAGTAGGGCGAGCTAGGCGACTGGTGCTATCTTCAGTGTACACAAACACAATTCACATCACAGGCAGCCGCTGCCCACCCCCACCCCCACCCCCGTCCCCGCCCCTCTTACTCTGGCGTTGACCCTGGACCCAACAGGACAGAATCAGCCCGTGGAACTGGCCTCAGTCAGACCAAAAACACCCCACCCATCCAGTTGTAATTGAACTGCCCCTGTATGAACATTACTACTCTGAACCAAATTTTTATTACATCTTTTTCAATCTTCATACAACTGCCATCGATTGAAACCATAATTTAACCATCACCTCCCCTTCCCCTGTGCTTTCTGGTCCTGACCGGTTCCTACCAAAGATAAGCGTGCTGCAGGTTTCAAATGAGAAGTCTGGTATCACGAAGTCAAATGTCATCAAGAATACAGCTGATATGCTGGTTTGTTAAAAGTTCTGAAAAACTCTGCAGGTGTCTGCATCTCTCTAGCCTGGAAGAGTTTGGAAAACAACTCAAAAATGGTACGCAGAGTCCAGTCCTCTCACGTGGTCTCCAAATCCAGATAAATATCCATAGCATGATCGTTATCTTCATCAACTAAATTAAAATCCGAGATTCTGCTGCCATGCCCTCACAATGAGCACAGTATTCTGGCATTGTCATACCTGAGGTAGTTCGTGCCACAGTGGTCAGTTCTGAGAAGGTAACTAACTCAGGGTTACCACTGAATACAAACGAAATTCTCTCAATTATAGAGGGGGTTGGGGGGGGGGGGGGGGGGGGGGATGGGGAGCATGCCTTCTTCCGCCATACTTCATGTCCAGAATGATTTGAAACTTGCACCACAGTAGTGCATTCTTGTTGATGCAGGCTACAGAACGTGACATTATTTTGCCATCAACCGGGGAGACAAATGGCGGCTACCAGCTTTTGCAGCGAGGTTTACAAGTGATCTTGTTGCATCAGCATCATGTTCTGACATAACAAAATACAGCCATCACTCCACGAGTTCCAGAACTACGCCCCCCACCTTCTTCCCTGAATGTTTAGTGTTTCGTTTTTCACCGACAATTCCCTTTTCGCGGTTTTTCATTTTTACATTTCTCTCAGATCTACGAATTTGCGGAAAAAAAGTGGCATAGCCCAGGTGTAGCTACCCAGGAACAGGCAACTACTGTAAGGATAGCTGATGACCCTCAACGTAAATGGGATCAGAACAAACATTAATGAGACGCCCTAGAGACCAGACAGGAACGTTAAGTCACCTGCAATGAGTGGCTTGCGGATATTACAGTCGAGTACGCTTAAGTCGACGCTCCAGGGGAAACAGATTTTGCGTCGAGTTATGCGTACTTCGACGTATCCGTTTGTCACGGATATCTCGAATTTACTGTAGTTTTAGAGAAGACACGTCGACTTACATGTAACTACTACACGTGTATTATACAGTATAGCACGGGCACATGTGTGTGTGTGTGTGTGTGTGTGTGTTAGCTAGACGTGCCTTGTATAGCTTTCATATGTGGAGGGGGTGGGGGCAGAAGGGGAAGTGCGTGTAGATGTGTGTATGAGAGAGAGAGAGAGAGAGAGAGAGAGAGAGAGAGAGCTCTGTGAATGTGAGGGGGGATGCTCTCTCTCTCTCTCTTTCTCTCTCTCTCTCTCTCTCTCTCAACTCAAAAACACGTATTCAACACCTTTTTTTTAGACATTCGATTTTGGGGGATTTATTTTCCATTTAATCATTTCAACCGATTAAAACAAAACAAAAAACTAATAACAACACCAGCAACAACACACATCATAATCACTTTGTGGAAAAAAGAACAACATTTGAACGGGAGAAACTTTTAAAGAAGACGAAACCAAATCCTTGCTCTTGAAATGTTGAAGTGTTGCGAATCCAAAGCCAAAATAAATCTATGTTAGCTCATTAAAATGACAATTAAAACAAGCAAGTATATTAAATAAAACTAAAAAAAGAATAAGAGAAAATAAAGATTAAAATTAACCTTCTTTTTCGGCAAACACAACGCTTAAGCCTACAAGCAATATTTCTGTCATCAGAAACCGTCTGAATCATTCGTTTTGATCTAAATAATCAAACGGAAAGAAATGATCACACAGAGATAAATACTTTTTATCGGTTTAGCAATTACATTAAAATCAAACAATCTTTTAAATTCAAAGGGGACTTACTTGTAATGAAAGTCCTGAAACTGAATGAAACAATTATTGAGACAGATATGATCGTCTTTCCTGATCTAACAGATTCTAATTGTTTCCCTAGAATCTCCCCTTCTCCCTCCGTTAAACTCACAAGATTAACATCTTCATTACCTTGACATCCATTAAATCTTTACGTTAAAGCAAAAGCTTAGTTTACTTAACATTCCCTAAACATACAAACATGTGCGCAAATTAAACCGTGCAAAACTGAGTCCACTGATCATGAAAGTATTGTTACAGCACATTTTACAATCACTTAAAAAAAAAAAAAAAAGGTTTGTGCAGACCACGCGCTCATGTCCAGTCTGTTTTGATAAGATGGTACAGATGATTAAAAAAAATCAGAACACACACACACACATTCACACACGCGCGCGCGCGCGCGCGCGCGCACGCACGCACGCACGCATGCACACACGCAGGCACGCACACACACACACACACACACACACACACACACACACACACACACACACACACACACACACATACACCACATCAGGTTCAGTGGAACAAAAATTTGAGACAGTGACTGAAAAACACGCGACTTCCAAAAGGGAATCAAAGTTGAGGGACAGGGGAGGGACGTTCTACTAGATAGTTTTCAGAAGATAGTATCATGTCACCATCTAAGTGACACAAATGACTTGATGCAAAAGCGAACTGCCAAGAATCATATTTCTCAACGGAAAAAATGAAACAATCCGGGAGGAGAAGGGGGAGATATCAACAGCAAGACAGAACGAACTCCTGGGAAAAGTAAAGACTGCCTATAGACGTTGAACGGTAATTATTCGTCATTAGAATTCATGGTGTAAGGCAATTATTAATTGTAAAAAGAACAACACAAAAATGTTTTTGTCTTAATTAATGTCCCCTCACGTATTCTGTTCGTTTTATGTGTGTGCAGACACGTCCAAATCATATCTAAAACTAATGCAGTGTAATAATACGAAATAAAAGTAAAGCTAAAACAAACAAGCCATAAAAGGCCTATGTGGTTTTGTAACATTCAGTCAAATGTAACACATGAGAACACTAATCAACCGAAACAGATGTAAAAGCCACACCAAATTCCTGCAACAGTAGACTTCAGTGGTCAATTCAAAGCACACAAAGCACTCTTTCAAAGTGCTTACAGAGATTTCTGATGTAGATTTTTTCTTCGCTGAAGTTGATCAGAGGCCCGGGAAACAGCGGCTTGTAAGACAACCACATCCTGTTTGTTGGAGAGACAGCTGTGTAAACCACAACTGTTGTTTGCATCATGGTGGCAGCTGCCAAAATCTCCACGTCTGAGCCCATGACCTAGCTCCAGTGTGTTCTCATTGAGATATTCTTCAAGATTTTGTCCCAAGTATCTGGAGAATGGCTCATGATGTACGCGCATAAAATCTACGATTTGTGCTCGAATTTATTTGTGGAAGTCTTGTGTCCCACACACTTCTAAACTCAAGGCACGATGCAGACAGTTGCCATCCCCAACTGTATTGCTGACATCTTTGGGGGCTGTCAGGACTGCTGCCGTTTCCGTTCTGGCAACATGCGGGGCCTGGGGAGGACCAAGCCGTGCACATTGTCGCGCGCGCCAGTATGCATTTGTTGGAACGAATTCTTGCTCAGGTCCCATTTGATCGCCTGTGACGAAGACTCTCTCGTCCCTATTTCCTCCCGTTTCCTTCGACCCCTTCTACGTCTCTTTTCCTCTCTTTCCACAGTCTCCTTCATTCTCTCTGTCACTCTCCTCTGTGTCTGTTTCTCCTTTCTTCCCACAGTCTCCTTCACTCTCCTCTATGTCTGTTTCTCCTTTCTTTCCACAGTCTCCTTCACTCTCCTCTATGTCTGTTTCTCCTTTCTCTTCTTTCTCCCAGTCTTTGTCATTTTCCACACATGTACTTTCTCTGTTGTCTTTCTGGCCTTGCTTCAGTTTTTCATTCTTACTCCTGATTCTCACCCCATTTTCTCTCACTTCCATCTGGCATTTTCTCGCTTTCACTCCTCACGCCTTCCTCTCTCTTTATACCTTTCCTTCCAAAAACTGATCGATTGTAGTTTGACTCATAACATTGGCCACATGTCTGTTGAGACTCTCTGTAAACTCGTGGAACTGGTCCAGGAGACTCTGGGACCCACGGGTTTGCATACAGTAGATGTTGATTTTGTGCACATAATCCAGTACCTCTTTGTAGGTGACACGCTCTGGCTCCCCACAGTCATCATGCTCGGAATCCGAGTCAGAATGGTCATTGACTGCTGCTGTTGATGGAGTCGATGATGGCTGTGGGGGAGTGTGATGTGTTCTTTGGTGTCGCTCGCAGCTCGATGTCTGAAGATCTGCATCAATGTCAAAATAATCCTCTGCTTTAATGTTCCATTCACTGCACAGTTGGACAGAAGTGGTTCCGGCTCTGCATCTTCATCGCTGGAACATGCACTTGGAACACTGCTGGAAGAGGTGGTCACAAACCCTGCCTTTCTAAAGCAGTTTCTGATGGTGGTGGGCGTAACACGATCCACGCCTGTTTCAGTGTTGCCATGGCCTCGAGAAGACTGATGTGAAAGGTTTCTTTTGGCATTCCAGCATCCAGATTTGTGACCAGTTTCGATAGGTTGGCTGTTCTGTAGTGCACCTTCACATTCTGTATGATCCCTTGATCAAGTGGCTGCAGCTTTGTTGTGGCGTTGGGAGGTAGGAACAACAGCTCCGTGGCCTTCAGATGATGATGAAACTTTCCATGTGCAGAGCAATTGTCCATCACCAGCAACACTTTCCGCTTGTGAGAATGCATTGTTCGATCAAATTTTGTCAACCAGTTCTCAAATAGCTCTGCAGTCATCCACGCCTTGACGTTAGCATCGTATTCAACTGGCAGCGTTTTGACACCGTGAAGCACCGTGGCCTCTTAAAACCGTCCTATGGTGAAGAGTGGCATTTTCTCAGAGCCATCCATGTTCGTGCAGGCAAGGAATGTAATTCTTTCCTTTGATTTCTTGCCCCCAAAGCATTTCTCAGATTTGAACGTCAGTGTCTTATCTGGCAAAAGACGCCAAAAGAGGCCACTTTCATCAGCGTTGAAGATGTCTTTTGCTTGGTATCTGCGTAGGGTAGGTATTAACACGCTCTCAGTCCATGCGTTTGTAGCTTGCTCGTCTACAGAGTGTCGTTCACCGCTCATTGTCTTGAAAACGATAGCATGTCTCTTTTGAATCTGGATAGCCAGGCATTGTTGCAGTGCCAGTCTGGTGTGCCCAAATTCCGAGAGAACTCCTCTGCTTTCTGCTTGAGATTGGACCACTGACAGGAACATCAGCTGACTTGCATTGGCAAACCAGTCAAGAAAAGCTTGGTCGATGCTCTGGTGTGCAGCATGGCGAACTCTCTGCTTTCTGGGGTCAGTCTCGCTGCTAAATACAGCTTCTTGTATTTCTCGCAGTCCCTTATGATAGTTGACAATGTGTTGGGCGGAATGTTAAACTCTTCTGCTATGTTTTTCCGTTTCTTCAAAGGATTCCTCTCAACTTCACGAATTAGATCCAGTTTGCGCTTCAGGGAGAGCGTTTTTAATTTACGTTCAGCCATGGCGAACTATGATCGCAGAATGAGTCGTATGGCTTCACAAACTGTCCTCTTAACAAAGACAACAGCATCGCAGCACGGTTTTTTATTTTTTTATTTTTTTTTATTGGGTGAAAAGTGACTTGAATAGATCCAGACTTTGGCCTACATTCACGCAAAAAGACAATGACGTGTGCTGTGGGGGGGGGGGGGGGGGGGGGGGAGGAGGGAGGGAGAGAGAGAGAGACTCGCACCACACAGGCACATGCACTGTCACACAAACTCATGGTTACATTTTAATCATACAAACAGCAACAACAGATAGAAATTCTCTCTCTTCTCTCTCTCTCTCTCTCTCTCTCTCGACTTCGACTTATCAGTGAATACAGGTGGGAAAAAAAACTTCGAGTTACATGAAAATCGAGATACACGACTTCGACATATCCGTTTGAAAATTAGTCTTACAAAGAACGCGAACGGCCGGGAAATGAAAAAGACGTCGAGTTATGCGAACTTCGACTTATCCCTTACTCGAGTTAAGCGTACTGGGGTGTAACACTGATGGATCCACATTGATTTCTGACACCATTCTTGTTTTAAAGTGATCAAAACATGGTCGCTAACCGAGCAGTTGGGACAGCATTGAAAATACACCATTGGAGAGAAAACACACACACACACACACACACACACACCACACACACACACACACACCACACACACACACACACACACACGAATGTAAGGGATTAGGCAACCCATTGTCATAACATATCTAGTTTCAAGTGAGGTGACTGCAGGCAGACATTCAAACAAACTGAAAAGTGAGATTAAAGTTCGGACGAACGAAAGAGCCAAACAATCACAAGACAAAACACAACGCGTTTGAACCTCTTTGGTCTTCAGACGAGACAAACACAACGCGTTTGAACCTCTTTGGTCTTCAGACGAGACAAAACACAACGCGTTTGAACCTCTTTGGTCTTCAGACGAGACAAAACAACAATCAAGACAATGAAAACGAAGAACGAGCAGTCACTTCACCCTCAAGCTGGAAGCAAAAAACATATTTGTGTGAAACCTGGACAGCTCTCTCCAGGGAAAAGCTTTTAGCTAAAGTAAGGAAGGTAAGGTAATGTTGCTTATAGCCCAGCCGACCGCAAGGGGCCATTATCAGGGCTGTCACCACGTTAAAATCAATCATAAGTCATTCATTCACACAACTCTTTAAAATACAACTTCTAAAAACCCACCCGAAATTTTGTTAAAAACTTTCATTGTAAAATCTCAGATCCGATGAAAAAATGTTAACCTCTTTCAAGAATTCAAGGATCGCATCAGGTGGAACATCTCTGAACAGATTTTCATGGAATCTGCCGTAAAATGTTTGTGTCTCACATCATGCAAGTCCAACACTCTAAAAGAATATGTTTCATTGTGAGTGGCGCATGACATGGGAATTCACCACGGAGCTTCTTCACTCTTTAAAAGGTATGAATGAGTAAAATACGAATGGCGGTGTGCAGCCGGCATAGAACTGTTTCTTCTTTGAGACCACCAGCGGTGGATGAGAGGAACTCTTTTAGGTTTGGACGGATCTGAAAGAGTTTGTTATCCGTCTGTGTATTCCAGTCCTCCTGCCAGAGGTCTCTGACATAATCATTTACTTTTGGTTTTTGACCTGTGTAGGGGATAGATATGTTTAGGTAAAGTACAATACCGTCTGCATTTTTTGTTCACTTCTTATTCTGTTTGCATGTCTTTATGTTCACCTGTCATGGCGGACTTTCAACACAGTTCAGACAGGGAGATTTCCCTTGTTGCTGTCTTTCTTTGTTAGCGTGCATAGTGCAGAAAGGATCTTAGTTCTTTTCTTTGGTCTCACTTGAAGACCAGAACACAGAGAACGACGTATGTCTGGTACCGAGAAGGAGTTAAAACCCCACGACAATGAGTTTCAGTCTTGTAATAGCATTCTCTCACTGCCTCCTTGACCATGTTATCCACTGCGCCACCTATCCAACCAAGCAGCACCCTTTACTCTCAACATCCTTCTTCCACCCTCCCCTCCCATCCCTCACAAATTGCTCAGTCATCTTTTTAGTGCTGCATCTTACCCCTACCACCAATACTAACGACCAAAGAAAAGTTAAAAGTTTTCCTCCTACACCTATTACAGAAAAAAAATCCCAACCACCAGGTACTTTACCCCCCTCCCCCTCTCTCCTTTTCCCCTCTGCCAGCTTTTCTCTGTCTCCATGACGACAAACCCATACAAGGGCAAGAGTGAGCAGACGACTTCTGGGACTGTCGGTTAATGAAAGAGAACCCGCTAACGTTCTGTGACCCCAGTCCATTTTCAAAATCACCTCTGCAAACGACCACCCCAAAACAGATTGATGTATTCTCCTAATGTGCGTATGGTGTTTTATTCATGCCAAAACTGGGGAACATGCATTCTCCTAATGTGCGTATGGCGTTTTATTCATGCCAAAACTGGGGAACATGCATTCCATGCTTTGTTGGGACCATACAGTTATCTAGTCTTCTATGTCCGGAAAAAGTGCCGACTGTTTATACCACATCATACTGGGCCCACACATTATTGTGCCGTTGGTTTCCAGACAGAGCATAGACCATTAATTCATGTATCTGGGAGACAAGCACCACTGTCCTCAATTGGGAGAGAGAGAGAGAGGAGAGAGAGAGAGAGAGAGAGAGAGAGAGAGAGAGAGGAGAGAGAGAGAGAGACAGACAGACAGACATACAGACAGACAGAGAAAGTGTGTGTGTGTGTGTGTGTGTGTGTGTGTGTGTGTGTGGTGTGTGTTGTGTGTGTGTGTG
>CM031609.1:28669143-28706643 GCA_018398815.1 Conus ventricosus | reverse complement strand
AGGAGGAGAGAGAGAGAGGAGAGAGAGAGAGGAGTGTGTGTGTGTGTAATAGGGAAAAGGAAAAAGAGAGGCAGATACAGATAAGATAATGTTGCTTATAGCCAGCCGACCGCAAAGGGCCACATCAGGGCTGTCACCACGTTAAAATCAACTCACCAGTCATTAAAAAAAAAACAACAAACAAACCTTTCACACATCTCTTTAAATGACATCGTCTAGAAAACGCACCAGAAACTTCGTTAAAAATCTTTCTTCCGTAAAATCTTAAATCAGATGAAAAATGTTAATCTCTCTCAAAAACTCAAGGATCACGTCAGGCGGGACATCCCTGAACAGGATCTTCATGGACTCCGCTGTAAAATGTTTGTGTCGACATCGTGCAAGTCCCAACACTCTAAAAGAACATGTTTCATTGTGAGTGGCGCATGACATGGAATGCACCACGGAGCTTCTTCACTCTTTAAAAGGTAAGAATGGGTAAAATACGAATGGACGGTGTGCAGCCGGCACAGAACCTTTCCTCTTTACGACCACCCGACGTAGATGGGAGGAAGTCCTTAAGGTTTGGACGGATCTGAAAGAGTTTGTTACTCGTCCGTGTGTTCCAATCCTCCTGCCAGAGGTCTCTCACATAATCGTTAATTTTGGGTTTCACATCCGAGCAGGGGATATAAATGTTGGACAGTTTCTCTCTTGTGGCGTTCTTGGCTAAACGATCAACCATTTCGTTCACGCCAATGCCAACATGACCAGGAACCCAAGCAAGAGTAATGTTGTAACCATCCGCTTTCAACTTGCTAAAACGTTCAAAGAAATGTAAAAGTTCTGGATGCTGAAGGTTGCGGCCAGCTATGGCCTCCAAAGCTGACAGCGAATCCGACAGAACCAGAAAGTCCCTCTTCGTAGATTGTGAGATTATCTTCAATGCCAGAACCAGAGCAGTAAGTTCAGCCGAATAGACAGAAGCATCTGAATGATATGTTCCAACAGTATTTGAGAAGGAGCCCCAGGGCAATAGGCTGCACAGGCCACTCCATCTTCAGACTTGGAACCGTCAGTGAAAACTTTTTGATAGGATGGGAATTTCGAACAGAGGTCAGCATACAAGGCCTTGTATGCCAGAGAGCTGGTAGACTCTTTGCGAAAGCTGCAAGATCGAAACGAATCTCTGGTGTGAAAAAGGTTCACGGAGGCTGATCCGGAAACTTGGAAAAATCCGACACAACTCCTAGGTCTAGACCTGCATTCCGCACGTGAGGCTGCATACGAAGACCAAACGGCGGAATACATTTGAGGATTGTTTTCAAACTTACTTTGGAACGGAGGGTCTAAGACACAGTCATAGGCAGGGTTTTCTGGTTCCGAGAACAGTCTGATATAATAATTCAAAGACAGTTTCAGCCTGCGGTTGGACAGTGAAGGTTCACCTGCCTCTGCGTACAGGCTGTACACAGGGGTGGTGCGGAATGCTCCAAGACAGAGGACGAAGCCCTTGATGGTGGATAGGGTCCAAGAGTTTGAGGTAAGACGATCTTGCAGAGCCGTACACAGCACAACCGTAGTCCAGTTTGGAACGGACCAAGGCTCTGTAGAGGTGCAGCAAAGTTTTCTTATCAGCGCCCAGTCAGTGTGCGCTACGACCCGCAGAATATTCAGTGCTTTCTGGCAAGCAGTTTTGAGGTTTTTGATGTGGCTGAGAAAGTTAAGTTTCTGGTCAAAAATAACCCCTAGAAATTTGGCCTCTTTGACAGCTGGAATGGGAGATTTCCCTACTTGAAGTTCAGGATCTGGAAAAAACTGACGGAAATTATGGAAGTGAATACACTGTGTCTTTGTAGGAGAAAAGGTGAAACCGTTTTCATCCGCCCACTGATGGATTTTATCCACGCAAAGCTGGAGCCTGCGCTGGATACTCGGGTACAGGTTTCCAGTTGCGTAGACAGCGAAATCATCCACAAACAATGAGCAGTCTGAACCCTGCTGAACTGATTTCACAATGTTGTTGATCTTGATGCTAAAGAGGGCAGGAGACAGTATGCTCCCTGTGGACCACCCAACTCCTGCTCGTGAACATCAGAGAGAGTGGTGCCAACCCGGACCTGAAACTGTCATTCTGCCAAAACATTTTGTATGAAAAGTGGAAGATGACCTCGAAAACCAAGATCCTGGAGATCATGAAGTATCCCAGACTTCCAGGTGGTATCGTAGGCCTTCTCCAAGTCAAAGAAAATTGCCACTGCATGCTGTTTGTTCAGAAAGGCGTTCCGAAGTGTAGATTCCAGACGAATCAAATGGTCAACTGTAGTCCGATGTTTGCGGAAACCACACTGTTCTTTCGCCAAAAGGCCATCGGTTTCGAGTTTCCACATGAGCCTAGCATTGACCATTTTCTCCATCAATTTGCAGACACAGCTGGTCAAAGCTATGGATGGTAGTTTGATGGGTTAGAAAGATCTTTTCCAGGTTTAGGAATGGGAATAATGAGGGTTTTTCGCCAAGAAGGTGGAAAGAAACCTGTAGTCCACACATGGTTGTATACATGTAGCAGTGTGTTCAGACCTTCTTGCGGAAGATGTTTCAACAGTTTATAATGGATTTCATCTATACCTGGAGAGGAATCGCTGCAAGAAAGTAAGGCAGATTTCAGTTCGTTTAACGTGAAAGGAAGATTGTAGTCTTCCATGTTGTTTGACGAAAAGTTGCAGGGTGATTTTTCTTTAAGGGGCTTTGTTTTTGACAAACTGACTGATTTGTTAGAAGAGGAGGAATTCTTTTCAATGGTTGAAGCAAGCAGATTAGCAACTGCTTTCTTCTCTGTTATTAAAGAGTCAGCAAACTTGAGATGGTTCACAGTGGGACAGGTGTTCTTCCCTTTGATTTTCTTAATGATGTTCCACACTTTTTTTCTTGGAAGTTTTAGATGTCAGCCTGGAGCAGAAGCTTCATCCAGGACTGACGTTTACTGATTTTAAAAGTGTGTCTCGATTTGACACGCAGTTTCTGATGGGCTCGAGCGTTGGGACCCGAAGGTCGTTGGTATACCGACGCTGAGCCCGTTTTCGAACTTTTGAAATTTGTTGGCAGTCTGAATCAAACCAGGGTGTTTTGGGCATTTGGAGTTTGTCGGAAGACACTGGAATACAGGCTTTAGAAACATTTGATCACAGTGTTAGTCAGAGATTCTGCTGGGTCTGGACTCTGAAGAAAATCAGTGTCCTGGAATTCCTTAGAAATAGTGGCTGCAAATAGATCCAGTTTGCTTTCTTATAATTTAGATGTTGAGAGACAGAGACGTGTTCATTATTACGGGTTGTAAAAGGACAGGGAAATGGTCACTTCCGTGCAGATCGTCATGGACAGACCACTCATAGTCCAGGACCAGCGAGGGGTCACAAATCGACAAATCTAAACACGAAAGTAAACCTGTGGAAGAGTGGAGGTAAGTTGCAGATCCGTCGTTCAGACAACACAAATCCAAATCCGAAAGGACATCCTCAATAAGCAGACCTCTGGATGATGAACTGACACTACCCCAAAGAGGATTGTGACCGTTAAAGTCACCCAACAGCAAAAAAGGTCGAGGAAGTTCTCCTATCAGACTGACAAGGTCCTGACGACAAACCGGGACAGAAGGTGGTAGATAAAGTGTGCAGACTGTCACAGTCTTGTGGAGAGTGACTCTCGCAGCTACAGCCTGAAGGGAGGTAGTCAGAGCGACAGGACTATACAGCAGAGTTTTATGTATGAGAAGGGCAACACCGCCGACAGTCCCAACGTAAATGGTTGTGCAGGTTTAGAAAGAATATTAAAGCCAGAAAGAGTGAAGGTCTTCTGGCTTTGAATTTGAGTTTCCTGAAGAGCCACGACGGAAGGTTTTATAGATTGACACAGAAGCTGCAGCTCCTCAAAGTTGGAATTTAGTCCACGGATATTCCAATGGATTACTGTACTGTCCATGGTGCAGAGGGCGAAAAGGAGAGAAATCAGGTCATCTCCTCATCAACATCCGCTTCCAATGGAGTGAATTTATTGCTTAGTTTCACTGGACTGTGTTGGTCTTCAGACCTGCTGGCAGATTTGCCAACAGGTGAAGAAGGTCTGGATTTGGGAGACGGTGGAGGTTTCTTCCTCATCTCCACCATCTCCACACTGGGTTGAACTCCCTTGTCCGCACGGGCACTGTACAGAGGAGTTCGAGGCGGGAGAGCTGGTTTTTAATCTGCCCAGCAGCAGATGTTGTAGACTGCTGGGCAGTCTGAGGGGTGGCGGATTTTTTGCCTCCACCAGGGGCATTCACTTTGGGTTGGGAGGTGGTGGACCTGCTTCCACCAGAGTTTACAATTCTTCCTTGCAGTGTTTTTGAAAAAAATAAATTCATCAGTCTGGCAGCAGACTGACCGAGTGGAAACTGTGGGAACTGTCTTTACGGCCGAAGCATATGAAGAAGCTGTTGGCGTCTGACTACCAACAACCTATTTGCGGGCCTCAAAAAAGGAGATTTTCTTTTCTGTTTTGATGCGTTGTATAGTGGATTCCTGAATCTAAAGAGGACAGTTTCGTGAAGAGGAGGGATGGTCGCCACCGCAGTTAGCACAATGTGCCGGGTCTTTACACGGCCCATCATGGGTTGCCTTGCAGCAAACACTGCACACCTCCTGCCCAGAACAGCGGTCTCTGACATGGCCAAATTTCTGGCATCTAAAGCACCTCAACGGGGACGGAACATATAACTGAACCCGGACGTTCAGGTAGCCGACTTTGATGACTGGAGGCAGCACAGGGTTGCAGAATGTCAGAAAGAAGGTGTTGGTGGCCACTCTTTCTGCACCTTTTTTTTACCGTCACCCTATGCACCTCCGTCACACCTGGGACGCCAGTTCCGTCTTGATCTCCGCCTCCGAGACACCTGTCAAATCTCGGCATCGAATCACCCTTTGAACGAGTTCAATTGTTATGGGGAGTCACCCTGATCTCCCTGTCCACGAGCTTTGTTGCCCTCAGCAGCTGTTCGGATTGTTTTTTGGATCTGCATTGAACCAGAAATGAGCCATTCCGCAACCTTCTGATGGACTGAGTGTCACCTGCTAACCTTGGAAGCCCTTCTGTATAGCGAAAGGACTCAGAGCTGAAATGGGGTTTTCTGCTCCGTCCCTTCCATCACGAGCAGGAAGCCCAGAATCCTGTCCTCTGTCTAACCTCGATATCCGAGTCACTGTCAGATTGAAAATCCCCTGAAATAGGGTATGCTGCCTTCCCCTTCTTTTTAGGGGGATATTTTTTGAAAAAGCCATGATGTATTTTATTGTATTTCATATCTCCCTTACCCACCCACCTTGGAGTCCAACTAAGGGGCCAGGGCCAAGAATCACTGTCTTGACCCCTTCCAGGCTTCAGGAGAGACATACGACAAACAGAACGCTACTACCCCTATCCCCCTGATCATGCTAAACTCCCGGGAACAGGAGAGTCGAGCACTGCAGGGGTTCACTGGCCAGCAGGGAACTGCCTGTCTTGACCCAGCCCCAAGAAGGGGAGCCGATTAGTACACCCGGGCCAGAGTGTACTCCCTGTCTAGGAAAGGTCCGAGCCAAAGTGATGTGTTGAGAGCACCCGGGCCCTTTTCAAGCACTGGCCCTCTCAATCACCAGGATCTCACCCCTCCGACACAGGTCGCACCGCACGGCAAACGCGGCGGATCTTAAGGAGACCACAGAGAGAAAAAGTGTGTGGAAAAGAAGACTTGAAGGGGAGACGAAGATAGAAAAGGCCAAATAAGAAAGGCAGAAAACAAGAAAAGGAGAAAGGCGGGTTACTCTTAGTCAGGATCCTCACCCTTAGCCTATCTGACATGGGAAGCCCTACCAGGGGCATCAACTCCTTACCACGTTACGCTTAGGCCAGGCAGCATCATAGCTTCTCAGGCCTAGAAGCAGTTTGAAAAAACCAGCCTATCTCCAAGTATTGATGCCCCGCCAGCAAAGCCTAAGGGATCACAGGACCACGCAAGCCCCGACCACGGCAAGGTTGCAAACCCCCGGAGGGAGGCAGATACAGGGATAAGGCAAACAGAAATAGAAGTAGATAAAAAGAGAGGGAGATAGTGGTAGAGGAGGAGTCTTATGCTTGCAAGGGGGTGCTTGAGGGTGTGTATGAGAGGAAAAAAACCGCGGGAGTGAGGGGTGTGTGGGGGGATGGGGTGTGGGGTGGAAACTCCTATAAACTAGGTGCATATGGATAGTCACGTGTGCATGTATTTATGTGTATGCATACCTGGATGGTAAGATGTGTTTGGGGTGTATATGTTATACTCTACATGTTATGTTATGAATGTGTTATATATGTAGATGGGGTGTGAACATAAAGATGAAGAGATGGAGATATTGGGGGAGGGGGAGTGTAGAGAGAAAGGGATGGAGGAAAGTTTGGGGGAAAGAAAAGAGTGGACAAAGAGCTGAAATGATTGAAACTAAAAAAAATCATAAATAAATGTCAGCGAACCGCCCAGAGAAACGTGGACAAACGAGTCACAAGACATAACACAACGCGTTTCGACCTCTCAGGTCTTCTTCAGGTGAGATACAAACGAATAAAATAAGGAAAATTCACTTAGCTTTGATCGCTTCAGATCGCTTCAGAGTTCAGCGCAAGGAAGAAGGCAATTAGATCTTAAATAAATCAGTTGTGGGAATCGAGTCCACCAGGGACTGTCTTCCCAAGGCGAGAGATGATCCTTGACTCCATGAATTTTCTTTCTGGAGCTGAGGAGTGGGAGTGGTTTTGCCCAACAGCAGTGTCGGAGAATATGGGTCTGGCTGTGGCAATCAGCGTTGAAATGAATCTCCACTGGTGTTGGATGAGACAAAACAACAGTAACAACAGAAAAACCATTCGTATATTTCTTCAACCCACACCATTTTTACAGTCGCCACATATCTAGCTACGAAGCATCACCATCCTCCTACCTCATCCCACTTCCCACTCACAAATCCTTCAACTATTTTAACTATGCTCCTTCTTGTCCCCTACTACTAAAAAAACCCAACAACTATTGACCAGAGAAACGTGAATAGTTCTCCAGCTACACGGAACATCAATCAAAGAGATGAAAAATCTACCCGCTCATTCCCACACCCCGTCTACAGCCACAGCCCGGTCAGCCCCGCCGCAGCCCCGGCACCGGCAATCCACAGGGAGCAGAAACATCTATCCACCACCGCAGTGTGTTCCATCCCCTTTTTCCCACTCCCTACTTCAGTCCTTCCCCACGACAACAAACTCCCAAGAGGGCGAGAGAAAGCGGGAAACTATTTAGGCTGTTGTCAGCTAATGACAGAGAGAAAAAAGCCTCTCACGCCCTGTGACCCCAACCCTCTTTCCACCATGACCTAAGCAAAGTAGTAAGCCGCCAAACAGATTGGCGCGTTCTCCTGAGGCGCCTATGAAGATATATGCATGACAAGAGTGAGACCCATTGATATGACAATTCACTGGAGCTACAAACGTCATCATGTTTTTGTTTGGAAGATAAACAGTTGAAGGCACCCATGAATTAGTTGCAATATTTCGGTAAAACCCTTTTTTTCGACCACCAACATTGGCCAATGGACAAACAAAACAGCATAGAATTCTGTGGTTGTGAAACTGAAAGAGTTCACTGGAAAAGAATTCACAGGAAAAAGAGTTCACTGGTAAAAGTGTGTGTGTGTGTGTGTGTGTGTGTTTTGTGTGTGTGTGTGTGTGTGTGTGTGTGTGTGTGTGTTACGCCAGCGAGCGCGCGTCGCGGGGTGTGTGTGTGTGTGTGTGTGTGTGTGTGTGTGTGTGTGTGTGTGTGTGTGTGTGTGTGTGTGTGTGTTTTAGAAATAAAGAGGACCGTTTATACCACAATTATTGGTTACACATCTTATTCTGTATTTTGTTTCTGGAAACCGCGTGAACATCTCACTCTATATAAATATACAGAACACACATTATCGGCTCTTTACTTTCATCTAACTCTATATACAAAACCCACAACACACACTATCGTGTCTTTGATTTCCAGACCTAGTGAGGGGAGTTTAACATCTCACTCTATATACATAAACACAACACACATTATCGGGTCTTTTATTTCCAGACATAGTGTGAGGAGTTTAACCATATTTTAACTCTATATACATAAACACAACACACATTATCGTGTCTTTATTTCCAGACATAGTGAGGGGAGTTTAACATCTCACTCTATATACATAAACACAACACACATTATCGGGTCTTTATTTCCAGACTTAGTGTGGGGAGTTTAACCATATTTTGATTTGAGGTACACACTTCATTGCGCACCTGATTTCCAGAAATACCACAGACTATTCATAGCACGTCTTGCTGGGCTACGTACATTATTGTGTCTTTGGTTTTCAGAAACAGTAGAGACCATTGGTACCATAAATGGCTACACGCATGATTATGTCCTCGGTTTTTGTGTGGCCGTAGTGATATCATGTCAAAGACTTCAAAGTCTCAGGCTGATGGCGAAAGTCGCCAGATAGCAAGATCGTGTTTCCAGAGAGGATGCTGACTCCAAGCATAGTTCCGAGAACAGATAACATCAACGAAGCCTTTTTTTTTTTTTTTTTTTTGCTGTCCCAACCTCTGCGCCACCTCAGAGGCAGTGCACTCACGCCGCTCATTCCGACACCCCGTCCACAGCCACAGCCCGGTAGGCCCTGCTGCAGCCCCGGCACCGGCAATCCACAGGGAGCAGTCAATGTCAAGTCGTCAAGAGGCAACCCACCGGAGGAGACACTGTACTGCTGCGAGTCACTTCGGTGGTGTTCAGTGGTGACTGTTCTGATCTCACATACGCAGGACACCACCTACTAAGCCCCCTACTGACGACAATAATTGCTTAGTCGCGGAGCCGGCGTAAGTGAGCTCTCCTCCGAGGGCGCCACCACATCCGTCAGTGACAGTCCCCATGGACTCGCTGATACCGGTCACCCCGACGGAACCAAACCAAGGAATAGACCTGGAGAGGACATCGAAATTGAGGTCACCATGAGAGCAGGGCATAAAGGGCCACAGATTGTGAAGCATTTTAAAAAAAATAATGCTGATCGATGAGAATGAGGATGATTAAGATGATGCCACGAAGCCTTTTTTTGCCGTCTCCTCTCCCATGCCAATGCTCTGGCATTACTCCCACGACTCTCATTCCGGTTTCCAGAGCACCACCACAACCCGGTCTGTGTCCCGTCACAGCTGTGGCTCCGACAGTCCACAAGATGCAGGCAACACAAAATCAACGTGAAGGAGAGAGACACTGTGCTCCCGCCCAGTCACCTGGGTGCAGGGAACTTCAGCAGGCTTGGCTGGAGCAGAACAGACATGACTGGACGCCACTGCAGTGAGCCTGCGGCAGTGCAGTGTCTCCTCTGCTGGGTGGTCTGAGCGTGACTAAACACCTCTCGTTCCCTGTGGATGTCATTGTGTGTCGGTGTACTAGCGAGATGGAGATGGGATGAGCGATACTGAAATCAGGCTGCTAGCTTATCATGAAAATTGTACTGCCTTCCCTTCCTCTTTCTTTCTCTTATATCTCATGGGTCTTTGTTTTGCTAGTTTGCCTTTCTGGTTGTTGTTGTTGTTGTTGTCGTTGTTGTTGTGTTTTGCTGTTTTTTTTTTGGTAATTGATGTCTCCTTGCCGTTTTTGTTTTACTTCTGTTTTCAGTATCTATTCAACTGCCACATCTGCGCACAGTAATTTTACGGCTTAGCAGGTGAGGTGTGTATTAGGGCCAGTCTGCATGCAGAAACACGCCTTCACTGAGACTGAAAACTGTACTTTCCTTCGCATCACCTTCACTATTCAAACAAACTGACGACCAGGAAAAAGTAAAAAAAAATCCTCTGTCCCTCCCAATGTCCCGGACATGGAACTGCATTTAAAGGAATGACAAATTACCTCAAAACACACAGAGTACTTCTCCTCATACCCTTCCCTTCTACACTCATCCCAACTCCAACCCCCTCCCCCCTTCTCATAGTTCCCTTCATCTCCATGACGATGAAGTACCAGACACGAGGGACCAGAAGTATGTCCGGCCTTTCAGCTAATGAGTACGAAACATCGGCGCACTGAACGCACTGAACCCGTTAACCCTCTTTCGGCCATCATCGTGGCTATTGACTACATTTCGGCCAAAACTGGTCGATTCATTCAGCTTAACACAGAAAATCAATTTGTATGAATGAATTTGCGTGAAGCACATCGTTGATTTCCCACATTAGAGTGTCTACAGTAGAGTGGCTGCTGAAGAAGCTGATGATCAAAGTAATGAGAGTCAGGATCATAATGACAATAAGGCTGTCTTACTGAGTGGTGACCTTTGTGATTTCTTGGTACGAAACTGACAAACAAACAAAAATACAGAAATAACGGAATAACAAAACTTCAATAGCAATAGAAAACATTATGAAAATGATTTAAGTCAGGGAAACTATCATTTCAATTTCCCTGACTTAAATCATTTCATAATGTTTCTATTGATTGAAGTATGTTATTCCGTTATTTCTGTATTTGTTTTTGTCAAATCGTACCAAACAAATCACAAAGGTCACACATAAACACCTTATGTCATATGATCTGACCTCATTACTTGATCACACTTCTCAGCACACTCTACTGTCATTCAATTTCCCACAAACTATCATTTCAATTTCCCAGAATCGAATGATGATTAACACGACGACAAAAAACCCCACCCAACAAAGCAAAAGCAAATAACAAATATACTGACAAATTGAACACAACACACACACACACACACACACCAACACACACACCCACAACACATATATATATATATATATATATATATATATATATATTATATTTATATGATATATAATATATATATATATTACAGAGAGAGAGAGAGAGAGAGAGAGAGAGAGAGAGAGAGAGAGAGAGAGAGAGAGAGAGAGAGAGAGAGAGAGAGAACTTACGCACGTACACACACACACCAACAAAAATATCTATACATAACGAGAGAGAGAGAGAGAGAGAGAGAGAGAGAGAGAGAGAGAGAGGAGAGAGAGAGAGAGAGAAGAGAGAGAGAGAGAGAGAGAGAGAGAGAGAACTCGGAACTCGGAAAAATTTAATTGCAAAGGCCACCGACCTATCTGCAATGAGGTCAAGAAACAAAAATAAAATCACACACACTGACGCTGTAACATTTCTACTGATCACGATCATTTACGAAACTTGCTCACACCAACTGTATCATCGTAAATTGATTATACTGAAAGATACATACAAAATCACACCCGTATGTAGCACTCTCCCGACTCGCACAGCTCGCACATACAATTTCGCTCGCACTTACAATTGCGCGCGCGCAAACCAACACACACACACACATACACACACACAATACACAAGCATACACACACACACACACACACACACACACACACACACACACACACACACACACACCCACAGAGACAGACAGACACACACACAAAACACCACACAAACACAAACACACACACATACACACACACACACACACACACACACACACACACACACACCACACACACACACACACACACACACACATTTTTCATTAATATCCCTAAGTATACACAAGACGTATCGACCACGAAACAAGGTAAAACAGATAAGTTTATGAAAACATATGGTACTCCTAATGTTCTCTCCCCAGTAACAATTCTTCTCTTTTCTTCAAGGCAATAGAAGATATACATCGCAACAGAGCGAATTACGTCCCTTTTCTCGTTTTGCAGAAAAAAACTTCAACAATGGTCCGTGTACATTTGTTACATATTTCATGGACACACTCACGCATACACAGATACAGAAATAGACAGCCAGACAGTGGCAGGCAGATAGTCAGACAAACAGACGGACAGACAGACACAGACAGACAGACAGACAGACAGACAGACACGCACGCACCACGCACGCACGCACGCACGCACGCACGCACGCACGCACGCACGCACACACACACACACACCCCACACACACACACACACACACGCACACAACTTTCTTGTGGAGATCCTACTGTGACCATTAACTAACTTAGATGAAGATTATGCTGCTATTATTATTTTTTTGTGTGGATAATCAAATAGAATGATAATGATGAAGATGATGCTATGGAGCACTGTCCTGGTCTGAAACTACACAGCACGGTTGAACACTACGCTTCCTTTCCTAACTTATCCCGGTTCTAACCAGGCCCGAGTGTGTGTCACAAAAATAAGAGCAACACTCTCAGAGACGCATCATCCATTAAGTGGGTGAAACTAGATTATGTGGTTCCAGACATTTCTCGAGCCGTCGGCACCCTCAGCTCTTGTAGGGGCAGGACAGAACAGAAACATCTAAAACTAAACTTCTCCAATAGCAATCGATCTCCTATCCGAAGGTCTAACGACTCTGACTGTTGCACCACAGCAGCTGCTGGACTTGCATGATCACTACTTTTCCTGGTAGCATTTGCATCTTCCCTTAACTACCACAGACCCAGACAAGTGATTATTTCGGCATTATCACTAAGGTGGCCAATTTGTTCCCGCCCCACCCTAGGCAGGCCCAAAAGAGCTGAATGTGGAAATGGCCAGAAAGTAACGCACTCTCAGCTTGCCACCTCAGCTTCCCGAATGATACAAACAGCGAGGGAACACTGTTACTGCACACCGTGTCGTAATCCCACGATTTGTCAAAAGCATCATGAAAGGTGAAGGGCGCCATAACAGACGTGTCTTCGTGAGTCAGATCGTGACGTGTCATCAGCAGGGATCGCCACGATTTGTTGCGATTTTTGGTTGGTTGACGGGCGCTTGTACAAATCTTCACGTTTCGTTAAAAATTGTGGTGACAGTACTTGTCAGATTTTGTATCATCTATTTGGAACGTAAAAAAATCTGTCAGTGACCCCTCTCTCTCTCTCTCTCTCTCTCTCTCCTCTCTCTCTCTCTCTCTCTCTCTCTCTCTCTCTTCTTCTTTCTTCTCTTCTTCTTCTCTTCTTCTTCTTCTTCTTCTTCTTCTTCCTCTTCTTCTTCGTCTTCGTCTTCTTCTTCTTTTTCTTCTTCTTCTTCTTCTCATGTGTAGAAAAATTAAAAGGAAAGCAAACGCTTAGAAATGAAAGAAATAGTTAGGGTTTAAAAAAATATAGAAAAGCAAAAGAATTTACGAAGGAGTCCGTGGACAAGGTTACTGTCAAAGTAATTCATACGAATCGTCTTGCCACGCCACCTCGCCATGATGATCTGTTACAGGTTTGGGATAGTTCGTGGGGATACTCCTGCGTCTTGTCGCCATTGCGACGAACAATTTGGCACCAACACAGACTATCAGTAACGGGAAGGAAGGCTGTCCAAATGCACCGTCATCTTCTCTTCACTTTCCCGTCACCACTGTGCTGGCAACCTGCGTCGCCTCACCACAGTGCCCCCCCCCCCCCCCCCCCCCGCCAAAGTACCCCTCACCCATCAATTTATCCGCCTCTGTATAAACAAGAAAAATAAAATCAAACCCTCCAATATGGATGATTATGTGATGGATAAAAAAAAGTGAAACGAATCATCTATTTTTAGTAATTTACTTTCAGTAATGAATTACTCCACGTCCCCGTTCATTCTGTGAAGTTTTATTTCGTTTGTCTGTGATGTCACGCTCACGTTTTGTCTGTCATTGTGTGTGTGTTGTTTTTCGCCGTCTACAAGATTAATCTGGACACCTTTTGATCTTTTGGGAAGGTATTGACGGCAGTTTCAATCATCTAAGTGGAAACGTGACTTCCCTTTTTAATGCGAGAGAGAGAGAGAGAGAGAGAGAGAGAGAGAGAGAGAGAGAGAGAGAGAGAGAGAGAGAGAGTGTGTCCGGTCTAAAAAAATGGGGAAAATATCCATACAGCGTCCCACTTCCCCCTTCTGCACCCCCCCCCCCCTCTTTGAACACAAACCAAAAGGACACTGCATCAAAGGAACTATCTTACTCTGTGAAAGACCTTGACGAATTCCCACAAACATCTGTACGAACTGGTCGGAAATCTGATTTTGAAAAAAAGTGCCTCAGCAGTAAAAAACCAAAAAGAAAAAGAAAATCGCTCAAAACCAATGTAAACCTACTGAATGGATCACACCCCCCCTTCACCCCCCCACCGCCCCACCAGCCTCCAACTCCTCCCTGCCGTCTTTGTCATTCCATTAAACTGACATTAGAGAGAGAGAGAGAGAGAGAGAGAGAGAGAGAGAGAGAGAGAGAGAGAGAGAGAGAGAGAGAGAGAGAGAGAGAGACGTACAACGCCCCCACTCTCCATTCAGGCCCCTCCTCTCCAACCTCCCCCCCCCCCCTCCTTGAACATAAACCAAAAGGAAACTGGATCACATGACCCATATTTACCCTGTGAAAGACCTTGACGAATCAATTCCCAGGACGCGATTCCCACAAACAGCTGTACGAACTGGGTTTGGAAAACTGATTTTGAAAAAAAAAAAAAACAATTCCGCAACAGCAAAAACCAAAAAGAAAAAAAATTGCCCAAACCAATGATAACCAACTGAATGGATTCCTGCCATCTCTAATTCCCCCTAATGCCCCTCCCCCCCCCCCCCCAAGCTTCCAACTCCTCCCTGCCGTCTTTGTCATTCCATTAAATTGACTTCAGAGAGAGAGAGAGAGAGAGAGAGAGAGAGAGGGAGAGAGAGAGAGAGAGAGAGAGAGAGAGAGAGAGAGAGAGAGAGAGAAAGAGAGAGAGAGAGAGAGAGAAAGAGAGAGAGAGAGAGAGAGAGAGAGAGAGAGAGAGAGAGAGAGAGAGAGAGAGAGAGAGAGCGAGCCAAAAACAAAACAGAAAAAGAAACATAAAACCAAATTACAAATGGCCATCCGTTCCCTCATCTCCGACACAGGCAGTCAATGAAAAGGAAGGAAAAGTGTACAAGTACAGCCGTCATTATTCTCTCCCCCCCCCCTACTCCCCCTCTACTGTCCCCTCCCCTCATTTTTCCTTGACCGCAGTTCTGGCAGTATGTGCCTCGTTTCTCCCCTCAACTGCTCCCAACGCGGGCTCTCTGTCAACAGGCCACACACCGCAATTAGGATTTTGCACTAAAACACTGTATAGCCCCTGTAAACGTTCTGAGGCTTACCATAAGTTTGAGCCAGCACTGAATGTTAAACTGATAATTGATCAAAAGAACAACTCCTCACCAATTCCCCTTGTTTTCGGGGGTTTTCGCTGATGAAATCACAATCTTCAAATACATGACCTCCCGCTTCGTTGACGTCAAATTTAAGGCCTTTGTACTTACCCGTGATCCTATTTTTGCGCCAGCTGGAAACCCCCAAAGAGTCCCATTCCTTTGATTTTAATCTGTTTGCTTGGAACCACTTGGCTTGTACCCTCATGGCCATATGAAAGAAAATGAGGTGAATCAACTTTCAGACACAACAAACATTCTCAAAACAATCTAATTGCACCAGTTCATAAATACTTGACTCGTTTGGCGCATTCGTTTTTGATGTGCGACCACAGAGAAGAATATCTCCTCGCTCTCACGTCTCCATCCTGAAGTTCTTATTGATACAAATCAGAATGGAAAAAAAAATGCTTTGAGGATACGTCGGATCATCCTTTGTGTAAAGAAATATAATCCAGCGCGAGTTTGGACACGGTTTGTGTACTGAACCAAACAGGAAGAATAACAAAAACTTCAAGTTTGTGGCCCCTCCTTCTCCCCACTCTCTTATTAATTTTTGTTTTGTTTTTGTTTTTGTTTTACATACACAGGTCCTAAGAAAGAGCGAAGATTTGTGAATAAAAAGTACATGTCAATGTAAACACAGCCAAGCTGTGGCACTCTTAAAAGACAAGCAGAAAGAGAGCAGGGAACGTGTTGTTTATCCTATTGGCTACATGGAACCAGACATCGGAGAGCAGGAAGAAGACCTGAAAAGAAAACATGAAGGATGACAAGAGATGCTGCCGGCCAGACAGAAATCATCGAAGAGGTCTGACCGCCACAAAAAGGCTTTCAAACTGTCCCCTTTACTCCATTCCTTTCCCTCTCTTCTCCTCTCCTCTCCATCCTTGATCAATGGGGTGTCAATAAATAAAAAAAAGTCTTGAGCTTTTTAAAAGAAAAAACAAACAAACAAGATGCTAAGCATATAAACGTACTCCCAGTTTATCTTGAATACGCTTTGTACATGTCAAGAGCATGTTTACTATGAAAATACCCATGATCTACCAGTCAGTTATTAGATCTAAAGCTATTTTAAAATCCGTCAAATACAGTACTTTCATAGATATTTGTGAAATAAAAAACGTTACAATCAAACATGCGTCATAATGTATTTCGTCAGTGAGATAAACTGCCATTTCTAAAAGTGTGCATTGGGTTTAACACACACACACACACACACACACACACACACACACTCTCTCTCTCTCTCTCTCTCTCTCTCTCTCTCTCTCTCTCTCTCTCTCTCTCTCTCTCTCTCCGTTAGTAACGGCTATTCTGGTAAAGCAAAACATCGGGCATCATCCGTGACCCATGATGAACATACCCACACATTTTCAGAAAGATCAGCTCAGAAGTTTTGTCTGGAGCGAGTGGAAGACATTTTTGACCACGGACAGACACACAGACAGCATTTCTTTGTTCCCATTGTAAAGTACTCCCTGTTCCATAAGAACTGGGAGCACAAAAAGAAGTATTCCACGAACAGACACTTAATTGATGGAAAAGTCCGCTCTCTCCCCCCCCCCCCCCCCCACCCTCCTGGCTGGCTTTGTCCCAGTCACCCAGTCGTCTTTGACGAGAAAAAGGCAGATGAACCAAACGATAGCACTTTGAAAAATCAGCTGTCAATGAACGTGAACGAAACGACCCCCAACAACTCCGGCCATGATGTCTGGGCAATACTGGATGGCCACTTGCCTTGATGTCTGGGCAATACTGGATGACCGCTTGCCTTGATTTCTGGGCAATACTGGATGGCCATTTGCCTTGATGTCTGGGCAATACTGGATGGCCACTTGTCTTGATGTCTGGGCAATACTGGATGGCCATTTGCCTTGATGTCTGGGCAATACTGGATGGCCATTTGCCTTGATGTCTGGGCAATACTGGATGGCCATTTGCCTTGATGTCTGGGCAATACTGGATGGCCATTTGCCTTGATGTCTGGGCAATACTGGATGGCCACTTGTCTTGATGTCTGGGCAATACTGGATGGCCATTTGCCTTGAAGTCTGGGCAGTACTGGATGGCCACTTGCCTTGATGTCTGGGCAGTACTGGATGGCCACTTGCCTTGATGTCTGGGCAGTACTGTATGGCCACTTGCCTTGATGTCTGGGCAGTACTGGATGGCCACTTGCCTTGATGTCTGGGCAGTACTGGATGGCCACTTGCCTTGATGTCTGGGCAATACTGGATGGCCACTTGGGAGAGCGCACACTTCCGCCAACGTCGAACAGTACTCGTCATTTCAGTCAAAGGCTTCTCGAATACTATACCTGTAGAAATACTTCAAAAACTATCATTGATATTATCAGAACTGCTGTGCCTAGTTGAATCCCCATTGTATCAGCTCTCGCATATCTGTTGGTATATCTCAAAAATCATTATTGACATATGAACATGTTGTATTGAATTAAAGCCTCACTCTATTGTAAACACTTCTTTGGCAGTTGCATCTTCCCTGCTCGTTTAGTCAATCGCAGTGACTGAATAGAAATTCCCTCCTCCTCGGTCTCCATCTGTATGAATGTAATTTTGCACACTGGGTGTGTGTTATAATGTGCCATAATCACTCTCAACGCCCCGATTCAGTCCCCGGCAGGTGAACAAGGGCACGTGGCCATACTCACTCCCAAGGAATAAGTCCAGACTGATCACTCCTGTTGTTGCAAAACTACTCTCCTTCACAATTCCCAAAGTTTCCCAGTGACAAAACATATCAATCATAACGCATTGCATCTGAGGGCATTTGAGGGGTGGTGGTGATCTTGGACCCAGAACCACTCCCCAATCCTGTTCCCGAATCACTCTGGTGAATGATTTGGGCATAGTCCAGAAGCACGCCTTGGTGTAAATGTAAGCACGTGCCCCCAAACTTACCAGCCCTATGTGACACGGAAATGGAAATGGGCATGTGCTTCTAATAATGGCACAGTTACTGCTACTTAATTAATGATAACAATACCATCTTTTTTATCCGCTGATGTTCACTTTATATCCGTGCATGCAGATGTTGTTTAATACCCTCCCCCCCCCCCCCCCCCCCCCCCCTTTAAGACGGCAAATCCTACGCGACTTGAGAAACAAACCGTCCCTTTTCACAGCAACTCAACTAAGGTAACCTAATCCAACAAAACTGCCATTCCTGTTGTGTTTCTTGTGCACGTGATAGTAAAAATCCGTGCGCATTTGTGCCGGAAAAGCAGAAATGGGAAAGGGGAGGAAGAGGGGATAGGATAGGGAGAAAGAAGGAACTGAGTACGATAAGATAAGATAATGTTGCTTATAGCCCAGCCGACCGCAGAGGGCCACATCAGGGCTGTCACCACGTTAAAATCAACTCACCAGTCATTTAAAAACGTTCACACATCTCGTTAAATGACATCGTCTACAAACGAACCAGAAACTTTGTTAAAAATCCTTCTTCCGTAAAATCTCAAATCAGATGAAAAATGTTAATTTCTCTCAAAAACCCAAGGATCACGTCAGGCGGGACATCCCTGAACAGGATCTTCATGGACTCCGCTGTAAAATGTTTGTGTCTCACATCGTGCAAGTCCCAACACTCTAAAAGAACATGTTTCATTGTGAGTGGCGCATGACATGGAATGCACCACGGAGCTTCTTCACTCTTTAAAAGGTAAGAGGGGTAAAATACGAATGGCCGGTGTGCAGCCGGCACAGAACCGTTTCCTCTTTACGACACCCCGACGTAGATGGGAGGAAGTCTTTAAGGTTTGGACGGATCTGAAAGAGTTTGTTATTCGTCTGTGTGTTCCAATCCTCCTGCCAGAGGTCTCTCACATAATCGTTAATTTTGGGTTTCACATCTGAGCAGGGGATATAAGTGTTGGACAGTTTCTCTCTTGTGGCGTTCTTGGCTAAACGATCAACCATTTCGTTCCCGCCGATGCCAACATGGCCAGGAACCCAAGAAAAGAGTAATGTTGTAACGTCCGCCTTCAACTTGCTAAAAGTTCAAAAAAAGTAAAAGTTCTGGATGCTGAAGGTTGCGGCCAGCTATGGCCTCCAAAGCTGACAGCGAATCCGACAGAACCAGAAAGTCCCTCCTCGAAGAATGGGAGATTATCTTCAAAGCCAGTACTAGAGCAGTAAGTTCAGCAGAATAGACAGAAGCATCTGAATGTATATGTTCCAACAATATCTGAGAAGGAGCCCCAGGGCAGTAGGCTGCACAGGCCACTCCATCCTCAGACTTGGAACCGTCAGTGAAAACTTTTTGATAGGATGGGAATTTGGAACAGAGCTCGGCATACAAAGCCTTGTACGCCAGAGAGCTGGTAGACTCCTTACGGAAAGCTGCGAGATCGAAACGAATCTCTGGTGTGAAAAAGGTCCATGGAGGTTGATCCGGAAACTTGGAAAAATCGGAAACTACTCCCAGGTCTATACCTGCATTCCGCACGTGAGGCTGCATACGAAGCCCAAACGGCGGAATACATTTCGGGTTATTTTCAAACTTACTTTGGAACGGAGGGTCAAAAACACAGTCATAGGCAGGATTCTGCGGTTCTGAGAACAGTCGGATGTAATAATTCAAAGACAGTTTCAGCCTGCGGTTGGACAGTGAAGGTTCACCTGCCTCTGCGTACAGGCTGTACACAGGGGTGGTGCGGAACGCTCCAAGACAGAGACGAAGCCCTTGATGGTGGATAGGGTCCAAGAGTTTGGGGTAAGATGATCTTGCGGAGCCGTACACAGCACAACCGTAGTCCAGTTTGGAACGGACCAGGGCTCTGTAGAGGTGCAACAAAGTTTTCTTATCAGCGCCCCAGTCGGTGTGTGCTACGACCCGCAGAATATTCAGTGCCTTTTGGCAAGCAGTTTTGAGGTTTTTAATATGGCTGAGAAAGTTAAGTTTTTGGTCAAAAATGACTCCCAGAAAATTGGCCTCTTTAACAGCTGGAATGGGGGATTTCCCTACTTGAAGTTCCGGATCTGGAAAAAACTGACGGAAATTATGGAAGTGAATACACTGGGTTTTTGCAGCAGAAAAGGTGAAACCGTTTTCATCCGCCCACCGATGGATTTTATCTACGCAAAGCTGGAGCCTGCGCTGGACACTCGGGTACAGGCTTCCAGTTGCGTAGACAGCGAAATCATCCACAAACAATGAGCAGTCTGAACCCTGCTGAACTGATGGAACAATGTTGTTGATCTTAATACTAAAGAGGGCAGGAGATAGTATGCTCCCCTGTGGAACACCCAACTCCTGCTCGTGGACATCAGAGAGAGTGGTGCCAACCGGACCTGAAACTGTCGTTCTGCCAAAAAATTTTGAATAAAAAGCGGAAGATGACCTCGAAAACCCAGATCGTGGAGATCATGAAGTATCCCGACTTCCAGGTGGTATCGTAGGCCTTCTCCAAGTCAAAGAAAATTGCCACTGCATGCTGTTTGTTCAGAAAGGCGTTCCGAAGTGTAGATTCCAGACGAATCAAATGGTCAACGGTAGTCCGATGTTTGCGGAAACCACACTGTTCTTTCGCCAAAAGGCCATCGGTTTCAAGTTTCCACATGAGCCTAGCATTGACCATTTTTTCCATCAATTTACAAACACAGCTGGTCAAAGCTATGGGACGGTAATTTGAAGGATTAGAAAGATCTTTTCCAGGTTTGGGGATGGGAATAATGAGGGCTTTTCGCCAAGAGGGTGGAAAAAAACCTGTAGTCCACACATGGTTGTAGACCTGTAACAGGATGTTCAGACCTTCTTGCGGAAGATGTTTCAATAGTTGATAATGAATGTCATCTATACCTGGAGAGGAATCGCTGCAAGAGAGTAAGGCAGATTTCAGCTCGTTTAATGTGAAAGGAAGATTGTAGTCTTCCATGTTGTCGGATGAAAAGTTGCGGGGTGATTTTTCTTTTAGGGCTTTGTTTTTGACAAAAGTGACTGATTTATTAGAAGAGGAGGAATTCTTTTCAATTGTTGAAGCAAGCAGATTAGCAACTGCTTTCTTCTCTGTTATTAAAGAATCCGAAAACTTGAGATGGTTCACAGTGGGACAGGTGTTCTTCCTTTGATTTTCTTAATGATGTTCCACACTTTTTTTTGGAAGTTTTTGATGTCAGTCTGGAGCAGAAGCTTCTCCAGGACGACGTTTACTGATTTTAAAAGTGTGTCTTGATTTAGCACGGAGTTTTTGATGGGCTCGAGCGTTGGGACCCGAAGGTCGATGGTATACTGACGCTGAGCCCGTTTTCGGACTTTGGAAATTTGTTGGCAATCTGAATTGAACCAGGGTGTTTTTGGCATTTGAAGTTTGTCGGAAGACACTGGAATACAGGCTTTAGCACATTTAATCATAGTATTAGTCAGAGATTCTGCTGGGTCCGGACTCTGAAGAAAAACAGTGTCCTGGAACTCCTTAGAAACAGTGGCTGCAAATAGATCCCAGTTTGCTTTCTTATAAATTAGATGTTGAGAGACAGAGACGTGTTCAGTTATGACAGGTTGAAAAAGGACAGGGAAATGGTCACTTCCGTGCAGATCGTCATGGACAGACCACTCATAGTCCAGGACCAGCGAGGGGTCACAAAACCGACAAATCTAAAAAACGAAAGTGAACCTGTGGAAGAGTGGAGGTAAGTTGCAGATCCGTCGTTCAGACAACTCAAATCCAAATCCGAAAGGACATCCTCAACTAGCAGACCTCTGGATGACGTACCGACACTACCCCAAAGAGGATTGTGACCGTTAAAGTCACCCAACAGCAAAAAAGGTCGAGGAAGTTCTCCTATCAGACTGACAAGGTCCTGACGACAAACCGGGACTGAAGGAGGTAGATAAATAGAACAGATTGTTACAGTCTTGTGGAGAGTGACTCTCGCAGCAACAGCTTGAAGGGAGGTAGACAGAGTGGGCAGGACTATACAGCAGAGTTTTGTGTATGAGAAGGGCAACACGCCCGACCGTCCCAACGTGGATGGTTGTGCAGGATTTGAAAGAATATTAAAGCCAGAAAGAGTAAAGGTCTTCTGGCTTTGAATTTGAGTTTCCTGAAGAGCCACGACGGAAGGTTTTATAGACTGACACAGAAGCTGCAGCTCCTCAAAGTTGGAATTTAGACCACGGATATTCCAATGGAATATTGTATTATCCATGGTGCAGAGGGCGAAAAGGAGAGAGAATCAGGTCATCTCCTCCTCAACGTCTGCGTCCAATGGAGAGAATTTATTATTAAGTTTAACTGGACTGTGTTGGTCTTTGGACCTGCTGGCAGACTTGCCCGCAGGTGACAAAGGCCTGGAGTTTGGAGATGGTGGAGGTCTGGATTTGGGAGATGGTGGAGGTTTCTTCCTCATCTCCACCATCTCCACACTGGGTTGTTGAACTCCCCTTTCCCGCACGGGCACTGGACTGAGGAGTTCGAGGTTCGGGTGCTGGCTTTTTAATCTGCCAGCAGCAGATGTTGTAGACTGCTGGGCAGTCTGAGGGTGGCGGATTTTTGGCCTCCACCAGGGGCACTCACTTTGGGTTGGAGAGGTGGTGGACTGCTTCCACCAGAGCTGACAGTTTTTCCTTGCAATGTCTTCGAAAACGTAAAGTTATCAGTCTGACAGCAGACTGACCGAGTTGGAACTGTAGGAACTTTCTTTACGGCCGAAGCATACGAAGAAGCTGTCGGCAACTGACTGCCCACAACCTGCTTGCGGGCTTCAAAAAGGAGATCTTCTTTTCTGTCTTAACTCTTTGTATTGTAGATTCCTGAATCCACAGAGGACAATTCCGTGAAGAGGAGGGTGGTCACCACCGCAGTTTGCACAATGTGCCGGATCTTTACACGGCCCATCATGGGTTGCCTGGCAGCAAATACCACACACCTCCTGCCAGAACAACGGTCTCTGACGTGGCCAAACTTCTGGCATCGGAAGCACCTCAACGGGGACGGAACGTACAACTGAACCCGGACAATCAGGTAGCCGACTCTGATGACCGGAGGCAGCACAGGGTTGCAGAATGTCAGAAAGAGGGTGTTGGTGTCCACTCTTTCTGCACCCTTCTTTACTGTCACCCTGCGTACCTCCGTCACACCTGGGATGCCAGCTCCGTTCTGATCTCTGCCTCTGAAACACCTGATAATTCCCTGCAGCGAATCACTCCTTTTGATGAATTTAATTGTTTGTGGGAGTTACCCTGACCCCCCCTGTCCACAAGTTTCGTAGCTCTCAGCAGCTGTTCAGATTGCTTTTGAGACTTACAGTGAATAAGAAAGGAACCATTCCTCAACCTCTTGATGGACCGAGGGTCACCTGCTATACCTTGAAAGCCCTTTTGTATGGCAAAAGGGCTCAAAGCTGAAAGGGGTCTTTCTTGCTCCGTTCCTTCCATAACGAGCCAGGAAGCCCAAAAACCTGTCTTCTGTCGTACCTCCATATCCGAATCGCTGTCAGATGCGAAATCCCCTGAAATAGGGGATGCAGCCTTCCTCTTTTTTGGGGGATGTGTTTAGAAAAAGCATATTGAGTGAATTTTTGTTTCATCCCTCCCTTACCCACCCACCTTGGAGTCCAACTAAGGGGCCAGGGCCAAGAAACCAATGTCTTGACCCCTTCCAGGCTTCGGGAGAGACATACGACAAACAGAAGCAACTAACCCTATCCCCCCTGATCATGCTCAACTCCCGGGGACAGAGAGCTGAGCACTGCAGGGGTTCACATGGCCAGCAGGGGAACTGCTTGTCTTGACCCAGCCCCAAGAAGGGGAGCCGATTAGTACACCCGGGCCAAAGTGTACTCCCTGTCTAGGAGAGGTCCGAGCCAAAGTGATGTGTTGAGAGCACAGGCCTCCTCAAGCACTGGCCCTCTCAATCACCAGGACCTCATTCCCCTCCGACACAGGTCGCACCGCACGGCAAACACGGCGGATCTTAAGGAGACCACAGAGATAAAAGGAGTGTGAAAAAGAAGACTTGAAGGGGAGACGAAGATAGAAAAGGGCCAAATAAGGGAGGCAGAAAACAAGAAAAGGAGAAAAGGAGGGTTACTCTTAGTCAGGATCCTCACCCTTAGCCTATCTGACATGGAAGCCCTACCAGGGGCATCAACTCCTTACCACGTTATGCTTAGGCCAAACAGCATCTGCACCTCTCAGGCCTAGAAACAGTTTTAAAAAACCAGCCTATCTTCGAGTATTGATGCCCCCGCCAGCAAAGCCTAAGGGATCACTGGACACGCAAGCCCTCCGACCACGACAAGGTCGCAACCCCCCGGAGGGAACTGAGTACGACTGTTAGTGAATGTCACTACATGGTCAAAATAGTGTTGACAGGCTCATCAGTTGCTTGTCAATTATATGTCATGTAAAGAATCTTACACAATAAAGAAGAAGTGAAAAGTGAAAGACAAACCTAGAATGAAAGAAACAGAGAAAGTAAAAGCAGTGCCGTGCCTGGAATTCTTGGAAGCAAGCCACACAGTACAATGAATCCAGAGGTGCTGTTAATGTCGATATGTATGGCAGATTTGTGATCATGAACATTGTAAAGAATGATGTCAACTGTAGAAGAAGAAGAAGGAGAAGAAGAAGAAGAAGAAGAAGAAGAAGAAGAAGAAGAAGAAGAAGAGAGGAGAGAGAGAGAGAGAGAGAGAGAGAGAGAGAGAGAGAGAGAGAGAGGAGAGAGAGAGAGAGATTTTTTACTAACATGAAGGAAAAAATGCTTGGGGACTTCCTCACTCCATCCTTCCTCACCTTTCTCCTGTTTCCTGTACTTCTTCCCCCCGCCCCCCCCCCCCCCCCTTCCTTGAACATCTGTCAAAGGAAAGCTGGATCAACGGAAACGAAATTTACTTTATAAAACACTTACAAGAAAATACCAAGCACACTGTCACTCAAACAATCTGCACACACTGCCAGAAAAACAAAACGAAACAAAAAACCAACAACACCATCTTAACAAAATCAAAGAAAAAAAACGTTACCTTAATCAATGCAAAATCGTTGAATAAATTCCTCCCCTCCTCCTCTTCCGTCACCTTAAACTTCTTCCCATCGTCTCTGTCATCCCAATAAGCTAACTTCAGAGTTAAAAAAGAAAACATCACAAATGAACACACACACACACACACACACACACACACACACACACACACACACACACACACACACACACACACACTTTCCCTCCTCACTTCCAACATCGGCTGTCGATGCATGAAAAGAAACCTTTCCAAATAAAACTTTGATTACCCCACCTTCTGCTATTTTTCATCGATCACAGTTCTGGTAGTCAATGCTTTCCGCCACAGCTCCCTCTTTAACTACCAAGGGCTGTCTGTACACAGAATTCAACTGCTCCTGGCTTCGGCTGTCTCCATCCATCCCGTTTCTTTCCGCAGAAGAGGATGGTAAAACATTCACTTCCAAACCTTCAGTTCATATTACCGAGAATCAAACCTGTTTCATAATGCATTGATTTGCCTTTTATTTAAAGGAATAATGTAACGTGAGTTTCTCATAGTGTACACAACACACACACACACACACACACACACACACACACACACACACACACACACACACGCACGTACTCTAACACACACACATGCACACTCATATGTGTATATTTATATCTGCCTCCTTACTTACCTAACTGCCTACCTACCTACCTACCTACCTGCCTGCCTGCCTGCCTGCCTACCTACCTATCTACCTACCTACCACCTACCTACCGACCTCTCTCTCTCTCTATCTATCTATCTAACTTTTAATCTATCTATCTATAATCAAACAGAGAATGTAATAAAAAGTTATTATTTTTGTCCCTCCCTCCTAATGTTTCCGTTCTCATTTTTTTATGTTTCTGTATTCACGTCTGGCTGACTGTCTTGACAGGTTGTAGAAAAGAGAGAAATAAACAATTGACAAAAAAGTATGTATCAGGAAAAAAGATGGCCGAGTCAAACCACGCGCGATGGTCAAGCAGAAAGAGAGCGGAGAAACTGTTGTGTGTGCTGTCACTGACAGGGATGCAGACATCGACAAGCAAGAAAAAGACCTGGGGGAAAAATTCATAAGGGATGACAAGAGATACTGTTGGCCGAATAAACGTCATCAAGCGGGCTAACCTCCACGAAAGCTTTTCAAACGCCTCCATCCTCTCCTCCGTTTTCTCTCCTGTCCTTCTTTGAACAAACGGTGCCAGTCAAAACGAAAAGCCTCAGGATCTTTACTAAAAGGACCAGCGGATAGGCACTTAAGTGAATGAAATGCATCTTGATAGGCCACACTCCCCCAGCCCAACCACCACCACTACTCTTCCACCTTTGACACCCTCCCACGCCTTCCAGCTTCCCGTCACTCAGACGTCCGTGGCAAGGAAAAGCTAGACGAACCAAATGTCGACACAGCTCAACACCAGCTGTCAACCAAACCGAACAAAACGTCCTCCACAGCCCTGGCAATGACATCCGGGCAATCTGTCGTCAGAGAGAAAAGTAGAAGTGCATGTGGGAGTTCACAGACCTCCGTCAACGTTGAACAGTCCGAGGAACTTGACTCAAATCAGACTGGAATTTCATTGAATAATTATTGATACATTTCAAAACGCGTCACTGATATATTAAAGCTGTTGTATGTAACTGAATCCTCATTATATCGGCTTGACTATACAGTAGGTCACTGCGCAATGATCGAATGAACCCATCTTCACTTTCACTCCCTACTAATAAAAATCATTACGCTTAGTGGGTCAGGTGTAACGTGCCACAGTTACTCCACGTCTGAAATCATTCCCTGACGGTGAAAAAGGACATTCGCCTGAACTCACACACCCCTTGCCCCCGGGATGTAAAATCTAAATCAATCTCTACATGTATTCCAAATCGCTCCATATGAATTAGAAAACATACCAATCAAAGCATGGATTTGAGGGCCCACCCTGTTTCCAAAGCACTCCCTGGTGAGTTATCTGGGAAACTGTCCAGAAGCACACCGTGTGGTGAATACAGGCTCATGGCCAAACTTACTCATCCTTTGCGACAGAGACGTCGAACTAGGCACAACCCAATATCACTCCGTGGGGCATTTCAGGACTAGGGGCAATTCTAAAATGGCTCAAGTCCAGAATCGCTATCTCCTCAAATTCATGTGCAGTGTGCTTAGATTGTTGTTTTCTCGTTTGGGACATTTTCAGAACTTGGAAAGAAGAAAGAGATTTTTTTAGAAAGATAACAGCGCATGGTGTAGATTCATTTTCTGGGGTATGCGTTTGGGCACGTCCTGTTTCTCACCTGCTGGGGAGTGATTTTGGGCTGGGAGTGACTATGGAACATCACACAAGGTTATAATCCGGATCTGCATCAACTCCCAGAAGTTCAAGAATATCATTAAGTAATTATATGGTTTTCTTATATTGAAACCCAAGCATCCTTTCTTGAGAAATTAAAACAAAATATTGACTCCTCCCCCCCCCGCCCCTCGCCATATCACACAGCGTGTAAATGAAATGAACAGAGTTTTAGGGATACGCTTTTTTGCCTTTGATCAGGTACAAAATCTATCAGGTTCGATCATGGGTTACATTCTTTCTTTCCACCAAGTTTGTCTGGAATCGACTCTGAAGTTGTTTTTTTTTTTTAATATCATATTGCCGACAGACAGACTAACAGACAGACAAACAAACCAACAGATGCTGGTGGCAGCGCAAAGCTCTCTGGAGGTGAAAGAAAAGAACGACCAAAATTCATAGAACGCCCTCAAACTAATCCTAGCTGAACTGACAGTCCCTCTTGTGCTTCCTGCCCACATGAAAATAAGAAACACGCACATATTTTTGCAATAAAAGCAGAAAAGGAGAAGGGGGAAGGACAGGAGGGAGGGCAGGGAGACAGTGGGAACACGGCACTGTTGTTCGCTGACGTCACCATTTGGCCATTATTTGCTTTACAGATCCATTGCGTGTTTATCGTTTATATGTCCAATATAGACTCCGAGAAAATAAAAGAAAAAGAGGATTCAAGTATGTTATGAAAGAAAGATGGAGAGAACACAGACTTTGTGCCCTGCCTCTAGTGCAAGAACTTAGAGAAACAAGTTACATAGTACGATGACTCTCTAGAATTGCTATTCATATCGATGCGGGTGGCTGGTCTGAGGTCCATGAACAGTCAACACAATGGTGAGAATAGCAGGTAAGGAATCTCTCTCACACACACACACACACACACCACACACACACACACACACACACACACACACACACACACACACAGAGAGGAGAGAGAGAGAGAGAAGAGAGAGAAGAGAGAGAGAGAGAGAGAGAGAGAGAGTCCAACACGGGTGTAATAACACTACAGAATAAATCCAGAGGACCTCCTTACTTCCTTCTTCCCCCCCCCCCCTCTCCCATGTCCACCCATCCCCTTCTTTGAACATAAGTCACAGAAATTGTAGGTCAACAGAAACAAATTTACTCTGTGAAACACTTAAAAAATACAACCAAAAAGCTCTATATGGGGCAAGGCAAAACTGATAAAAAAAATCCTTCCACTGAGGGAAAAAAACCCATGGCAGAAAGTCACCCGAATCAACGGAAAATCGGTGAATGAAATGTCCCCCCCCCCCCCCCCGCTCCCCACTGGCCCTGTCCAGCCCCTTCCATTCTTCTCTGTCATCCCAACAAACTGACTTCAGTGAAAAACAAATCAACACCACACCTTCCTTCCTCGCTTCCGACATCGGCTGTCAGTGCAAGAAAAGGAATCAGTCCTAATACTACTATTATTCAGAATACTTATATAGAGCCTATCCTCAGCTAGAGCAAGCTTTAAGCGCTTTACAATCTACATTCGTTTACACAACAGGCTGCCTACCTGGGTAGTGCCGACTGAGCAGCTACTAGCTGGCGCTTCATTCAGTCGTTTACCGTGTCATCCAGTCAGTATCGTTCAATATCGTTCACTCAGTTTCGCTACTTCGTTCATTCTTTCCATTTCCCACGCAGGGTGCATGCTATGTGTAAAGTGTCATCGATACCAACGGCCAAACTGGCCTTCTCTTTTGATAGTTGGTGATGGGATTTTACGTGTGTGCAAGATGTTATGTGCTCGGTCACACACGGAACCTCGGTTTACAGTCTCATTCGAAGGACAGTATGGAAAATGGAATCAGAACCAATGTTAACTCCGAGGAAAGATCCCCCTGTACTGAAACGGTCCGGCAGAGTTTCAAACCCGCAACCCCAGGATCACCAAGATTACGAGTCCGGCGCTGCACCACTGAGCTATTCCGGCCCCTGAATACTACCATTGTTACCCCCGGCCCCCCTCTCTTCTCTCTCTTTTCCCTTTGTCATCGACCACAGTCCTGGTAGTCAAGCCCACGCCCATCCCCACTTCACCAAATGGGCCTGTCTGTAAACAGAATGCACCTACCCCTGTTCAACTCACTCCATCTTTCCATTTAATTATGCAGACTATAAAGGAAAAACACACACTTCCAAGGCTTTAGCTCTCAATCACTGAGAGACAAAAATGCTTTGTATTTAAAAGAAACACAATGGGACTTTGACGTAGCATTTACATAGGGAGAACGATAAAAACGTATTTTTTGCAGCTCCTCTTCTTGTATCTTAGTCTTATTTTTTAATTTTATTTTTCTACACCCATGTCTGGCTTATTGTACCGATAAATCATAGAAAAAAGGACATGTCGACACGCATGAATAAGTATGTGTCAAGAAAAAGATGGCAGACTCGGTCACAATAGACAAGCAGAGAGAGAGAGAGAGGATGTTCATCTATGCTGTCATGGACACAAGAGAGAGAGAGAGAGAGAGAGAGAGAGAGAGAGAGAGAGAGAGAGAGAGGAGAGAGGGGGAGGAGAGAGAGAGAGAGAGAGAGAGAGAGAGAGAAGAGAGAGAGAGAGAGAGAGAGAGAGAGAGAGAGAGAGAGAGAGAGAGAGAGAGAGAGAGAGAGAGAGAGGACGTTCATCTATGCTGTCTTGGACAAGGAGCCAGACATCAAAAAGCAGGAAAAAGACGTGCGAAGAAAAGAAAAATACACGACGGATGAAACAGATACTGTTGTTAGAATGGATGTCACCGAAGACGGCTGACCCCCAAGGACGCTTTTCAAACAGTCTTCACTCCTCCATTCATTCCCTCCCTTTTCTCTCCTATCCGTTCATGATCAAAAGTCCGTTCATGATCAAAAGTCCGTTAATGGTCAAAAGAATGCCAGCCAAAAAGGAAAGTTTCAGAATCTTTACAAAGGACTCACGTATAGACTCTGAAATGAATGAAACTCTCCCACCCTTGACCCTTCTCCCCTGCTTATTTCCATCTTCTTGTCACTCAGACGTCCTTAGCAAGGACAAGCTAGACGAAACGAATGACAACACAGCTAAACACCCGCTGTCAACAAAACTGAACTAAACGTTCTCCACAACCCTAGCCTTGATGTCTGGGTAATCCGACATCAGAGAAAAGCTGAAGGGTACTTGGGGATCGCAGTCCTCGTAACTTGAATCAAACCCTACCTGAACTCACTGAAAATCTATTGATACATCTCAAGAGCTGTCATTTAATATATCAAAACTGTTGTACCTAACTGAATCCACATTGTATCAGCTACACTTTTCCGGAAGTTGCTGGGTTCCAGTTTGTCACCTTGAAGTGATGGAACGATCACCTCCCCCTCCCTTTCCCTTTATTAATTTTTCTTTCCTTACAGGGTCTCGTCTAACATGCCGTAGTTATTCCACGACTGAAATCACTTCCTGGCAGGTGAAAGAGGGACACGTGTCCAAACTCACACCAAGGTAGTAAATGTAGATACACCTCCCGGTGTATTCCCAAATACTAACCGCTTTCGAAATTCTGAAGATGTAAACAAGAAAATGCATGGAGGAAAGCTCGAATATGCAGGGAGATTGATTCTGGACCTGTTCCAACTACTCTATGAGTGGTTTGGGCTATGGTCCAGAAGCACACAATGGAATGAATACAAACTCATGTCCAAACTTCCCCACCCTCGGTAACAGAGACGTGGAAATGGGAAAATGCCTATATTACTCCACGGGATTTTTCTCGACCATACCCTTAATCATTAACCAAGAAATGGATTTGGAAATCAGTGGGAATTAGGTCTAGCTCATGTCCCTAAACACTACCCACTCAAATTCAAGTGCAAAGTGCTTTAATTGATATTTTCTCGTATGGGACGTTTTCAGCATTCTGAAGGGGAGTGAGTTTGGCATGAAGGGTGAGCTCAGTTAGGATTTGCTTTCTGGGACTTGAGTTTGGGCAGGTGCTTTCTCTTACCTGCTTGGGGGCGATTTTAAGAGAGGAGTGATTATTGCACTTCACAGCGAGTTATCATGCACATCAATCCCAACTCTGAGAAGTTCAAGGATAGCACTGTCATCCTGTTTGTTTGATTTTTGGTTGAGGCCCAAGCGTTATTTCTCGAGATATTAACAACAAGATTGACAAACACGCTAGCACATGGCATCTAAATGAAATAAGAACAGTTTCCTGGATTCGTCTTTTGACTCCAATCTGCACCAAAATCTGACAGGCTCGTCTTTGGGCCACAATCTATCTTTCAGCCAACTCTGACGGAAACGACAGACAGACAGAGAATTTAGCAGACATGGGTGAAGATGTATGACCCAAGATGGAATTTAAGAGAGAGAGAGAGAGAGAGGAGAGAGAGAGGAGAGAGAGAGGAGAGAAAGAAAGAGAGAGAGAGAGAGAGAGGAGAGAGAGAGAGAGGAGAGAGAGAGAGAGAGAAGAGAGGAGAGAGAGGAATTCACAGAAAATCCTCAGACTGATCGTACCTGACACGGTGGTCTAGTTGTGTTTCCTTCCCACGTAAAAATAAGAAACACATACATGTTTGCTGTGAGAAACGCGGAGAAGGAAACGGGGAAATGAAAGGGGATAGGGCGAAGAGAAAGTACTAATTTGACATCACCATATGACCGTTATATGCGTTACAGACTCGACACGTGTTGTTGTTTGTATGTCTAATGAAAATTGAAAAAAAAAGAGGCTTGAAGTATGTACCAAAAAATCCAGTAAGACAGGAAGAAAGAGAGAAAACAGAAGTGGTGCCTTGCCTTGAGTACACAAACTTGGAAACAAGTGAACAGAATGGACGAATCTGCAGAATCACAATTCATGTCGATTTATGTAGCAGGTCTGAGCTCCATAAACAGTCCAACTAGTCCAAACGTTAATGGCAGCTATAGAAGAAGAAGAAGAAGAAGAAGAAGAAGAAGAAGAAGAAGAAGAAGAAGAAGAGGAAGAAGAGAGAGAGAGAGAGAGAGAGAGAGAGAGAGAGAGAGAGAGAGAGAGAGAGAGAGAGAGAGGAGAGAAAATTCTTATAGCATGAATGAAAAACTGCGGAGGAGTTCCCCACTACCTCCTTCATTTCCTCCCTTCCATGTTCCCACACCCCTCCATTGGACATCAGTCAAAGGAATTTGGGTCAACAGAAACATACTTACTCGGTTAAACACTTCAAAGAAAATACCAAGAAAATGTTCCCCACAAACATTCACACACACTGCCGGGAAAAAGTGACAAACGAAATATGCTTCAACAACAAACACAACACAGAACAAAAATCGCCCAAATCAATGGAAAAATCGGTGAAGGAAAAGTTCTCTTCACTTCCCACCAACCCCTTCCCTTCGTCTGTCATTCCAACAAACTGACTTCAGAGAAAAATCACAAATCAATTCACACTCCTCCTGTCCTCGCTTCCGAAACCGGCTTGTCAATGCCAGAAAAAGCTGTCCAAATACAACCGTAATTCCCTTGCCTTTCCCCCATTTCACATTGACGACAGTTCTGGTAGTCAGTGTCTCTCTTCCCGTCCCTAATAAATCTCCCTTCACCCAGTAGGGGTGTCTGTGAACAGAATGCAACTACTCCTAGCTTCAGCTTTCTCCATCGTCCTGTTCATTAATGAAGAACACGATGGAAAAAGATACACTCCCAAACCTTCAGCATGCATTTCTGAGAGAAAAATACGTGTCGAGGTTGCACTGGATCGTTTTTCTTTATCTAAGTGAATAATCCAATGTGAGTTTGACATATTGTGTATGAATCATAAAACGAGGAGAATAATAAAAACTCATTATAGGTCCCTCCACTCTCCTTTTTTAAAAATTTTCTTTTGTACCCATGTCCAAGCTTAGGTCTTAACGGGTGGTAGACAAGAACAAGAAACGTTTTGAATAGAAAAGTGTATATCAGGGAAACAGTTAGCAGAGCTACACCACTAACACGTGACAAGCAGAAAAAAGAATGGAGAGTGTTTTTCTATTTTGTCTCTGACAGGGAGCCAGAGATTAGGAACAAGAAGAGGATCTAGGATGAAAAAAGACATGAGTGATGACAAGAAATACTTTTGGCCGAATGAATGTCAGCAAACCTGATGACCTTAACAAAAGCTTTTTCAAACAACTTTTCCTCCTCCATTTCCACCCTCCCTTTAATCTCCCATCCATCTTTGATCAAAGGAATGCCAGTCGAAAAGACACCTCATGGTCTGTACAAAAAGACCAACAAAATAACCACTTAAGTGAATGAAACGCACCGTGGTACGCACACTCTTCCCCACCCTTGACTCCCCTCACCTCTCCGCCTTCCATTTTCCTGTCAGATGTCTTTAGCGTGGAAAAGCTAGACGAACCAAGCGACAACACTACTAAACACCAGTTGTCAACTTAACTGATCAAAACATCCGTCACAATCCTCGCCTTGACGTCTAAACAATCTGGCAGCAGAAAGATGGGGGGGGGGGGGGGATTTAGTTCACAGACATCTGCTAACGTCGAGTCGTCCTCGCAACTTCGATCAATGCCAACCCAAATCCATCATTTTCTCTTAATACATGTCAAAACTGTCACTGATATATCGAAACTGTTGTTCATAACTAAATTCTCATTGTATCAGCTACACTTTACTGGAAGTTGCAGGTTTCGCTTTCTCTCCCTCTTCATGAATGCAGTTTTGTTCACCTGGTCTGCTGTCACCACTGCTTGCCCCAAATCACTTCCCGACAGATGAGAAAAGATATGTGCCCAGTCTCACCCCCAGGAGGTCAATCCAGACCAGCCTCGCTCTTCGTTCCGAAATCACTCCATCCTCCAATATTCTGTGTCCCAAACGACAGACTATATCAACCAAAACATGCTGATCTGAATTTGAGAGGGGGGGGGGGGGGGGTGGAGATGTGATTCTGTACAAGAATTACTTCCCATCCTGTTGTAAGTCCAGTCCTTGGTGGGTGATTTGCAGCATGGTTCAGAAGCACACCATGAAGTGAATATAGTCAAGTCCCTAAACTTACCTAACCTATGTGACAAGGAGGTGGAAATGGACACGTGCCTATATCACCCCATGGACTATGTCCTCAATCACTTGCCAGTGAGTTCGTTCGAAACAGGAAATGGAGTAGCTCTTGCTCAGTTAAAGATTCACTTACACGCCTCCCCTCAAATTCAGATGCAATGTGCTTGTCAAATGTTTTGCAATGTCTTGCAATGTTTTGTCGTTTGGGACATTTAAGAATTTTGACAGACGGGATCGATTTTAACTTAACACCAGGGGCAGCCCAGTCTGGATTTGTGTGGTGGAATGCCAATGGCGTGTCACACAGGGTTGTAATCAGCACATCAACTCTCAGAAGTTAGTGGATATTTTTAAATCATATGAGTCTGATATTTTTTCACGAGACCCAGACGTTATTTCTCGAGAAAATAACAAAAATTATTGACAAATACCTTTCACACAATATTAAAAAAATGAAAACAAATTCCTGGATACGTTTTTGGACTCACATCTGCATCCCAATCTAACAGGTTCGGCCTTGACCAACATTCCTTCTGTCGTAGTTTGGCTGAATTCGATTTCGTAGTTTTCACGTGATACTCCTGAGTGGCAGACAAACAAACCTTTAGATGGGCTGAAAACAATCTCCTTAACGAAATGAAAACAAAACAACAACTAAAATTCACAGAACCTTAAGATTATCTTCACAGGATTAGCAAACCCGCTATGTTTCCCGTCCATCTGATGATACGAAACACGTGCATTCCTGTGCAGCTAAGCAGAACGCAAAAAGAGGGAAGGAGATGAGAGGGATGGGGAGAAATTAGGACTACGAATGACTGCTTATCTTGTTCACAGGTTCATCAGCTGCTCTAAAGTATAATTCCGTTAAAAACATGAGAGAAAAAAACACGAGGGACTGAAATAGTGAAATGAGAACGCAAAAAATGCAACCCCCCCCCCAAAAAAAAAAAAAAAAAGAAAAAAAAAAAGAAGAAGAAGAAAAAAAAGAGAAAACAGAAGTGGTGCCTTGGCTGAGTGCATGGACTTGAAAACAAGTCTAGGAGTTCTATGAATCTCCAGAAATGTTCTTAATGCCAATTTCTGTGTCTGAGGTCTAGACCATGATCATAATTGTAGAACAGAAAAAAGAAGGGGAGGCAGGGCCACATCAAGAGAGAGAGAGAGAGAGAGAGAGAGAGAGAGAGAGAGAGAGAGAGAGAGAGAGGAGAGAGAGAGAGAGAGAGAGAGAGAGAGGAAAAGGTTTGTAATAAAATGAAATGAAAATTGAAGAAATTGCCCCCTCCTCCCCTCCTTATCTCGATCTCCTCCCCCTCTCTCTTTTCCTCACCTCTTTCTTGAACAGCAATCAAAGCGCCCCTAGATAAAAAAAAACTGACATGTACTCTTTTAAAGATTCTGAAAGTTCACATTCGCAAATGATCCACAGTGGCTCGAAAAAAATAAAGTCTCTCTCTCTCTCTCTCTCTCTCTCTCTCTCTCTCTCTCTCTCTCTCTCTCCCCTCTCTCTCTCTCTCTCTCTCTCTCTCTCTCTCTCTCTCTCTCTGTGTGTGTGCGTGTCTCTCTCAAAATAAAAATGTTCTCTCTCTCTCTCTCTCTCTCTCTCTCTCTCTCTCTCTCTCTCTCTCTCTCTCTCTCTCTCTCTTCCTTCTTCTCTTCTCTATGTCTCTCTGTTTCCCTGCCCCTCCTCTCTTCTCTATGTCTCTCTGTTTCCCTGCCCCTCCTCTCTTCTCTATGTCTCTCTGTTTCCCTGCCCTCCTCTCTTCTCTATGTCTCTCTGTTTCCCTGCCCCTCCTCTCTTCTCTATGTCTCTCTGTTTCCCTGCCCCTCCTCTCTTCTCTATGTCTCTCTGTTTCCCTGCCCCTCCTCTCTTCTCTATGTCTCTCTGTTTCCCTGCCCCTCCTCTCTTCTCTATGTCTCTCTGTTTCCCTGCCCCTCCTCTCTTCTCTATGTCTCTCTGTTTCCCTGCCCCTCCTCTCTTCTCTATGTCTCTCTGTTTCCCTGCCCCTCCTCTCTTCTCTATGTCTCTCTGTTTCCCTGCCCCTCCTCTCTTCTCTATGTCTCTCTGTTTCCCTGCCCCTCCTCTCTTCTCTATGTCTCTCTGTTTCCCTGCCCCTCCTCTCTTCTCTATGTCTCTCTGTTTCCCTCACTCCTCGCCTCCACTGATTCATGTGGCTTTCTGTCTGATTTAGCGACGGGTAGGAATCGAGAGGGAACGACCGGATATTACAATGTCAGAGATAACCAGTGCTTCGGAAGACCACCAACCGGGGTTCACATCCAACCACCATGGGTTGTGTCACGTCGTAGGTGACGTCACTTCTCTAGCGTCATTTGCATGCCCTGCTTTCAAGGGCTCTTGGGAATTAAGGAAAAAACAAAACAAAAACTTTTTCGGTTTTTACAAAAAAGACAATCTGCTTGGTTTTATCTTGGTCAATACTGTACGATGCCCATGATTTTCACTCTCTAAACTCTCTTTGTGTCTCGCTGCTTTCAGCCCCCCCCCCCCCCCCCCCCCCAGTTCTGCTTTTCATAAGAATCACCAGAGACTTTGTTCCTTCCAGTGTCCTCACCATCTGTTCTTTACGATACCAACATCTGGGTCCTACGACTTAAAGTTGTATGATTGAGAAGGGAAGTGATTTCAAGTCAAATTCAAGCAAAGTCATGTTACCTATCGCCCAGTCGACGACGAAGGCCACATCAAGGCAGCAGGAAAGTGAAAATAAGAAACCTCAAAATGGCAGCACTACAAACTCAAAACCATAACAATTCTTAAAGATTATAAATAGTGATTTTAACAAAGTTTAGAACCAGCCACCGAGTCATGCTACATAAATGCAAACTTTGGGGTAGATAATTCTGGCCAAATGGACAGACAGGCGGTGAAGAATGAGG
>CM031609.1:28651643-28666643 GCA_018398815.1 Conus ventricosus | reverse complement strand
CACAGTCCTGCCCTGAAAGAAGAGGGACTGTAAATATTTACCCTAATTAATCGCAGATGGCATCATTTTCACCATATGACTATTTGCTCAAAGGAAGCTCTTAACTCGCACGTGAAAATGGCCATACAGTATACACGAGCCAGATCATTTATTCCTGGAAGTATGGAGAGATTGGGGGTATTAATATGTTCATCGTAATGTTTTCGTAATCATATGAAGGTTTTCGATATATTATCTAGCTTTTCTTTCTTTCTGAAACGCTCTTCTTAGGGTGCCATCAGATTATTTGTCAAATTTAGTGGGTGTCAATGATGTAGGGAAGAGATAGGGGGTAATAGCCCTTCTTCCTCGCTAACTTTTCCCCCTCACTATCATATTGCGTGCCTGCATAGACTTATTACCGACAGCGTGGTCTAAAGGTGAACGCTGCAGAAAGTCTCTACCAACCGCGAGACAGTTTACAGCAATCATATCGCGCAGTCTGTCATACACGTCAATGATAATACAGAAAATGGTGACAAACATAGAGTAAGTTTAACAGGCAGTTTACAACAATTATATCGCGCAGTCTGTCATACAGGGTCAATGATAATACAGAAAATGGTGAAAAACATAGAGTAAGTTTAACAGGCCAAGAGTCTCTTTCAGCACTGTCTGCTGATCATCTGCTTTGTCTCCGATGGAAACCAAATGAATGTCGTCTGTAGGGGACAGGAGGCCAGAAAGAAATCTGTGAAATTGATGCACCGCTGTTGTCCCCTCCTCCCCTTCCGATGGATTATACATGATAACGCTTCCTGATCGGTTTCTTGCGCAAATTTGAGAAGAGAAGTGATTGCTCGGTCTTCGTGTTCTTTGTCTTGAGTGTTGTTTATCTTGCCTGATGAAGGACAGGGAGGTCGAAACGCGTCGTGTTTTGTCTTGTAATTTGTTTATCCTTTTTGTCGGCGGATATCAATACTTTTTCTTTTTAAATTGATTGCCTGGTCTTAAATAATCTATTTATTATTTCAATCTTATTAAACTGAATATATTTAGTGAGTATGTTGCTTGCTTTTTAATGTGATGATGATGCTCAACTTTTAAAATTTTAGGTTCCATGTTTTAAAGAGAGTGGATGTGTACTGTAGCTGCGCACGACACATGTATTTGTACAGTGTGTGTGTGGTGTGTGTGTGTGTATTGGTTGTGTGTGTGTGTGTGTCGTGTGTGGGTTGTGTGTGTGTGTGTGTGTGGGGTGTGAGTGTGTGTGTGTGTGGGTGGTGTTGTGTGCGGTGTGTGTGTGTTATGAGATGTGTGTGTGTGTGTGGGGGGCGGGGGGGGGGGGCGGGAAGGGGGGGGAGAGTGTTTGTGCTTGCATGAAGCTATTTTCTGATGGGATTGATTTATATGGATTCTTAACAGGCTTTACGCCTTTTGTGTGTGTGTGTGTGTGTGTGTGTTGTGTTGTGTGTGTGTTGTGTGTGTGTGTGTGTGTGGTGTGTCTGTGTTGTGTGTGTGTTGGCTGTTGTGTGTGTGTGGTTGTGTTGTCTTGGTTATGGCTGCTGTGCTGTCGAAAATGAATTTTCATTCTTGGACAAATAAAATTGTTATCTGTTATCCTGTTATCCTGTTAGTGGGGGATTTTTAAATGGCATTTAACTTTTCTGATATAATGTAATGTAATGTTAGAGAAGACGTAATGTAATGTAAAGAGTAAAAGAAAGAAAGTAAGTGTGTTATAATATTTTTCTCAATGTACTTATGTTTACTTGCTTATTGTTTTGTCTAAAGCTATACAATCATCCCTTTGAACATACATCTTCAAATGTTATGTTTCATAATAATTTCTGTGAAAATGACTCGCTCAAATATTAGGTGTTCATGTAGATAGATGTTGGGGTGGGATTTTCGTGAGACATACAGGACAGGTTTACAGTTTGGGGAGGTGGGTGGGTGGGTGGGTGGGGGGGGGGGGGGGGGCTGTTTCTTTTCTGTGTTGGAAGTTTCTGTACGTAGAGGTCTACAGTGTTCAGCAGGGACAAACCAGGCATCGTTTGTTTGGTGCCAACACACTGCGCCTCCCTTGTGGAGGATGGAAAATGGAAGAGGAACGCCTCTTTTACCGCCTCCATGTAAGCCATGTTTTTCATCCTTGTCTGTTAAAACTTTTAAACGAATCACACACACACACACACACACACACACACACACACACACACACACACACACACACACACACACACACACACACACAGATAGAGATAGAGATAGAGAGAGTGAGTGAGTGCGAGCAAGAGAGCGACAAGGGTTTTGAATAATACGAAACACAAATTCCTGTGTATGTTGGCCCCCCACCACCCTCCTCTTTCTTACCCCTGCCCTCCCTCCTCCCCGCCTGTTCTATTATCATCAATCAAATTGGAGGCTGGGTCAGCAAGAACTGTATCTATACTCTGGGAAGAAATTCCGGAATTGCACGCATACAATCCCCACGTCAATACACAGACGGGGTTGCTCGGCAAAAATAAATAAACTGCTTTAACAACAATTAAAAGAAATAAAGTCACCAGATCAATAGAATATTGCTGCATCATACCCACCACCACCCCCTTTATACCGATTCCTGTTTGTATCATTTCTACAAGTTGACTTTCAGAAAAAAAAACCCTCACAAAATTATTGTCTCCCCTCCTCTCAAACACACACACACACACACACACACACACACACACACACCACACACACACACACACACACACACACACACACACACATGCACCACTTTCCCTTCGCCACAGTTCTGAACAGTCTATGCCTCTTTCTCCTCAAGAATTCCTTTCTCCAGTACAGGCTATTTGTGAGCAGACCGCACCTATCGTCTCCATCCCTCAATTTGTTTTCAATACAAATGAGGAAGGGAAAACACTGCCCTAAATTTTCAGCATTTTGTGTTTAAAAGATTAATAGGACAGAAAGATGCGTCAGGTCCATTTCAAACAAAGATACAATGTGAGTTTGACACGTTATAAAGCTGTGAATACCTTAACTAATAACCTTTCCCTTTTGGCCCTCCCCCCGCCTCTCTCTCTCTGTCTGTCTCTCTCTCTCTCTCTCTCTCTCCTCTCTCTCTCTCTCTCTCTCTCTCTCTCTCTCTCTCTCACTCTATTCTCTAGACATGTACAGATATATTTATTTCATAGTGGGGGAAGTACGAGCAGGCTAACAACTCCTTCGTCGCAGCTGTATCGAATTGACAAAAGGTTACACTTAAAACAAGGAGAAGAGGTAAGAACATGAAAAGGTAGAGAATTATAAATATAAAATGCTTTGCTGGCAGCTTGTGAAAACCCTTGTAGTTAATTTTGAAGAAAACCCCACAGAACATATTGTCTAATCCGAGGCTTTTTGTCAAACAGACAGGAAAGACTAATTGTACTATTGTCCCTTGGCATCAAATGGAGATACACCACAGTCTATAATTCTGTGGTCTTCTCACCACCAAGTGTTCAAAAATAGAATCCAACAGCACCCCAAAGCAGCCAGTGAAGGGAAGAAAAGTAAAACGAAAAGAATGTGTGATAAAGAAATAAGTTGTTGTTGAAACTATATGTAAACAGTATGAAATGAGGCGGAACATCTTTGAGCCTTTGCTTGAGGGTCGATTTAAGGATGCAAGGGAGGTTAAAAGGTGTCAACAGTCAGAGAGGTCAGCTATACTGTTCAATAACCTAATCATTGTCAGTCACGTAAGTGCTGGCAGTAGCGAAGAATTGAGCAGAACAGCCTTTGCATGGATCTCCTAAGAGATGCAATGTCCCACTGATTGACCAAACAATAACATGTTTAACAATTTAGTAGTGGGGGAAAACAAGCGCAGTTTAACAATGCATCCGTCATAACAATAATGACCCGTCAAAGATTTACACCACACACACACACACACACACACACACACCACACCCCAACACACACACACACACACACCACACACACACACACACACACACACACACACACACACACACACACACACACACACACACACACACACACTAAGGGAGGTGGGAGGGGGAGACGGTGGAAAAAAAGAAAGAAAGAAAAAAATAGATAGAGGGAGATATAAAACAAAAATAGCAGAGTGTATGTATGAAGATATGGTGTGTGTGTGTGTGTGTGTGTGTGTGTGTGTGTGTGTGTGTGTGTGTGTGTGTGTGTGTGTGTGTGCGTGCGTGGTGTGTGTGTGTGTGTGCGTGCTGTGTGTGTGTGTGTTGGGTGTGTTGTGTGTGTGTGTGTGTGTGTGATGTGTGTGTGTGTGTGTGTGTGTGTGTGTGTGTGTGTGTGTGTGTGTGTGTGGTGTGTGTGTGTGTGTGTTCCTAAAGATAGACACACATATGTATGTATATATATGTGCGTGTGCGTGCGTGTGTGTGTGTGCGCGCGTGTGTGTAAATAATTCTACATCATTATATCCAGCTTTTTGCTGGAAACTACCTACAAAACCGCGAAGAATGTCTAAATAAATGCATGTGAAGAAAGACGCGGCAGAGGCACGCCAATCACAACAGACAGGCAGAAACAGCGGGGAACGTGTTGTCGGTTCTATCAGCAACACGCAGTCAGAGATCGAAGAGCAGGAAGAATATCTGGCAGAAAGAAAAACCACAAAGGATGGCAATGCTGTCAGTCGAATGGATGTCATCGAAATGGACCTCCACTAAAAGCTTTCGAAACTGTCTCCCTTCAATCCCATTTCCCTCCCTCGCTCTTCTGTCCTTATCCGTCCTTGATCAAAGGGACTGTGGCAGTCCCGCTCAAAAAAAAAAAAAAAAAAAAACAAAAATAAACTATTGGGATCTTCATAAAAAGAAGCCAAGAACTAGCACTTAAGTGAATGAAACGCACGCCCCCCCCCCCCTTCTTCCCCCAGCCCTCCCTTTCTTGGGATACACAATCCTTCTCTGTCCACGCTTCCTCTCCAGATTTCAAAACCCTAACCTCCCCCTCCAGCCACCTACACGACCCTAGCGAAGAAAAAAAAAAACCCAGACAAATCAAACGACAACGCTATTAAACACCGGCTGTCAATAAAAAGGAACGAAACGTCCTCAACAACCCTGATTTTCTTTTTGTGTGTCCGCAGAATCTGAGGAAACAGACAGTAAAGTAGAAGGTCGCTTGGGGAGATCGCAGACTCCATTAATGTCGACGGGTCCCCTGTAACTTCAATCAAACCCTACTGATTCCGTTGTGTATCTCTTGATACATCTCCTTAAACTATCACAACCACATTGAAACAGTTTTAGTCGAGTGGATCCTCATCTCTCTTGATATATCTCCCTGAACTATCACAAATACATTAAAAGCAGTTTTAGTCGATTTGATCGTCATGTCTCTTGATACATCTCCTCAAGCGATCATAAATACATTAAAGCAATTTTAGTCGAGTGGATCCTCACCTCTCTTGATACAACTCCCCAAGCTATCATGAATACATTAAAGCAATTTTAGTCGAGTGGATCCTCATCTCTCTTGATAATCTCCCTAAGCTATCATAAAGACATCAAAGCAGTTTTTGTCGAGCGGATCCTCACCTCTCTTGATAATCTCCCTAAGCTATCATAAAGACATTAAAGCAGTTTTAGTCGAGCTGGATCCTCATAGTCTCAGCTACTCCCTGAAGGTCGTTGCAGGCTTCTAGCTCAGTTTGATACCGTGCAGTAAGTAAACAAATCCCCCCCTATCCCCTTTATGAATGTTACTTTGCTCTTGTCCTGTTACTAACTCGGACCTACAGCAGATCATACAAGTTCGTCCACATGAAAACATCTAAGCAGCCTTTTAGAAATGGAAATCCATGCACGATTTCTCGGGAAAAAACACAACAAAGAAAGAAAGAAAGGGAGACAGAAGAAAACAAACAAACAAACAAGCAAACAAAAATGTTGAGAAATGTTCTATCACATAATATTGAAAGAAAATGAAAACAAATTCCCGAATATATCTTGTGACTCAAATCTATACTCAAACGTAACGGGTTCGTTGATGGGTCACATTCAATCTTTCCACCAACATTGACTGAAATCGATTCAGTTGTTTACACGTCATCATGCTGACAGAAAGACAGACAAACAGACAGACAGAGAGAAGACAGACAGACAGACAAACCAAGAGACGCAGGTAACGGCAAAAACACCTCAGTAAAGATGGAAAAAAGCTATTCACAGAAGGCCCTAAAACTGACCTGACAGAACTGGCCGTTCTGTTACGTCAATCGTCCTCGTGATATAAGAAACATAAGGATATTTTTGTGGAAAGTGCGGGGAGGGAAAAGAGGGGATGGGGAGGTGGTAGGATGGTGATAAAGAGGGAACTGGGTAGGACTGTGCGCTGTGTCACCATATGGCCCCAATATTGTTTGCAGGTTTGTTTGTTGCCTGCCATGTACATATCCAGAGAGAACTTCGGAAAAAAGGGTAAAAAATAAAAAGAGGATTAAAGTATGGAGGAAAGGAAAAAGGAATAAAGTAGGCAGTCAGAAAGGTAGAAACACACACACACACACACACACACACACACACACACACACACACACACACACACACACACACACACACACAGAGTAATTCAGTCTGAATTAGATAAGATAAGTGCTTTCTTGACAGAGAATGGTTTATCTTTATCTGTTGAAAAAACTCACATGATGGTATTTAGTGCTGGTGACCCTCCCAGAAGATTACCTAGTTTCTTTATCGACGGAGCTGAGCTACAATTCAAAGACATAACAAAATTCTTAGGTGTCTATTTTACATCGAAATTATCATGGAAATTTCACATTGAAAACAGTTTATCAAAAGCTCAAAAAAGCTTAAATTTGCTTAAAATTATAAGCAGACAAAATTGGGGTAAAGAAACAAAAAGCTTGACCCTTCTTGCAACATCTTTGGTTAGATCAAAGCTGACTTACGGCCAAGAAGTTTATTTTTCTGCTCCTAAATATCTTTGAAGAAAGTACAAAGTATTGACTCTAAGGCATATAAATTAGCTTTGGGAGTTCCTGTCCACAGTCCGACTATTGCTACGTATGGGGAGGTTGGTGTTCTACCTTTGAACGATTATCGAGAACTGTCTTTAGCTAAGTACATTACAAGAAGCAGTGCTGTTGAAAATGTCAACGTGAATGAAAATGTACTTAGATCAGATCTTCAGTTTCCAAAAAGAGCAAGGGCCATAAAATCTTTGACAACAATAGCCACTTATTCTTCAGATATTCACAGTAGATCAGATATGAAAACTAAAGATATAGGTAAGCGTTCGATTACGTCTCCAATTCCTCCATGGGAACTGAACAGAGCAGATTTTGACTTTTCCAATGACGATCTAAAAAAGAGTGATAACCCTCACCTACTTGCTGTTTCTTTTCGATCTCATGTTCATTCAAATTATTCTAACCATTTGAAGGTATATACCGATGGTTCTCTTATTGACACAAACGTGGCGGGTGCTGGGTTTGTAATACCTGATCTAAAGAAAGAAAAATCGTTTCATATTAGTGCAGGTCATTCTATTTTCACGCCAGAACTGGTAGCCATTCTCATGGCTCTGCGATACATTGTTAATCTTCCATGGTTTTTTTCCCAATCTTTTTTGTTTTGACCTAAGTTGTTTATTTACACTGAAATCCGGGGTTCTAGAGACAGATTGATTTAGAATTGAAAAAATCATTCATAATTTTTAATTCAAAAGGGTTCCAGTATAAATTTACTTGGGGTTTCCCCATCACATTGGGTTTTTTGGAAATGAATGGGCACAAGTAGCTAGGGGAGGTCAGGACAAAAATTCTTTTGAAAACTTTTCATTTTCCTTTGTCTGAAAGGGGAATGTTAATCTTTTGAAAAAAAACCAAAGCCGTGGGGTTATAATGTAAATCGGCACACCCCCACGCATGCTTTGTTTAATGTTTTTTCAAAGGGAAATTTCCAGTTTGTGTTTTAGGGCTTAAAAAATAATTCATTAAAAGTAAATAGTTGTATGCAAAATGCAAGTGGGGAAAAAATTTTGACATTTCATTTACTATTTAATTGTCCCCTTGCGGGAGTCCTACCCAATTTTCAGTTTCCCAAAAAATCCCACAATTGATGATTTAAAACCTAACTTCAATCATTCATTTTTGGCTAATGTATCAAAAAATTTAATTTCCCTCCTATCGATACATTAGAGGATTTCGTATTTTTTAAACAAACATTTTTAGTTTTTATATTTATGATTTAAGCTTTTTCTTTAATTATGTTTTCATTTTTTATAATAAAATCAAAAGTATTTGATGTTTAATTTACAAATATTTTTAATCGTCTAGAACGCCCGTGAAAAAACGTAAAAAAAAAACAAACAAACCACCCACACACAACCACACACCACACACACACACCACACACACACCACCCGCAACAACACAACCACAAAACCCCACACACACAACACAAACACACACAAAACACCACCACAACAAACACACCACATTCCCCCCCAGCTCCCCGACATCCTTTTCATGATTCAGAAAACTGACTTCAAAGAGAGAGAGAAAAAAAAAACCACAAGACATCTCCCACCTTTTTCCTCGCTTCCGACATTGCCAGTCCCAAAGCAGAGAAGAACATCCGTCTAAACACAGTTTATCGTTGCTAACCCTCCTCCCTCTTTCCCGCCATTGCTATACTCTTATTTTTCCCAGATTGCGATTCTGGCAGTATGTGCGTCCCTCCAAATCCTCCCTTCCCGTGCGGATGTCTGTAACAGAATGAAACGTTGCTGGCCACCACGCTCTCCATCCTTCTGTTTATTTATCACAACGTTTAAACGTAAAGGAATGGAGGAAGCTGGTTGCGAAGTTTTCTGTGGCACCCCCAACGGTCTTCAAGACACGGGGTAGATGAGATGAGGTGATATTTGATAGAGAGGAAAGGAGACAGGCCGAAACCCAGCACTTAGTACAAAATGAAAGACATAATTCATGATGAATGCACGGAATCGCTTAAAAAAATTCTATGTGACTTTAAAATGGTGTGTAGATTTAACCAAACATAGAGTAAGATCAAACCTCATTTTTAGCTCTTCCCTCTTCGTATTCTCTTCTTCTTAACTTAACTTCTTAACTTCTTTACCCGGCTTTCATGGTTAACTGGACACGTTCCGTAAAAGAATGAAGAACGTGTGAATAAGTTAATGTCAAGTAAGAGACAGCGGAGCTGATCCGTTTACAATGAAAAAAAAAAGAGAGCGGACACTGTGTTGTCTATTTGCTTGGCAAGAGGAAGACAGTGATCGAAGAGCAGGACGAAGGCCTGGAAGAAAAAAAAAAACAACAACAAAAAACCGAACGAGCAAAGCAAAAATGATGGATGATAAGAAATGCTGTCAGTAAAGTAAATGTCACCGAAGTGGCCTGACTTCCACAAAAAAGCTTTCCAAACTGCACCCTCCCCCCTCCGCTCTTTTCCTCCCATCTCTCCTCTCCATCCTTGGTCAACTGGGCATTTAGACAGAAAAAAAAGCACCCCTCCCATTCCTTCTCTCTTCTTTTCGCCATCTCGATCAAAGAGACATATGAAAATCAAACATGGGATATAAAAAAAAAGTCACGAACAGGCTTTTAAGTGATTGAAACGCACCTCGACACACTCCCCCTACCCTCCACCTCCTGCCCTCCCTCTCCTCTTCCTGTCACCCAGACGTCCTAAGCAAAAGAAAAGGCAGATGAATTGAATGACTACACTCTGAAATACCAGCTGTCAACTAAAATGACAGAAACGTCCTCAACAACCCTGGCTTTGATTTCCGATGAATATGACAACAGAGAGAAAACTAGAAGGGTACTTGGGAGATCGCAGACATCTGCCAACACAAAACAGTCCTCTTGACTTCATTGAAACCCTGCGTGAATCCACCACGCATCTCCCGATATATCTCATCAACGTATTACACAGACATCAAAACTATTTAAGCTGAACTGAATAGTGAAAACTGCCAACACGCATTAAGCATATTGCAAATTTTCGGTTTTTTATAAAACCTTTATCAAGCATAAAAAAAAATAGGCCTACCAAATGACAACCTGAAGAACAGCATTTTCATCCTGAAACTGATTATCTCTCACACTCACTGAACTTGAATTCTCACTCGCTGCTCCAAGTCTTGTATGCTTAATCCCTAAACTGTATAGGCTAACTGAATTCGCATTGCATCTGCAACGCTTTTGACAGCAGTTGCAGGTTTCTAGTTCAGTGTATCAATGTGCAGTGACTTAATGGATCTCTTGACTTCTCCAATCTCTCTCCCTTCTTGGATCTCTCGACCTTCTCCAATCTCTCTCCCTTCTTGGATCTCTCGACCTTCTCCAATCTCTCGACCTTCTCCAATCTCTCGACCTTCTCCAATCTCTCGACCTTCTCCAATCTCTCTCCCTTCTTGGATCTCTCGACCTTCTCCAATCTCTCGACCATCTCCAATCTCTCGACCTTCTCCAATCTCTCGACCTTCTCCAATCTCTCGACCTTCTCCATCTCTCTCCCTTCTTGGATCTCTCGACCTTCTCCAATCTCTCGACCTTCTCCAATCTCTCGACCTTCTCCAATCTCTCGACCTTCTTATGAAATATAAAAAAAATCCACATCCGTTTTGCGCCCAATTTGAGGAGATAACGGATTGTACGTTCTTCGTTTTCATCGTTGTTTGTCTTTCCTGAAGAAGACTGAAGAGGCTGAAACGCGTCGTGTTTTGTCTTGTAATTTGTTTGTCTCTTTCGTTCGGCGGACTGGTAGTTGTTCTTTAAGTGTGTTTCAATTTCCGCCTGCGGCCACCTCACTTTGAAACTTGAAAACAATTTTGCTTATGGGTACAATATTGCGTCGTAATTGTTCCACGCCCGAACTAATTCCTCATCAGGGGCCGTACTTACATGTCGTCTGTAAACTTGCTTCTACAACGACATTACCTCCTGGGTACAAACCCTGTGGGTTCAGAGCATTCTGGAGAGAATGGGCACGTGTCCAAACATCCCCCCCCCCACCAAGTCCCCCTGGAATAAATCCTACTTGGTTCCCCACCAGAGCACGTGCTTTGATTGATACCTTGTTGTTCGGGATACTTTGAGAATTTTGAAAGAGGTGAGTGATCTTAAAATAAAAGCGGAAATTAGCCTGGATTTAGTCTCCAGGGAGCGAATTAGGGTACGCGCCCTTTCTCATCCACTTGAAAGTGATTCGGGGCGTGGTGTGATCACGAAATGTTACACTGGAGTGTAATCCGAAACCATACCAACTCCGACACATTCGTGAATATCAATGCATCCAAAAAGCCTGATTTTTTCCCCATTGAGACCATAGCCTTATTTCTTGAAAAAAAAAATGTTGACAAATTTCTTATCACACAATTTAAAAAAGTGAAATATTTCAGGGTGTTTTTGACCAAATCTGCACCAAAATTTTACACGTTCATCGTTTGACCAAATTCTATCGTTTCACCAAATTTGGCTAGAATTGATTCTGTGGTCTTTACATCATCTTCCTGACAGACGGGCAAAGAAACCAACAGAAGCAGGTAAAGATACAAAGTCCTAGGTGGAGGCAAAAAAAAAAAAACCCGTATAATTCACAGAAGGCCCTCTGACTCACATTAACAGAACTGACGGTCCGGTTTAGTTCCCGTTTCCATGATAAGCAAAAGCATGTACATGTGCGAGTGGGAACTGCGGGGAGGGTAAGAGAGAAGTGGAGGAAGTAGGATAGAAAGAAACGGGCAACTGGGCTAGAGTCTGCTGACGTCACCAGAAAGCCAAAATATGGTATACAGGTTTTTCATTTACGTGTCATTTGTATGTCTAATACGGAATTTTAAAAAAAGAAGAAGGAAAGCACGAATTGAAAATATGAAAGAGAAAATAGGAAAATAAATGCAAAAAGTGTATGAGCTTGTAAACAGGTCACACAGTGTGTGGTGCATCTATAACAGGTCTGAGGTCTACAGACTGTCCAAGAAATGATTATGGTCATAGAACAGAAGAGAGAGAGACAGAGAGAGAGAGAGAGAGCAGAGAGAGAGAGAGAGAGAGAGAGAGAGAGAGAGAGAGAGAGAGAGAGAGAGAGAGAGAGAGAGAGGGAGGGAGAGAGAGAGAACAGAAAAATTGCAGAGGACGCTGCCGTCTCCCCTCCTTTCCTGCCCCCCCCCCCTCTCTCCCCACCCCCTCCCACCATGTCTTTTCCTTAATTATTAGTCAAAAGGCCGCTGGACCAAAAGAACGATATCTGCTTTGTGAAAGAACTTGAAAACTCCAGTTTGAGGTGCTCGAAAGTGGCTAGCTCTCTCATATACATAGTTTGTCTCTATCTGTCTGCATCAGTAACCCTGTTTCTCTGTTTCTTTCACTTCTCCCCCCCCCTCCCTTCCTCTCCCTTTCTCTCTCTATCTGTCGGCTTCCCCTTCTCGTACTTTGGCTCTCCTTGCCTCCACTGATTCCATGTGGCTTTCTGTCTGATTTAGCGACAGGTAGGAATCGAGAGGGAACGACCGGATATTAAAATGTCCAGATAACCAGTGCTTCGGAAGACCACCTACCGGGGTTCACATCCAACCACCATGGGTTGTGTCACGTCGTAGGTGACGTCACTTCTCTAGCGTCATTTGCATGCACTCCCTTTCAATGATTGTCAGGAATTCTTCTAACTTTTTCACTTTCAACAAGCACGCACACATGCACGGTCACACACACACAACACACACACACACACACCACACACAACACACACACACACAACACACCACACACACACACACACCCGACCACCCGCGCACGACCGCCATCCACACACATTCACACACACACACACACACACACACACATTCACACACGCATAACTTTGCGAACCTTTTGAAGTGTTGCTGGTTGCAACTGATGTTGACAGTGAGAGCAGGAAACGCCAGAACGGAGATGAGCATTGTTTGTTTTGTGTCCTTGGCTCTGTTCACAGAAAGAACACAGCCACACACAGGATCAGAGCATTGTGACGACATTATCACCCAGTGCTGAAAATGGGCCTGTCTGGCAGCTCTTCCACGCTCTTCTCTGTCAGCTGGAGTCTGTGTATCTGTCGTCCCCTCTCCCTCTCTCTCTCTCTCTCTCTCTCTCTCTCTCTCTCTCTCTCTCTCTCTCTCTCTCTCTCTCCTCTCTCCCTCTTACTCTCCTTCCTCTCTTACGTTCCTTATTCTTTTTCTTTTCTCTGCATGTTTTACTCAGTCTGCTTTATGTCTGTTTGCCTGCCGGCTTATGTCTGTTGCCCTTGTCTCTTTTTTCTTCATCCCTTTCTTTGCTTCTGTCTCCTTTGTCTTTGTTTCCTTGCTACTTTTGTCTATTTTCTTATCACACTTATCATCTGATTTAGGGCCGAAAGTAGATGATTTAATTGGTGTGTTTCCCACTTTTCCTCCATAATCTCTCTCTCTCTCTCTCTCTCTCTCTCTCTGTCTTCATTCGTATCTTACTCTTACCTCTTTGCCTCGAACAATCAATATTGATGGTTGGGCATACAGCAAAGCGAGCGAATCAACACTTTGGCATCATACACAACAGTGTTTGGAATAAAAAAAAAAAAGGCATCAGTCTAGAGACCAAGCCGAAGGTGTACAGAACAATTGTTCTCCCCACACTCCTCTACGCATGTGAAACGTGGACAGTGTACCAACAGTATGTCAAGGAGCTGAATCACTTCCACACAGCTGCCTCAGAAGACTGTTAAACAGAAATAGCAGGACAAAATCCCAGACACAGAGGTGCCTGACCAAACAGGCCTACTGAGCATCCACACCATCATGATGATGTCTCAGCTTTGATTGGCAAGTCATGTAGCTCGCATACCAGATCACCGCCTACCCAAGAGACTCTTCTATGGTGAGCTATAACAAAGAGTACGTTCTCACCAAGGTAAGAAGAAACGCTTCAAAGCCACTCTCAACATATTCCTGAAAGTGTTTAACAACAACGCTGACACATGGAAACAAACTGCTATGGATCAAGCCAGTTGGTACTGCTGTAACCACAACGGCGCCAATCTATGTGAAGAAAAAGACAGCGAAACAAAAGAGACAGGCAAGGAAAGACCGCGGCAGCAATCACAGGAGGTCTTCCACATTCCCTGTCCAAGCTGTCACCGCACATTCCGAGCACACATCCGCTTGATCAGCCACCTGCGCATCCACAAATCATCTCACCCTCTCCTCAGCCCCAAGATGACTGAAGTGGTCCTCGTCGACTCGACGGACGAACACGCACATGGTTCCTGAACAAAGGAGGCCGGTTCCATGACAATGTGCACACTGTTTTTGAGAACTTGGTTGAATATGGAGTGTCGTGTCGTGAGAATTGACAAAAAGAGAACATATGATAGAACAGTGTTAAATCTTCAGCGTCTAATATCACATTATTATAAGGAGATAAGAGATTGTTCGTTCTTCGTTTCCATTGTCTTGAATGTTGTTTGTCTTGCCAATCAAGACCAAAGAGATCGAAACATGTCGTGACTGTGAAGAGAACTATGTCAGGGAAACTGAGAGAAACCTTCAAAACGCTTGACTGAACACAAAAGAGAATCATCACCAGTAGGCGCCCACCTACACGCCCAGCAACATGAGTTTGAATATGACAGCATCAGTGTTATCGACCGTGACAATAGATGGTTTCAGCGTGGGCTGAAGGAGGCTATCCATATTGCCGCCAACAACCCCACACTCAACCGGGACCGGGGCAGACACATCTTGCCACCTGTGTACAACACCCTCATTGTTCAGTCACATGACCAGGATTCGACCCGTGGTCGTGTGCCTGAACCCAGTTCACTCAGTAGCAACACCACCGCTGACGAAGACGGAAGGACGTCTATCGAAAGCTCTACGTAAGTGCGTATTTCCCAGCTGAGTGACCTGTCTAAATCCAGTAGTCGTTATGGTTGTGCTTTGTCTTGTAATTTGTCTCTT
>CM031609.1:28629143-28646643 GCA_018398815.1 Conus ventricosus | reverse complement strand
CTCTCTCTCTCTCTCTCTCTCTCTCTTATGCTCACTGTGTGCCAGCGCCCTTATTCCTATCTGCTATTTTTTTCTTTCCCCCTCCCTCTGTTCTCCCTTCCCCATTTCTCTCTCTCAACTCTCTATCTTCCCTTCTTCCATTCTATCTCCTCGCCTCCACTGACTCCATGTCGCTTTATGTCTGATGTAGGTACAGGCAGGAAGCGAGAGTGAACGACCGGATATTACATTGTCACAGATAACCAGTGTCTCAGGAAAACGGCTACGGGGTTCACACCCGACCACCACGGGCTGTGTCACATCGTAGGTGACGTCACATTACCAACACTCTCTGTGTGCCGTCCTTTCAATGGCTGTTGGAATGTATCGTCCTTTTTCCAGCTTTTTTCCACAAAGACTTGAGTCGGTTTGGTTTTACCTCGGACGATGTCTGTGCTCTGTCAAAGATTTATAGTGTCGACTTTCTCTTGGTGTCGGTTTTAGTTCCGTCCTCTGTGACCTGTCTTCCATAAGACCAACAGTGACTCCGGTCTTTCAACTGTCCCTACAGTCTGTTCTTCAGAATTAAATTTATCTATGTTTCATGACCAGAAGCGTCAAACACACTCGAAACTGAAGTCATTTGAAACCAAACTGAGCCAGGCCATGCTGTCTAAGGCCCAGCCGTCAATGGAGGCCACATTAGAGGTCTTAGAAACATGTACACTTTAAAAACAAACAAATAAACAAGAAATAAACAACATCCCCCATCCCCCAAAACCTTCACCACAAAGTTTGCTACCAGCTATTAAGTTTTTTAAAGAAAATCAAACCATAGACCCACAGTGCCAGTCAGCGAACGACTGAACAATCAGGGTGGACTGGAAGAGAGAGAGAGAGAGAGAGAGAGAGAGAGAGAGAGAGAGAGAGAGAGAGAGAGAGAAAAGCAGTCACTATGATGGGCTTTTAATCAAATCAACGGTTCTTCCTAGTCAACTGGGGCGACAGAAAGGTGATGGGGCGAGGAAGGAGGACCCAGAACAGGTTTCCTCAACAAAGGGGATGACCAGCTATGCACATCAACCCAAAGTATATATCAATTTATGAGTGTCTGTGCGATAAGTCTACAGAGATATGCAAATGTTCCAACAAAGAGAAATGGGAAGAGCATATTTTAACAGGATTTGATTTGGGGACTCCCCCTACATCCGGCAGGAAATAAGGAAAAAGAATGACGTTAGAAGCAAACTGAAATAAAAATCAATACAAAGCTGAGAGCAAAGTAATCCTGGATTTAAGAAAAACAAACAAAATATACAAAGGACAAGCAATTTGCGACAAATGTATCCTTTTAAGTTGTCATTTACAATGGTCATAATAAATATTAATGCTGGAGAGAAAGAGAGAGAGAGAGAGAGAGAGAGAGAGAGAGAGAGAGAGAGAGAGGAGAGAGTAATGTGTGCAAGCATTTTTGTTGTCAGTTGCACGCTGAAGGAGACAGGAGGGGCAGTAGATGGAGGAAATTGCCAGAACAGACACGAGCATCGTTCCAAAATGTTGTGCATGATTCTGTTCTCAGACAGAACACAGGCATACACTCGATCGGAGCATTGTGACTGACATTATCACCCGCAACTGAAAATGGGCCTGTCTGGAAAATTTCCCATGCCTGTCCTCTCTCTGAGTCTGTAGCTCTCTTTCTCCCCGACTCCCTCTCTCTCTCCATCAATCTCTATCTCTCCCCTTTTCTCTCTGTATTTTGTCTTATATTGTCCAGCACATAATGATTTAAGAGTGTAATATATACGTTCAAAGTACAATGAATATCAGAGTCTTTGTCGACTTAGTTTACTTTTTGCATCAAATAATGAACGAACAATTAGAAGCCTTTCCATTTTCTCATGTAAAGCGTTAAAGTTACGATCTCTTGCGTTATCTTGATGTATTAATTTCTTGCGTTATCTTGATGTATTAATTTTGAACAATTGGAAATATAATTTGGAAAGATTATTTAGCTGCACCCCTTCATAAGGGGCAATGGCATGTTAATGAAATATACTGCGGAACTAAAGTTGAGGGCCGGCCTCTGATTTCAGCAGCTTTCCGTATGTATTTTTCATGCCAACACCGCGTGACGAAAAAATGGTCAACTTGGGTTTTCCCAAAGCCTTTCCCACTGCTGCACGTGCCTGACCATGTTTTGCAAGAATTGCAGTTCAGCAACACCGTTTTTAGGGGCAGTAAAAATGTTGTCAAAACACGAGACTTTTCTTGAAACTTTGCTCGAATTTAGCTGAAGAAGCAGTATTGCAGTAGGATTTTGGCATTTTGCACGAGCAAACCATGGCTATACTGAACACTTCTCAACGAAAGTTGCACAGGAATGGGTATTTAGGGGCGCGCACCAGAGCTCTGATTAAGCATGCCTCCAAGAACGAAACTGACAACAGTGGATCGAGGACGGGCGCTGGGATGGCTGCAGGACGGCGTTTCCGGCAGAGAAGTTTCCAGACGGCTAGGAGTTAGCCACTCTGTTATTCAGCGGCTCCACCAACGCTTCCAGACTACCGGAAGTACTGATGAGCGACCTCGGTCTGGGCGGCCAAGATGTACAGATGGAAGAGACGATCGCTACCTCCAGGTCTTGGCTCTACGTCACCGAACCATCACCCGCAGGACGTTGATAGGCAACCTCAGGGCCGCTACCAACGTCACCATAAGTCGCATGACGGTGACCCGTCGTCTGCGTGAGGTGCGCCTGCACTCAAGGAGAACTGTCGTCCGTGTGCCCCTCACACCACGTCATCGCCGGGCCAGGATGGCGTTCTGCCAAAACCATCGACGTTGGAACAGATAGCAGTGGGGCAGGGTACTGTTTACAGACGAGTCCCGGTTTACTCTGTCTTCCTGTGATGCCCGCATACGCGCTTGGAGACGTCCAGGTGAACGTTTCATCGACGCCTGTGTCCAGGAACATGACAGGTACGGAGGCGGTTCAGTTATGGTGTGGGCTGGCTTCCATCTGCACGGGAGGACCCCACTGTACCGTATTAGAGGCAATCTTACCGGCGTACGGTACAGGGATGAAATCGTGACGCCTCTGATCCTCCCTACACTGCAAGCCATGGGTGCCGGCGCTATACTCCAAGACGATAACGCGACCCCTTATCGCGCTAGGGTGGTCCAAGATGTTCTGCAGCGTCAGCAGATTGTGAGGATGAACTGGCCAGCCCGATCACACGACTTGGCGCCCATAGAACACCTCTGGGATATCCTTGGGCGCCGGGTGAGGGACAATCACCCCCCACCTGTGATGTCGACCAGGTCTTCCGGTTCCTGCAGCAGGAGTGGATGGCAATCTCTCAACAGATGCTCCAGAACCATGTGAACTCAATACGCTCACGGATCGGTGAATGCCTTGCAGCCCAGGGTGGGCACACCCGTTACTGAACTTGACCAAACTGAAAGAACTTTCTTGCAACTTTTCAAAAGGGGGGTGGGGTAATTCCGACGTTTGCTGCGCGAATGAAATTTCTTTGTTGGTGATTTTGTTTACATGAATCGAAAGGTTACATATCGTATTAATACATTTCAAGAGTTGAAGGTGTTGCTTTGATTTTTGGGGTTATGAGAGATGATTCTTCTTCTGGCCCTTAACTTTAGTTCGGCAGTGTACATATCCGTATCCGTATCCCTCTCTGTATTTCTGTCAGTCTGTCTTAATGTCTGTCTTTATCCCCCACTCTGCTCCTGTTTCACTCTGTCAAACACCACACACACACACACACACACACACACACACACACAAACACACACACATACAAGCACGCATGCACACACACAACAGAATTATGAATGATTTGCTTCACTCTGAATGAGATTACATTTATCAGATTAGGAACGCTGACGATGCTGTGAACTTTTGGATTAAGTACATTCAATTCAGTATATGACAAACATACACCCTTTGTAAGAAAAAGAGTGAAACATGTCATTACCCCCCCCCTCCCCGTGGTTAACAAAGGAGATAGACAATGAAAGATACAAAAGAGATCACATGCTCAAGTCAATGGATAAAGGGTCGTTCAGAAAACAAAGGAATAAAGTAAATTCAAAGAGGAAACAAGCACAGAAACAATATTTTCAAAATTTTGTTTCGTTTTCTCAAAATTCAAACTTAATTTGGAAAGCTATCAATCTCTTGACTAACAATAAATCAAGAATACAAAACCCAATAAAAGAAATATCACCAGAAGACTTCAACTTTCATTTTGCAAATACAACTAAGGGTGTAATTGTAAACGATAAAACAAAGTACAATGATCTATGTATGTTAGAAAAATACTGCCGTTGTAAAAACATTTCTCCATGTTTTGACATACCACCATTGTCATTAAATGAAATGTTTGATTATTTAATACACTTAAAACAGTCAGGGACAAGGGACATGGATGGAATTGATGGTAAGATACTAAAAATCGCTTCTTTGACTATTGCTGATACACTCGCTTATGTTTATAATTTGTGTATTGATGAAAGCCACTTTCCCTTAAGATTTAAACAATCGAAAGTTATAATTTTATATAAAAAGGTGATCCCACCAATCTCTCAAACTATAGACCTACCACCAATCTCTCAAACTATAGACCTATCTCAATATTATTCCTGTTGTCAAAGCCACTCGAAAAACATGTTCAAACACGCCTATATTCTCATCTTTAATATTACGATCTGATTCATGAAAATCAATCGGGTTTTCGAGAAAACTACTCTTGTCACACTGCTCTGGTACAGCTTATCGATAGATGTCTTACGAATATTAACAATAATGACCTCACTGGAATTCTTTTTGTAGATTTTGCAAAAGCGTTTGATGTTATAAACCAGTCCCTTCTAAAAACAGCTTATGTGTTACAAATTATCGAATACAGCCTTAAAATTCTTTACCTCGTTTCTCACAGATCGTCAACGGCTTGCTGAAATTAACTCCCAAAGGTCAAAGTTACTCCCTTTAAAATTTGATGTCCCTCAGGGGTCAGTATTGGGGCCCCTACTCTTTTCTATTTATGTAAATGACTTACCATTGTTTATAGAATGTTGTTGTGAAATGTTTGCCGATAATACCTCATTACAATCTCATAGCAGTAACCCTACTGAACTGGTAAATAACTAGAGAAAAAATATCAACAAGCTAATTACATGGACAGAAATGAATCATATGTCCCTCAATGCTAGTAAAACCAAATGCATGTATTCACAACACGCAAAAAAACCGACAGAAAATGAAATCCTTATTCGCGCCATTACATGCTCAAGGACAAAGGATTGAAGAGGTTACATCGCATAAAGTTTTAGGTGTTATCATTGACAACGATTTATCTTGGTCTTACCACATTGCGGATCTTGGAAAACGTATTTCTAAGAGAGTATATCAACTTTCAAAGAGAAAAAAATTCTAAATTTTCATTCCAGAAACATATTCTTTCATGCGCACATCCTTTCTCTTATCAATTATGCATCCACGTTATGGGATAATGCCAGTGAAACTAATCTGAAACTAATAAGTCGTCTGCATAAAAGGGCCATTAAATTAATTCAGTTGAAATCCAATACCTTGACAAAGAGTGATTACAAAACTTTAAATATTCTTCCATTTAAAGACAGACTCTACTTCAACAAATGCTTGAGCATGTACAATGTAGTGAATGGATCAGCCCCGAAGATAATCTTTGAGAGCTTTGTCTTCAATAGTTACAGACATACACATAAACTGTCTCTTCACAGACCTCGAAGCAATCTTTACAAATCAAATTTTCTGTATTCTGGAGGGACCGCATGAAATGATTTGCCTTCCTCCATAAAATCATGTCCCTCAAAACGCACACTTAAAAAAGCACTAAAAATGCATCTGATAGAAACTCTGCATATCAACTGAAGTCATTTCCATCAATACGACCACCTTATCCCATCTTCTCTCTCTCTCTCTCTCTCTCTCTCTCTCTCTCTCTCTCTCTCTCTCTCTCTCTCTCTCTCTCTCTCTCTCTCTGTGCTTGAACATGAAGTTCCAACAGAAGTTTCATTATTGTTTCATATTTCATACGAGAGTTACGTATTTGCATGATAGAAATTGTGTGCGTTTAAAAATGATTTTTAAGCTTGTGGTTATTATGTTGAACTACTTTCTTTCTTGTTTATGAGAGCAGGATGTATAAAAAGCTGGAAAGCTGATTCTTTAACCCTCAATAAAGATAATTTTGACTTGACTTCACACACACACACACACACACACACACACACACACACACACACCACACACACACACACATACACACGCGCGCGCGCGCGCACGTACACGTGCGTACACACTCGTACACACACATACAGAATGAATCAGAGAGAGAGAGAGAGAGAGAGAGAGAGAGAGAGAGAGGAGAGGAGAGAGAGGAGAGAGAGAGAGAGAGAAGAGAGAGAGAGAGATTGATGGAGACCAACAGATACACAGACTCCAGCTGACAGAGAAGAGGCGTGGAAGAGCTGCCAGACAGGCCCATTTTCAGCACTGGGTGATAATGGCAGTCACAGTGCTCTGATCATGTGTGTGGCTGTGTTCTTTCTGTGAACAGAACCAAAGACACAAAACAAACAATGCTCATCTCTGTGGTTATTTCCTGCTCTCACTGTCAACATCAGTCTGCAATCAGCAACACGTCAAAAGGCACGCCAGAGCTCATGCGTGCGACCGCATGCACACACACATGAGTGCACACACACACTCTCACAAACACACACACACACACACACACACACACACACACACACACACACACACACACACACATGCAGAATCTTATTCTGTGTGGATTCAAAGTCTGTTTTACAAGCCATTAAATCCCGAGGCATAAGAAATCGACTGGAAATGACTATTGAAATAAAACATGTCATTCACGAGTTGTCTATAAAGGGTACCAGTATTACCTTTTGCTGGATTCCTTCTCACTCCGGAATCACTCACAACGAGGGGGCAGATCATGCGGCTAAAAAGGCAGCGAAAAATTTAGAAGGTTCACAGCATCTCGACATTCAACTAGATCTGCATGAATTTAACCAGCGCATAGAAAAAGTGTCTCAAAATCATATTGCTGAACTGCACAAAAAAACCAACAACAAATAGTCAGCATTACCAGCACTGTGTACAAGTAAAGAATGCAGCGAATCCGAAATCTTTTTTAAACAATTTTTCTGTAATGCATTCCAGACATGTTACTAGTTTGATGTCTAGGTTCCGATTGAATGCTTTTAGAACAAAGTATTTCTAAAAATATACATTGCATATGTGGCAAACAAATTACTGTAAACCATCTACTTCTTCACTGCCCAGGAGTTAGGCACTTTGTTCCTAAGATAAAGTTAGCAGATCAACTGTCAGCCAGTGCACCATTATCCACAGAAAATATTTTAAATAATCATGCATTACTCTGCATGTTATCTGAAAATTTTAATTCCAGTCCACTTGGTATCTATCTCTGATGTATTTTAAACTAAAATTGTTGTGTTGTACGACACTGATATAAAAGAGTTACGTTGTTATATGATATGGTTAGCCCCCCCCCCCCCCCCGCACTCCCTTCCTCTATTCCGTCCTCCTTTCCACCCTGACGCCCCCCATCCCCACCCGCAACCTCCCCCCCACCATCCCCCTGCATTATGCTCCAATCCTATTAAACTTGTTTCGTTTGATATACTTTAATTTCCCCGATTAACATACACCAAAGGCTAGATAAACAACCAGGATAAGTAAATATCTACATATCTCATCACCCATCCCAACCTCCCACGCTTGCCCCTAGCACAGTCTCTCTCTTCTCCTCTCTCTCTCTCTCTCTCTCTCTCTCTCTCTCTCTCTCTCACAGGCGCACACACACACATAATTATGCACGCACACACACGCACACACACACACACACACGCGCGCGCGCGCGCGCGCTCACCCACGCACACCGACACGAACACGCACACACACAATCCCCCCCCCCCTTCCCCTCGTCTAATAACACTTATAGTGAATAGACGTTAAACTAAAGAACTAACTAACACACACATGCACGCACACGCACACCACACACACACACACACACACACACACACACACACATACAAGCGCGTGCTCACACATCCCCTCTGATCTCTGTCTGTCTGTCTCTCTGCCTGTCTGTCTCTCCCTCTCTCCATCTAACTCTCTCTCTCCCCTCTCTCTCTCTCTCTCTCTCTCTCTCTCTCTCTCTCTCTTAACGTTCTATTATGTCTCTGTCTTTATCCTTTACTCGTCTGTCTGTCTGTCTGTCTGTCTGTGTCTCATCTGTCCATTTTCTATTTTTCCTTGATTAGACCCGAACGTAAAAACGTAAATCGATGCTTTTCGCGCTTTTCCTCTTCTATAATTCTCTCTCTCTCTTCTCTCTCTCTCTCTCTCTCTCTCTCTCTCTCTCTCTCTCTCTCTCTCTCTCTCTCTCTCTCTCTCTGTCCGGTTTGAACGTGTCACTGGGAACAAGGCAATCACCTAGCAAATTGGTCAGCAGGAAACGAGACCAATGCTGTCCGGGGCTGTCCTGCTTTGAGGAACGTTGCAGCGAAATTCATCAGCCCTCCGATTTACCGGCAGCCTGTCGTGCTTCAGCCCAGCCGATTGGTGTCGCCAACCTCTATTACCGTTGTTTAGGGAAAAAAAAATTCAGAAGAAAAAGTGTTTATACTGAAAACAAGAAAGCCATGAAAGAGGTAATTGTTTTGATTCTGGCTTCTTCTCTGCCCCAAATCGTAACCCTTCACGACAAAATTAATCTGATGTCACCTTCCCCCCCTAGTTTCCCCGTGGTCTCTTGACACTGTTTTCAGCTCCCTTCTTCAAAGCTGCAAACCAATTCTTAGGGTAATTACGATCTTGCCAGTTATAAGTTGTACGCATTTTAGTGTGTTTTTCGTTACCTCTGAAGTAGAGGTATTTGTCGGAAATTCGCTTATCTGTTCGATATTGTGGATGAAATGGCGTCATTCTGCATTTTCTTTTCCCGTGCTTATTTGTTTTCTAACCAACACTGCAGACCACCTTCCGCAGATCAGCTATACGATGGCTGAGCGACTGGAACCAGATTTACGATGGTGAACACACTGGTTTAGAGAACACGGATGAACACTGAGTGACTCAGTGCTGGAGTTACTCAAAAGAACAAGAGACGAAAGAAAAGTAGTCCTGATGTCCGTATTTTCCTTTTTTTTTTCTCAAAGAAACAAATGCAGCTGTGTTTGCAGATGTCAAAGATTCATCACAAAAGGTTGGTTGAAAGTGTTTACACAAAACAAAACAACACAAAATATCATCATCATCATCGTCATCATCATCATCATCTTCATCATCATCATCATCATCATCTATCATCATCATCCCTCAACAACAACAACAACAACAACAACGACAACAAAGAAACAAACACAAAAGTCAACCAACTATCCAACCAACCAACCAACCAACCAACAATCAGCCAGCCAGCCAGCCAACCAACCAGCCAGCTAACCAACCAGCCAGTCAACCAACCATCCAACCAACCAACCATCCAACCAAGTATCCAACCAACCAGCCAGCCAGCCAACCAACCAACCAACCAACAATAAAAAGCCATTCCAACATTATAGTCTGTGATTCTACCCTATGCATAATACTGTTCTAGAGATACTGGATCGTAAAAACATATCTTGATTTAATCTTCGCTGGGATAATTGTCACCCTTCGACTGATTTCTTTGAGTATAACAGGAACAAAGATCACCGCAGACGCGGTGTCTATGCATGTCAGGGCTTATCCATATCAGGGCTGGTACATTATGTAAGATTTTACGCAGAAAGAACTATCACTCAGTCACGTTCAAATATGACTTCTCTCCCTTTTGTTTTAATTATGTCAAGGATGAATATGAATTCAAACAGAAGACATTTTAATGTTCTGTATAAACGCCACATAAACAGTCCCTGGACCTTAACTAAAAAAAATCCTAAAAGTAATACTGAGAAAGGATGCATTTCGTTATGTTTTTTTTTTTAAACTCACGTGTGTGACAAGGTGAATCTACGTAAGCACCATGTTTTGATTGTCCGTGCGTGCGTGCGTGCGTGCGTGCGTGTGTGCGTGGGTGTGTGTATATGTGTGTGTTAAAGTTGGCGATTTCTTTGTTTTAAAGGTTGCAGTGTTTTCAGTGTGACGTGAACCGAAGTGCACTGATTTCAGACAGCTGGTGTATTGTTAGAAAAAAAACACAAAAACCAGATTCAGTTTCGATTTCCTCGCCACGTCCATGCCCGTATCAAAGTGGCCGGAATCAGCAAGTTCATGGACTCTGTCGAAGTGGCGCCCTCCGGAGGGAGATGGACGTTGACGCTAGCTCCACGACTAAGCAATTATTACCATCGGTAGGGGTCTTAGTAGGTGGTGTCTGCTGGACCAGAACACGTAGCACCCAACATCACCGGAATGACCCAGCGCGGCGCAAGGGCTGACTTACGACGACTTAATTGCTCCCTGTGGAGTGCTGGTGCTGGGACAACGATATGACCGACCAGAGTGTGGCTGTGTGCTGGTAGAGTGACCTGGAAGCCAAATTCCACTGATCAAACTAAAAAGAAAAATCTTCAAGATTTGGGTGAAAAAGTTTTAGTTTCTGTACTAGATGTTGGTGATAAAATACTACCTAGTTTTTTTTTAGCTAGATGTTTGTGATACAATATCTCCTTTTTTTTAGCTAGATGTTTATGATAAATATTCCCTAGTCTTTGAAGTAGATGTTTGTAATAAGATATCCCCTAGTTTTTGGACTAGATGTTTGTGATAAAATATCCCCTAGTTTTTTTAACTAGATGTTTTTGATGAAATATGCCCTAGTTTTTGAACTAGATGTTTATGATAAGAGATCCCCTAGTTTTTTTAACTAGATGTTTGTGATGAAATATCTCCTAGTTTTTTTTAACTCGATGTTTGGTAGGAAAAGAATAGAAAGAAAAAAATTGACTGCTGTATCTATTGAAGATATTTGAGCCAGTCCTTCCAAAATGACCCGACAGCTGGGATTACTCTGGACTCTGATTCGCAGGCACTCCAGCATGTTTCGCCACAAACGGACATCATGAGTCTGCAGGTGCAGCATGTTTTGCCGCGAAAGGACATCATGAGTCTGCAGGTGCAGCATGTTTTGCCGCAAAAGGACATCATGAGTCTGCAGGTGCAGCATGTTTCGCCACAAAAGGACATCATGAGTCTGCAGGTGCAGCATGTTTTGCCACAAAATGACATCATGAGTCTGCAGGTGCAGCATGTTTTGATACTTTGGCACGTTTTGTGATTCGCGTAGTGTAACACACCGATGATGTACATCATAGCCGCTTCTGAACATTGTTGAGTAACTGTCTGTCTGTTTGCCTTTCTGTCTATGCCTGTCTGTCTGTCTGTCTGTCTGTCGCGCGCACACACACACACACACACACACACACACACACCAACACACACACACCAGTCCCCATCTGATCACGAGTCGATTGCTCTGTATACTCACTAGACAGTACCTTATAATAGGTAATCTCAGGGTTTGCACTTTATATTCAATACAAAGTGACATGAAATTTCTGAGGTCATTTCATGGTGTGCACTCTATATTCTTGAGGTCATTGTATGGCGTACATTCTATACTCATTACGCAATAGTTTATAAAGTCCGCTAACTTATTACATTGAGTGCATTCTATATGCAGGACACAATAACTTGCTATATTCATGAAGTAATCACATGATGTGCGCTGTATATTTATTACAAAATAGCTCACAAAATCCGTGAGGTAATCACGCAATTTACATTCCATACTATATATACAATATCTTACAAAATCCTAAAGATGGCAAAATGGTATGCATTGTACAATCAATATACACGATAGTTAAAAAGAAACTCATGAGAATCGTATGTGTTTTGCACTTTGCATTCAATACACAATAGCTGACAAAATCATCGAATCAACTATATGATGGGCACAGTATGGTCAATACTCAATAGTTTACACAAATCCTGGAGATGAGTTTGCACTCGATATTCAATACAATAGCTTATGAATTCCAGCAGGTACTTGAACGGCGTACATTCTATACTAAAAACAATACACAAGATCACAATTCCACTCTTCAAATTTTCGGCCACGTGGCCTTTTTCAAGAGAGAAAAACAAAAACAATACAACTACGTAATGTCCAGTTGCCAAAGATGGACATTATTTTGCTCTGTCCAGTTGCCAAAGATGATCAGTACGTAGCTGTATTGTTTTTGTTTTGTTTTCTCTTAAAAAAGGCCACGTGGCCGAAAATTTGAAGCATGGAATTGTGATCTAGTGTACTGTTTTCTTCCCTTTGGAGGACTATTGCTTATGTTTCTAAAAAAAAATAGTTTACAAAATCCAGAGATACTTACAAGGCGAGCGCTCTATACTTAAAATGTAACAGCTTCCGAAATCCCGGAGGTAGTCACATGGTATGCACTCTACACACGATAGCTTACAAACTCCCAGAGGAAATTACATGGTATGCACTCTACACACGATAGCTTACAAACTCCCTGAGGAAATTACATGGTATGCACTCTACACACGATAGCTTACAAACTTCCTGAGGAAATGACATGGTATGCACTCTACACACGATAGCTTACAAACTCCCTGAGGAAATTACACGGTATGCACTCTACACACGATAGCTTACAAACTCCCCGAGGAAATTACATGGTGTGCACTCTACACACCATAGCTTACAAACTCCCCGAGGAAATTACATGGTGTGGACATGGACAGAACTGAAACATGATATTGAAACGGACCAATCAGAAATTAGACTGTCCACTTCGAAAGAAATCCCCTGCTGATTTTGCACTTGATGTAGTCTGTACGAACAGTTATAAGTCTGACTGAGTAGCGGCAACTTTGCTAAAAAAAAAGAAAAGAAAAGACTATTTTTTCATTCTGCACATTCTCTTGATACAGCAGCAGATGTTTTTGTTGAAGGTAAACACAGAGACAGAGCGTGCCCGAGTAAACAAAACGCGCCGAACCGATAGGCACGTCAACTCAAAGAGACACAACAATGGGCAAAAGAGTTTGGCCCCATTTTAGGGGCCGATGGATGTCTCCGGTCCAGATGCAATCAGCTATATCTCCGTACAGAACGTTGTGTTTACGGAGCTGTCAATCTTTGTAGCTTGGAGTGCTCTTCGTTCAGTGAAGCGAAAAGGATACAAGGCGTGTGTCTGTTCAGGCGTGCCATCAACCATCTATATGTCTCTTCGTTACATCGTTTCACCTTTTTTTGTTTTTCTCTGTCTAGAAGGGTTTTTTGCAAGGGAAATTACTCTTCTTCATTCTGCGATTCAGCCTCTGTGCATCTGCAGCTGAGGGAAATGGGATTGTTGTGAGCTATCTGATTCACTGCATACGATCGAAATCATTCCCTTTTTTTTGCTCTGTTTTCTTTGTTTCAAAACTTTTTTTCTCTCTGCACCCTTCTTTATTTCTTTGTTTTCATTTTTTCTTCTTTTCGCCCCTCTTTCTCTCCGCCTTTCTTTCTTTCCATCTAGTAATGTAGAAAAGAAGGCTAATGAACAGGTGGAGCATTCCATCACTTGGTATGCTGTTTTGTGAATCTTGCAAGTGGTCTGAGGAAAGCATCTGTGCATTTTGTTTTGTTTTGTTATAGTCGAAATAGGTTTTGAGATGTACATAGAGACAGCTTGGATCATTGCAGATTCTGATTCGCAGTCATTCTTCCTCATAGTATTACAATAAAAGATATACAAATTCCATAATTGTGTTATGTTAAGAACATTTGAAAAAAATGTCCATCGAAAGTTTATTTCAAAACAGCTAACTGTTACTTCATTATAGTGTTTTTGACAATAGTTTGAGGAGAAGTTATCCGGCACTGTTCATCTTATCTGAAAGCAGTTGGCAGCGTTGGACAGAAGATACAAGAAGACGTTAAAGGTGCTAAACAAGAAAGTGTCACGAACGAAAGCCGGCTCATTTTAAGGAAAGAGTCACACAGTGTTCAGCTGTGCGGAACGTACTCGTGATGTACGGAGGGCGTGTCCTGTGTTTGTGACCGGTCCAGACGGCTCCTTCCAACAGGCCTCCGCACCAGAATCCGTTCAGAGAAAAGGACCAGGCTCGAAGGGAAATAAAAAGACCTGCACCCGCTGAAAGGGTGTTTCTATTCGGGAGATTGTGACGGGTGTGATCCCGGTCCATTCTGCTGGGGATTTGGAGGTTGATGAGGTTGGAGGGGAAAGAGAGCGTCCCTTGATTACATGGCTATGCCATGACAGGGGTGCTGGCAGCGTGCATTTCACATAAGATAAAAAAACAACAACAACAACAGCACAAGGTGATTAGATCGTTTTGTCATGACAGGCGTGCTGGAAATGTGCATTTTACATAAGGAAAAAAAAACAAACAAACAGCACTATGTGATTAGATCACTATGTCATGACAGCCGTGCTGGCAGTGTGTATTTTACATGAAAAAACCCCCAGCGCTATGTAATTAGCTCACTATGCTATGACAGGCGTGCTGGCAGTGTGTGTTTCACACAGAAGACTGTACCACGTGAGCAGAGATAGATGGCTAGGCCTTGACAGCCTTGCTGACAGTGTGCATTTCACACTGAAGAAGACGAACACACATGATTAGATCGCTGTGCCACGACAGGCGCGTGCGACTGTGGATTCCATACAGAGGACAGCAGCACGTGATTAAATGGCTACGTAATGACAGCCATGCAAAGAGTGTTTATTATACACAAAAAAGACAGCACCACGTGATCAAATGGCTACATAATGACAGCCATGCGAACAGTGTGTATTTTACACAAAAAAGACATCACCACGTAGTTAGATGGCTCTGTCTTGTCGAATTTGCACTTTGTGAATCCTTGTGTGTGTGTGTGTGTGTGGGGGGGGGGGGGGGGGGGGGGGGGGGGGGGCAGGGGGGGGGGGGGAGGGGGGAGGAAGGTTAGAGCGCAAATGAACCAAAATCTAACTAAATGAATATGGGAGGGAAGAGGAGAGTTAAGGAGGGGGGGGGGGGGGGGGGGGGGGAGGAAGGAGAGGAGGGCAGGGACAGACGCTGCTGGCATATTTTTCCAGTTTTCTTCCCACGAAAGACGAAACGTTCAAGCCTCCAGACGGGAAGAGTGTCATGTTGGGCCGTTCCTAGACCTACACAAATTAGCCGTTAATTGCTGCCACGTGCATACCTCACCCCACCCCCGTCCTCGTTCCCTTTCATCCCCAATATAAAAACACATACCAAAACATGCATACGAGTAGAAAAGGACACACACACACACACACACACACACACACACACACACACACACACACACACACACACGTAATAATATTAACGATGGTAATGATAATTATAATAACAATAATAATAACATAGCATTTATAAAGCGCGTTGCCAAGGGTTCTGGGCGCTGACAATCCACACTCTCGTGTACGCAACGGGCTGCCTACCTGGGTAGTGCCGACTGAAGAGCTGCTTGCCGGCGCTTCATTCCGTCGTTTCTCGTGTCATTCAGTAAACATCGTTCACTCAGTTTCCTTGCTTTCTTCATTCTTTCCATTTCTCACGCAGAGTGCATGCTATGTGTAATGTGTCATCCATTCCAATTGACCTTCTCTTCCGAAAGTTGGTGATGGGATTTTACGTGTGTGCAAGATGTTATGCGTGCGTCTACACACGGAACCTCGCTTGATAGTCTCATTCGAAGGACTAACACACACACACACACACACACACGCACGCACGCACGCACGCACATGGACACACATACACTCGCTCACACACACGCACGCACGCACGCACGCACGCACGCACGCACGCACGCACGCACGCACGCACGCACGCACGCACACACACACACACACACACACACACACACACACACACACACACACACACACACACACACACACACACACACCACACACACTGATTCAAAGTTCAAAGTCGACAATCCTCTTAAAAAGTCCATGACAAATGTTTGCACATTTTGCATGCAAAGTTTTACAAAATACACTCAACAGATAAGATTGTACTGGAAATATAGACAAAATACACGACACCACAGAAGGACACATATAACGCACTTTTCTCCCCTTTTTCACATTCGTACTGGAAAAGAAACGCAAAACAGTTTTACTTGCATTCAAAGAATTACACAACAAAAACTTTAGTTTTAGAGAAAAAACCAATCTCTTCGGGCCACAGGTGATCTCGAATTTCATAGAATTTCGTAACATTGCGCACACTAAACAAATATCATGGAAGTCATCTCCTAGTGCAGTTTAATAATCACAGGATTTGCATATTCTATCTTCTCTTGAAATGCGATATGAGAGACCCGAGGTCGATTTCGAGCTTCTGATTGCTTCAAGGAAATCTAATCAAACCGATGACATGGTCATCAGGTTACTGTGATCGCTATAGTTTTCCATTCCAGAATGTGAATTAATGTTTGGAAAAAAAAAAGCAAACAGTTGCAGCCATTTGCAAAAGGATTGCGCCACTCAGCTCGATATCTTTTGTTGCTTTGAATGAGTAGTGCGCAACTAATTGACACAGACAGACAGACACGTAGAGACAGACAGTGCATGATTAGTTGACACAGAGAGACAGACAGACAGACAGATACCCAGATACACAGACACGAACTCACTCATCGTCTCTTACTTTCTCTGTATCTCTCTCTTTCTTATACAAACACACATTTTCAGAGAACTATGTCTTCAGCAGAAATTGTAGACAATACGCATATCATGCACTGTTCATCAATTCCCTCCTCCCCCCCCCCCCCCCCCCCCCTCTTCTCTACCACTCCACTCCACCCCCACCCCTCTCTCTGCACTCAGCCACGTTCTGGCCGTTGCTTTTCAGTCGGCGAAACAGAACTAGAGTTCAGCTGGTGTGTTATGTTTCCTATGTCTCTTGTTTTGCTGATTCGCTAACTTGCCTTCCCTTGCCTTGCCTTGCCTTGCCTTGCCTTCATAGCATTGCCTTGCCTTGCCTTCCTGGCATTGCCTTGCCTTGCCTTGCCTTGCACTCCCTTGCTTTGCCTTGCTAGCATTGCCTTGCCTTGCCTTGCCTTGCTTTGCCTTGCCATGCTGGCATTGCCATGCCTTGCCTTGCACTCCCTTGCCTTGCACTCCCTTGCCTTGCCTTGCCTTGCTGGCATTGTCTTGCCTTGCCTTGCTTTGCCTTGCCATGCTGGCATTGCCTTGCCTTGCCCTCCCTTGCCTTGCCCTCCCTTGACTTGCCCTCCCTTGCCTTGCCCCCCTTGCCTTGCCTTGCCCTGCCCTCCCTTGCCTTGCCCTCCCTTGCATTGCCCTCCCTTGCCTTGCCCTCCCTTGCCTTGCCATCCCTGGCCTTGCCTTGCCTTGCCCT
>CM031609.1:28606643-28624143 GCA_018398815.1 Conus ventricosus | reverse complement strand
GGACCCATCTGGTTCCATTTGAAGTTTCTGTGTATTTAGATGGTGTGTGTGTGTGTGCGTGTGCGTGTGCGTGTGTGTGTGTGTGTGTGTGTGCGTGCGTGTGTGTGTGTGTGTGTGTGTGTGTGTGTGTGTGTGTGTGTGTGTGTGTGTGTGTGTATGTGTATGTGTGTGTATGTGCGTGCGTGCGTGCGTGCGTGAGAGTGTGTGTTCGCGCGCGCGCGCGTGTGTGTGTGTACGTGCGCGCGTGTATGGTTTGCTGTTATCTACTTGAATTTATGATGTGTTGAAAACCCGGAACAGATGTACAAAAGAAAATGAAACTTTGTTTCTATTCTTGCCGTGTAACTAGCATTCATTCTTATCGTGCATTTGTAATGAACGCAAACATGAAAATCTGCGGATGGAGAAGGTATTTGCCGCCAGCTGTGAAAGGGATAGCACTACGTTGTGAAACTGTGGTACGTCAGCACCTGATCATGTATCGCCCCCTTTAGCAGACGTGGTGTGGTTATGGTGGAGTCGGCTCCGGGCAATAAGTTTCCCTTGAAGGTGAAGAAACTGGGTTTATGTCAGGGGCAATTCGTCAGCACATGTGTTTGTTGGATGCTCCCATTTCATTCTCTCTCTCTGTCTGTCCTTCCGTCCGTCCGTCTGTCTGTCTGTCTTCTGTCTGTCGTGTCTCTCTCAATGTTTTTCTCTCTTTCCGTGCGCGTCTGTGTGTGTGTGTCACGTGCGCGTGAATGCCTGTGTGCGCTTATGGCGTGCGTGCGTGCGTGCGTGCGTGGTGCGTGGTGCGTGGTGCGTGTGTGTGTGTGTGTTTACGTATGCGTAGTTGGTAACAGTAGTAGAAGTGTGGTAGTAGTAATTAGTAGCGTAGTAGTAGTAGTAGAGTAGTAGTTAGTAGTAGTAGTAGTAGTAGTAGCAGTAGCAGTAGTAGTAGCAGTAGTAGTAGAAGCAGCAGCCATGACCTACTCCACTGGTCATCTTACCAGCACCAGCGTCAACGATCATCTGACCAGATTTATCGCCAAGGGGCGACTTCAGCTGCTGTAAACCATATGTACGCTTCACAAACATCCCAGAAAGCACGTGCACTGTGCGGTTTCACCTGGACTGAAAGGAAATCACTAACAGTTCTCTACACTCAAAGGCATGACAGATATGTTGAACTCACCAGCAAAGAAATAAGGAAATCAATGTGAATAATTTTGTAGAACTGTTTCAAAATAACGCTTGTTTTCAGTTGGCAGAGTGGACATTGTACAGAAACTGAAGGTAGACTTGTGTAGCGTTGATCATGGAGATTCTGTGGCATTTATCGCTGGGCTTCCAATCCGTTTGATGCTTTTCTGCAAATGTGTCATGAGAACAAAATTCAAAACTACATGTCCTTTGTCTGTCATTGATGATGCTGGGTTCTACAGAAAAGTGATTGTGACAGTTGCCGGATGGTTAGGTCTTGTGCATGTGAATGTGGTACCAGGTCTTTCTATTCCAGGGACGGAAATCAATGATGGGAAAAAAAAACTAGCTGGGTATTTGAGTATTTCTGTGAAGATTGAAGGGTGAAAGCCTCAGGACATATTCAGAACCAGTTACATCGTAGAGTTCGTAAATCCGGCATTTCCCTTTGAACAGTCTCAGACTTCCGTTACTGCACCACGGTCAAGACGGCCCGTATCCCAGTTGATTCTCACTCAGTTCTTTTCACATTTCTAGATCCTAACGAGTCAACAGTCACCGAGTCAGTGCCGCTAAAAATTCCACACTTTCTTGCTTTCTTCCTGAGTGTTGCAGTTTCGTTACAATTCTATTGAAATGCAAATTCTGCTATATATTTTAACAGAAACCTTCTATTTTCTAGCATTAGAACTGATCTAATAGCAGAGCAATGCATACAAGATTTTTTCCCCTCTGATTTAGCCTCTACAAATTTTGGTTTTAAAGCCACAGAGTGTTTACAGGCGAATTATTGTTTGAACATAATCTTAAGATTGTACATGGTCATCCTGCCGTCACATTGATATTATTTTAGGTCTCTGAACCTCGACTGCCTGTGAAGAGATGATGATTAAGAGCTGTACTACTTATTGAAACATTGTGCCAAACAAACAAAACTGGAGGGCTCGGAAAAGAGTTTGTTCCTTTTTTTTTTTATTGTATATATATAACTTGTTTAAGTGTGATTGCAGACGCGCATGCGTGTGTCTATATGAACACATGTAACTTAATATTTCAAGGACGTCTTAATGTTTCCTAATATTGTTCTATGTTTGATTGGGAAGACTAAACCTGGATCAACAAAATCAATATAAGAAACACGAATGCTTTTTTGAAATGACATTTCTTAACAGATGCAGCTATGTTAGTTTTCTAGTTGTAATTCCTTCTCTCCGTTATTGTTTCATAAAAACATCTTGATAGAATGTATTTTACATTTGTTTGTGCTGTGTAGGTTAACTGATTTGCATTTTGCCATTTTTCACTATCGGTCAGTCTCTGAGGGGTTTGAAATATGTCTTTGGCTTTGCTGTATCTCTCTGGTGGGTTGCCTCTTGGAGGCTTTATCTTAATAACGCCATGTAGATTCTAGCACTAGGACCATGGCAAGATGAACCTAAATGCAGCTCTGGAAAGCACAGAACATAAAAAGAAAAAAGTTTCTGCTTTCACTTCCCCGACCCTGCGAGGGGTTGAATCCCTAACACTGAGATTGAGAGCTTAGTTGTCTGACCACTCGATATTCAGACAGCACAGCGTCCAGTGGGCACATACTGGGAATAAAGATTGACCCACACAATTAGAAGGATGAGCAAACATCAGGAAGCGTCCACAGGAAGCATGGGCGCTAGATACAGACATCCTCCTCAACATACACTTAACACTGCTCCTGAAAGATTTCTCAATGCCCCTCCAACACCATCCCACACCCCTCACCACCTCCACAAAAGATTGTCAATGTCCCCCCCCCCCCCCCCCCCCCCAGCATGGAATTACGTCGCAAAACTTTGCAAATCGGGAAAGGCGATTTCTGGAAAGCTCCATCGAGATTCAACTGTTTCTAGGTCAATAACTTTCACAACAAATCTTCGATGATACTTGACGGGAAGCAGAAGGGGTGGAGAAGAGGAAAGTTCAGGAGGGAGGGGGGGGGGGGGGGGGGGGGGGGGGGGGGGGGGGGGGGGGGGGGGGAGAAGTGAGGAGGGGGGGGTGATGCACGGTGATGTGTGGACGGAGGAGGGATTACGGGTCTGCGTGGTAATGTGTCTGCCCTCGGGGAGCGTCTTGGATCCCAACATGCAAACTTTGACCACAATTGCGTAATCGTCGGCCTTCCTCCCTGTGGCTTGAAACTCATTTCCACGTGTGACCAAACATGTTGCAAGAACACTTACAGAGAACTATAAATACCAATCCTGACTCAAACCACCCTCAACCAGTTTCGGGTGGTTTGAGTCAGGAATTGGTATTTTATAGTTCTCTAACTAGTAAACTCTACAAACAAACATACTGTGTAGGATTATCCGTTTTCAATACTAATTTACTAAACTTTTTAGATTTTAGTTTTTGCTTAATCCTGCGTTTTTCCTGATCATTTTCAATAACATCATTTTCGCGCATACATTCATCAAATGCGTCTCTGTCTTTCATGTGAAATAAAACTACAGTCTTTAACTGTTCTCTAAAGTCTTTTAAAACTGAGTTATATTTTTGACATAAAATCCACACACTTATTCCAGCATGTCTTCCACTGAAAGCCAGTTTTGACAAAGTGTTTCTTTTTTTAACTATGTCTCTTTCTGCCGAACAGTCATCTATAATAAATAGTGTCTGCGTTCCTTCAAACAGTTTATAAAACTGTTCTAAACACTCACTCAGTTTATTGCTAGGATCAACTAAAATATGTCATCATCTGTCCATATAAACCTTCTATCATGATATGCTTTGTTCCATTTAAGTGTTGGGCAGAAAATTACAATATGATCAAAATTATAGCGATAAACTGTTTGTAATAGGTCGAGGGCAAATATTGTTTTTCCACAACCAGTCTGTCCGCAAATCAATGAACAATGCGGGGTTTTTGTCATAAAGTTTAACTGCTCCATAGGTTTATACTAGAATTTAATCTAATCCAGTTATTGTTTTTATCATGCTCTCTGTCAAAACTTGTTCAGTATGATAAAATCCTATAAGGTTCTAATGTGTAAGATTAATCCAATTCAGTGCTGTAAGATTGTTTCTATTTAGACTAATATTGATTTTCTTGCTTGTTGTTATGACCTTAATATCCTCACCATTGTGAAGAATGACGACAGTAACTTTAAGACTGTCAACGTCTAAGTTTTGCAGCTAATTAGAATTCCTTTAAAAAGGACGTCACTAACGCCACAACCCATCCCTCTCCTTATCTTTTAAGACAGAAATTTCAAATATCATTGTGAACGTGTCTCCTAATTTCATTTGTGGAATGAACTGTAATTTTGTAGAAGCTTCCTTTTAAAACCGTTTCTTTTCTGTGGAGGATGTACTGTTTTTTCCCATACGGCGTTATTTCAATCTCTTTTCGACTATTGTCCTCTGGCATAAGACTTATATGCAAAGGGCCAGAGTTGAATGCTTTTCTAAAACTTTTTTGACGGCTAAAAAATGTAAATGGGCTTATGAATTCAAATTTTATTTCCCATTCTAAATATGGTTCTAAGTGCCATTTGCTGTCAGGTTTTCGAACTATTTTATATTCATACTGGCCAGCATTATTTGCTTCTACATTGCGCAGTTGCTCTAGTTTAGGAAACTTTTTGTTGTCGCCAACCTCTTTGCGTTTATAATCGCCATCTTTAGTGTACTCAAACCCATACAAAGTGCCTATCTCACCATTCTGTTCAAAGTCCGCTACGTCTGCAAGGTCTTTTAATTCTAAAAGTTATACACCTCACAGGCGCTAATGAAAACTCCTGGTTCTTCTGGCCCACGCGACATTTTTAGTACAGCTTATTATTTTATTTCTAAAACAATGTGCAGGTTATCACATTTCACGACTTTCCCCGTTTTGTCTTTGATTTTTATATTAAATGATCCGACCCTCCCACAAACTAATCTTTTAAACTGTAAATTAGGGAATTGTATAATTTCATAATCGCATATGCAGCTTTCCCTGACGGAAAAGCTCTTAAAACAGTTGAGGGCCTTCCATCATATAAGTTTTCATCAGTGCTCAGCTCATCCAAATGAACATAGAGTAATGAATGTAATGCAAGATCGAGCGGATTTTCTCCCTCATAAGTATTTTTGGGTTGGTGTAACTCTAAATCTATAATTGTCAGCTGCAAAGCCTAACATTTTAGCTAGCTCTTTATCAAAATAGTAACCTGCTTCTTCTTCAGGCTTGAATGTTAACATTGTTTTTAGATTTGCATTGTTAAGTTTGAGGGTAATGTTGAAGTTACTCATTGCTTCTTTTAGTGAGAAAAACCCATAATAACCATCAGGTATTGTTAACTGGCTAACTTTGGCCCCTGTTTTGTCAACTTTTAGAACCTTATTATTCTCCCTAGCTTTACTTATATTAAACCATACGACTTTGTAAAATATTTCATGGAGCGCGACCGTTTTGGTTCCGCAATTGTTATCAATAGCATGTTCTAAAAACGAAGAACGGTCTTGTGTTGTTATTGTTACAAAAAATTTTTTAAACGAAATAAAAATGACTGCATTTAAATATACTGATGCAAAATATTCTGCTGGGCCGCACTACAATCTTAAAATATAACAACTGATACTCTTGACATTTCTGTGACTCAGTCTGACACCTTTCAAGTAAAGGTGAGTATGCCATTAAACAGATATCTTAACCCCCTATTAAAAAAGACTACATCCCGAAAGTGTGGTTTAGTCATCCGATGCAGTTTATCAGAACCAGTTAAACTTTGCTGTGTTTTGCGCATCAACTGGGTGTGGAGTGTCGTATGCGGATCACTTAAATCATCCTGATCCTTTGGTGAGGTCAGTGTATAGATTTCATTTCTATTACACCTTCAGACGTATTTTGACTGAACTGCAAGCGCCATTGCCAAATGACAAACCGTTTAATCCATTCAGCAACAGAATAGACATGAAGGCTTTTGAAAGGATCTGTAACGAATTCAATATTAAGGCCAAGACAGACTTTAGACAAAAGTCAGATCTTAATCATGGTCTAGGAACCCTTTATTTTTGGGGCGTGCGCAGAAGTATAACTATGATTGGGATCCTCCTTCTACATCTTTCTCTTCAGGCACAGCTGTTCATCTTGGGTCCATAGAGCAAGAGCATAAAACAGCATGGACAACATTTATCTTAGACACTTCTAACTAGAGCGGGAATAGAACGAATAAACGACTCTGTTCGTACTTACGTTTGGTGTTTGCTAGGTTCGCAAGCACAAACGAGATCGAGCATAACTGATCCTTCTACTGGCTTTGATGCACAAAAACAATACTTAGCAAATTTAGAGGACGCCATTAATTCTACAGTTGATTTGCCTTCAAGTATTAAAAGGTACCAACATGTTTTTTCAATACGCAAGATCGAAAGTAGACTTTGTTGTTGGCACTGGTTTATACATGCTGCCTTCTGACCTCAGACTCCAGGTAGGAACAATAATAAACTACAACAATGAAATCCTTGTGGCAGGCAATGAACAGAAGGTCGGAAAAAAACGACATAAATTCTGAGCCAGTAATATTGCAAACAATAAAAAAAACAAGATGACCCTCAAGATTAAGTCATCCAATCCCCGAGGTCCAAAGCCCAAAGACCGTTTAAGACCGCAAAAAAAGTAATGACCATGAATATGAAAAGACAGCACTTGTTATTGGATTAACTGGCCTAGGATTACTCGGCCTTTATCTTTCTAAATATTAACCCAACTATTAAGAGAACTAATGTCCATAAGTGCTCGGCCATAAAGCCAACTACTTTGCCTGCAGGAGACAAAAGCCAGCTAACGATACTCCCTAATATACTGGCAAAGAGTCTATAGCTTTACCAGCTAATTTTTTTTAATAAACTCGCAAAATGATCAAGCTGTTTTTTTACCCATGATTTATCAGGTGGAGGAGATGGCGATGGAGGCACTGAACTTTGCCCTCCACCACCGCCTGTAATAGCCATCACCAGTGTACTTATTGCAAATCCTAAGGCCGTTATAACGCTTGCTAATGTGACGCCTTGCTCTCTAAAACATGTTCTTATTCGTTCTGCTAGCGTTGGTCTTCAGATAAAATTTTTTCGATAGTTTCTCTTATTCTGTTCACTTGAGTTCGTAATTGGTCTCGGTTAGTAGTCGTTACTTCTAGTCTTGCTGATCTTTCTTGTTCAAGATCTTTTAGTCTTTGTTTTATTCTTTCTTTAATATCAGGTCCTAAGTTGGCGTCGTCAGCCTCAACGATTTTTTGTTTTTCTCTTTTTATATGCTTATCTAGTTCACCTAGTTTTGCTAAATTGTTTGTTAATTCCCCTCGGATGGTTCTTAAAGCACGATCAAGGGCTAATAATTCTCTCTCAGGTAGCCGTGGTTCGTGTATAGTATTTAATGCTGTTTCTTCTTCTTCAGTGAGTTCTGCTCCTACTGTATTTATTACTTCGTCCACTGTTTGAATTAAATCTTCAGGTTTTGTGTTTTGTATTTGGCTACCTGTTGGGAGTTTTTGTAGTGTGTTTTGATGTTTAGCAATTTCATCCCTATTTAATTCTGGTTTAGTAAGGCCAAGGCGATTTCGAACTTCCACCTGAAGGTGTTTTTTGATTGTACCCATGCCTACAAACTTTGATGAGTCTCGTTTATGTGTAAGCTGAAAAGGTTGTCCTTGCTGTTTTTTACATACAAATGGTCATCTTTTACTTCAAAATCATCAGGGTATATAGTTTTGAGAGGTTCTAGTCCTAAACTTTGGTAAAATGATCTGACCTTACTTTCTGTTAATTCACGCCTTTGCGCCCCTCTAATTCATCATGCAATGAGAGCCCTGAGCGATGCCGCTCCCAAGGAGAATCACTCATGTCGTCTCCAAGATCAGGAATAATATAATTTTCTTCATCTTCAATGCCTGCCATGTTTTTAAATAATTAACTTTTTATTTTGTTTTATAAAAATGTCACAAATATATGGCTCGATTCTAACCGGCTTTGGAAAACGGGAAAGCCCCCCCGGGGGAGTAAAGGGAAATTTAAACGGAATTTTTACTGTTAAAAAATTAATCCATTTTCTATTGATGCGGAACCCAAATTCTTACTGTCAGTTTTCCAGCCCTAGGAGGGGAAATGTTTTGATTGTTGCGGGGCCTCTGAAAGGCTTTTTTAAAAATTTAGAACTCCCCTTCAACATACAGACCCAAACAGGACAGTTTTTGCAGTTTCTGGGGGGGGGCAATTTTTTTAAGAAATTTTCTAAAAAACTTGAGGGGCAAAAAAATATTTTTTTTTACACAATGCAGACTTTTTTTAAACCTATTCGATTTTTGGGCTACCGTAAAATGAAAGGGTTTTTTTCTTGCGTTTAAAGGGAAATTTGAAAAGGATGATGGACAAAAAACCCCAAATAGACCCAAAAAAATGCAAACCCGACGGTAAAAAAGCATTTGGGCTGTAATTTTTCCCTTTTTTGGGAAACGTTTTTCCCTTTTCCCCTTAGATTTTGAGTTGTTAAATCTCATCGAAATTTTTAAAGGAGCTTTTACAAGACAGTTTGGGTCTTATGAACTAATTTTTTAATGAATAAAATCGGGGTTTTCATCTTTCAGACCCCGAAGAAAAGTCAGCATTTATAAAATTTCCTCTTTAGGTTTGCGTTTTTAGCAACCTGATTTTAAGGATGGTTGTTTGGGAAAACTATAGTACAATTATTTTAAATTTATTTTAAAAAGAGTGTTTCATATAAAAACTACCCAAAAGCGGGCCCAGACACTATATGGAATTTTGGGTTTTATCCCAATGAAGATCGCTTTAAAGGTATTTTATTGGTGTGTAAAGGGTGAAGAACCGTTCAAAAGCAAAAATAAAAAGTCTTTTAATCCTAAAAAAAACAAAAAGTACAATGTTGGGGTTTGATGGTTAAACCAAACCCCAAATCTACGCTAGGGGGTTTAAAAACCTTTCACCTTTTTGATAAAAATAAGAAAATTTTTTTGGGGCGGGAGGGGTAGAAATCCAAAGGGGAGCCCTTGTTTTAAAAAGATCTACACCTTCACAATGTTGACTCGTGATTATTTAAAACCAAAATACGGTTATGGTTTGGGCCTAAGGTCGACAAGGGGAAAATTTTAAGTTGAATGGAAGTGGGAAAGAGGTTAAAGCGTAATAAACATTCAAATTGATAAAAAAAAAGAGGTGTTTTAAACCACTTAATGCGCATTTGTTTTTAATATATGATGCGCGCTGAATATTGAAGAAACTGTTTTAAAAAAAGTTTAGTAACTAAATTTTTTTTCTTTTTAAAAAAAAGCATTGTCGGGTTCGGGTTTAAAAATTGTCCCTTTCAGGCCAGAGTCCCCAAACGAAGGGTTAGTAAAAAACCCCAAAAATTTAAAAACCTTCAGATTAAAAAACATTACGCAAATGCAACAAATCTAGCCCAGGCCCTTTTCAAAATACAGAAAAACCCAAAAACGAAGGTATTCTGCGGCTTTTAATGCGGGTTAAATATGTTAATACTGGAGCTTCAAATTTAAAAGCGCCGCATCGCAGGAACGAGTGTTGGCCCCCTTAAAAAAAGGGGCATGGGCACCCCACCCTTTCCCTCTAAGGGGGTTTTTGTTTTTAGCTCTCGGCCTGTGCTCATTGCGTAGGTGTGCTGCAAAAAAAAAAAAAACAAAAAACCCCCAAAACACACAGCCTTGGTTCAATAAAACAGCTATAATTATTTCCTTCAATTGATAATAAAAAAAGACTAGCTGCTAAAAACACACGGATGAAGAATTTATTCGCTACAGGCCGTTTTTGGGGTTTGGGACTATAAAAAAAAACAAAAGTTTGATCTTCAAAAAAGGGCGGGGGCAAGTTTTTTCAACAGCCAGACACCGAACAAAAAAAAAAAGGAAATTTTTTAAAAAAATTTAAACCCAAAACATTAAACTTGTAAAAAACAGTTTCCATTAACAAGTTAAAGGGTGTTTTTATTTTAGTTTTTGAGTAAAAGCCCCAAAAAGCCTTTGATATTGATTAATTTTTTTTTTGGTTTTTAAAAAAAAAAAAATTTTGAGTTAGAAAAAAAACTCAGCATGGATAAGTTATATAAAAGGTCCGGGATGAATTTTTTTGAGCAATGCGAAAGGAAAAAGATTTTTCAAGAGACTAAATTTATTTTGGATTTAGAAGTCATTGTTTCCAAAAAAAGTGCAGGCAAGCGTTGCACAGGCTATTTCAATTTCCCAGGAAAATTTAACAATAGCCCCGCCATTTTAAAGAAGTTAGTTTTTTAAATTTGGGATATGAAACCCAAAAATGAAAAAACCCAGATGTCTGGGTTAAACCCTTAAACAACAGGTTATTTTTTTCTCATAATCCCCCTTAAACCCCTGGTTGGGCGGCCCCAATGCTTACACGTTTGATGGGGGCCCCCGAAGAAGCAAAATGAGGGCTTGGTTTGTCAAAGGGGGAAAAACTTAGAGATCCCTATTACAACAGGCTAAGTTTGGGACCAATTGTAGGCAGGTTTTTACATTCCAAATACCTCCCGCATTAGTCGAAAAAAAAGCGTTTTAAAAATAAAGAATACAGACAACAAAAAGGGTTTTTTTGTGGGGGTTTTCTCGCAAGGCTGCAAATTTCCCTCCGCAAAAAAAGCAGAGGAGTGTTTTAACTATCGCCCTTACATCAATTTTTCCCTTTAAATTTAGTGGAAAAAACCTTTCCTGTTAGCGCGGATTCCATTTGGGTCAGTTTTTAAGAAAAAAACAAAACCCAAAAAAACTGTCAATATTAAACATGGGATGGAGGGGAAAAAAAAATTACTGCCCATTTAAAATTCAAGGGAAAAGCCCAAAAAAAATAGGTGGTTCCCGAAAAAATTTATTTTTGATTTTTCTACTGATGTTTTTACCAAACGGGGCTGCCCCTTTCAAAATTGATACGAACAATTTAGTTTAAAAATAATTTCAGCAAAAACTTTAAAAAATTTGGGGGCCCAAAAAAGAAATTTTGTAGAAAATGTTTAAACAAGGGAAATTTCCCCTTTTTTCAAGCCGGAGTGAAAAATAAGGAAACATTGTTGGCCGTTGGTTAAAAACGGGAAATAATTAAAGCCCCCCCGAATCTAAAGGTTGTTAAAGAAACTGGAAAAAGGCTGCAAAAAATTTCCATTTGTTTTTTAAGCGACTTGAAACACTCATTATTTTTTTATGAGGGAACCAAACCCCCCGAAACGCCCCCAAAAAAAAAACTTTGTGAGTAATTTACCAGTTTTTTTCTTTGGGTTTTTCGTTGTCAGGTCGGGGGTGGCGCTCATTCCCCAAAGCCCCGATTTACCGAGGACCCAAAAGCGGCTAGAGATTTTTACAACCCCTGCAGCAAGGGGGGGTAAAGCCCGTTCAATTAAACTGAATTTATCTGAAATCATGAAAGGCGCCCGAAAAACCAACAACAGTATGGGCCCAGAAAATCCGGGGGGATTTTCGGTTTAGGGGCCCCTCATCCGGGCGTTGCGAAACCGGCAGTTTAAAGGGCCATGATCAAAATTTTGCGGAAAGTTAAAAGGAGCTGCGCACAGTAAAGCAAACTTCAACAAGTTTGAACCAAAGCATTTGGAAACCCGCCCTTTTTCTTTCACAAAATTTTCGAGGTTTTCGACTCTCCTTATAATGCGAGGGAGTAACCCGTGCCTTCAGGGTAGCTTTTATTGCACAGTCATCAGAAATTTTCATGTTTTTTCACTTTAAATAAAAACTTTTCTTTTTTTTGACTCTTTGCAGCAAAATTTATGGGATCATTAGAGTCGCTGGCTATGTCCCTTTAAAATCCCGCCCAAAAACGGAAGAATTTTTTTGGGCCCAACTTCGTTTGAAAGGGGTTTTCCCCTTTTGGGACATTTAACAGTTGGGGAAAGGGGTTTTTTCGAAGGTTTCCCCTTCCGCCTAAAGGGGGCGTTCTTTTTAGTCTTTGGGAAAGGACATCCCGTGATTTGATTACCCGCATGCTCAAGATGCGTGGCAAAAAGTTAGATTGTAAAAAGATGGGGACTATTGACTCATTCTTGTTTGGGTGATGTTTGTTTGTTTGGGGATATTTTTTAAAAAATAGAAGCTGCATGTTTCAAATTTTAGCCGGGATCCTGACATTACATTTCTGTGCCCGGGTGAGCTGGGGGCGCTTTCTTAAAATTTTCGGGTAAGATTGGTTTTTTTGCTGCCTGCCCAAAGATTCAGATGATTGAAAAAAGGATTGCGTGGGGGAATTGTATGGCGTCCCCCATCATTACTGTAAAGCAAACAAAAAAATACTTGGCGCTATGATCCGAGTAAGGTTTAACTATCTCATGTATTTAGATTTCAAACAATCTGTTTTGGTGGGCTATGGCGCCAAACACTTTCCCTTACGGAACTTTTTTAAAATGGACCCCAAGCGTCGTTTCCCAAAAAACTTTCAAAAAACATTTTAAAAATGGTTTTTAACGGTTTTAAAGCCGGGTCAAAGCGCGGATACCCTTCTAGAAGTTTTACTTGAATATTTCAAGGAAATCCTGGAACCCACATAATGCCCACCCTTTTTTGGGGAAAATCTAAAGTTGAATCCCAAAAGGCCCCCTAAAAAAGTGCCTTTAAATTTGAGGCAAAAAAAAAATTTTGTCCCCGTCATAACGGGCTTCTAAAAATTTTATTTTTAAAACATAGTTTTAAGTTTTGGGGAAAATTTTTTATTTGTGTTAAAAAGCTTTTTAAACAAGAAACCCGTTTTTGAAAAAACCTACTTTATGGGAAAAACACGGGTCTCAGAACCAAATCCACAGATGCTTCAGAAAAAGACTTTTTCAAGTGATGAACAACAGCTTTTGGAAAGACTATGGAGAATCCGCACAAGCGTAAAGATGTCAGATTAGTCACCAAAGAGAACGAAGCAATTAAGCTGACTTCAAAACCAAATTATCAGACTTCAGAAGATTTCATGATCAGCTTTTTGGCATAATGATGAAAAAAAAAAGTCAAATTGGACAAACCTGTATTTATTGGGTTACCGTTTAGAATTATCAAAGCTTTTGATGTTAGAATTTCTTTATGACTACTTTAAGCCCTCGTATCCCGAGTCCAGAGTACTTTACACAGATACTGATAGTTTTGTTATAGATATCCCTACTGAAGAATCTATAAAGACATGAAATAGAAGTAGCTAAAGGGCATGTAGGATGGTATGACACGTCTGATTACCCTAAAGAATCGCCTTACATTCAATTACTAACAAGAAGGTTTTAGGAAAGATGAAGGATGAATTATCTGGAAAGGTGATTAAGAGTTTATTGGTTTAAGATCGAAAATGTACAGTATTTCGAGCCAGGAGAAAAACCATTAAGAAAGCAAAAGGAATATCTCGCAGTGTTGTGCAGTCAAACATATCACATGACAACTACAAAGAAGCATTGTTTGACAATAAGACTTTTCATCATAACAACGTAAAACTGCGATCTAATCTACATGAGATCAACACAACGTTGTAACAAAGAAGTCATTAGATAGAACAAACACAAAACGTGTGTTTGTTAATCCAGAGTTTTCATATGCAATTGGGCATTGGAGAACCGTAAATTAATTAAAGCGGAACTGTGTCTGGCGGGATTATCTGCAGTTCTTCTTTCACAAAGAGTCTTTGAGAGCTGGTTGTTTTGTTGTGTCAGTTTCTCGTAAATATACACGGGCGGATTCATTTTTACAATTCTTTTTATTTCATATGGATCAACACTCCAAACTGGATCGTTGCCCTAATGCGAGTGTCCCCTTCCGCTTCCCCCGGTAAATAAAGGTACCTTACTTTCAAACCAAACGGCAATAATTTGCTGGATGAAGACTCTCCTCAACAACATCTATTGTTTGTTTTTTGATTGCTTGTACTGGTTTTAGCCCTTTAAATTCTTCATTTTCATTGCGCGCAAAACTGAGGCAGTCTTCTAACCCATTCTGTGTTGCGAGAATTGTCAATCAGCTCTCTATGATACTGTAGGAGAAAAGCCTTTCGATAACTGTTTGTTAAAGTTTTCAACTAAAGCCTGTGATCTGTGAACTCCTGGAATGCCTCTTTTAACGTAACTCTATGTTTTAACAATAATTGATTCACTCGGCCTTTAAATTCTTTTCATCATCGACTTGAATCATGCGAGGATAAGTTAGCGGGCCTCGCTGGTATATCAGTTGTATGGCAACAGCAACAGCAGAAGCACTCTTTTGTGTTAATGGTTCTGCATCTTTGTATCTTGAAGCTATGTCAATGACTGTAAGTGCGTACTTAAATCTTTTTCGTCTAATCGTATCATGGGGTAAATATAGAAGGTCCATTTGATGGGTGTCGTTCGGTATTGTGTTCACAAAGTGTGGTCTCTGTATTCGCCTAGGTGCAGGTAAATAAATTTGCCAAATCGCTTGTTTAGATAACCATTCCTTTGCTGTTTGTTCACTGACTCCCGCTGCTTGGCTTAGCTTTTTAATTGCCGTTATTCCCTTCCAATATCCTTTGGGCGAATAATAGATTTTGTTCATTTTTTATTCAGCCAATATTATGCGCAACAAAATACACAACGGTCATACCAAAGATAACAAACACGATTTCTTGCATCTTTTGTTTTTCTGATGGCTGATAAAAGTCACTGAATTTTGGCGGGGGCAATGTCTCGATTGGTTTGCCTGTTACAAGATAATATTCTTTTATTGCTTGATCAACATCTTTAAATGTGTAAGCTGCATGTCCCTGTTTTTCAGTTTGTTATTAATAAAATCTAACTGCTCAATTCTCTGCTTTTCATAGTTATCTTGTGCGGCTGCTAGTTGCTCCACAGCTTTGTTATGTCTTTTTCTCTCACCGTCGTCCCGTAGTTTACTAAACGCGTAATTACTTCCGCTAAAAGCAAGCGCATTCACTACTGCCCCACCTATCATCATTACGAATGAAGCCATTTTTTTATAAATGTATTTTTTAATTTACATATCAATACTGTCAGAATTATTTTTTGCTTAACTAGAAAATCTTTCGTAGCAAATGAAGCTGCAATAATAGCAGTCAGTTTTTGCTGAATCCTCAAAGTCTAGTTTGCCAAGATCTGCTGGCTTTATTTTAACAAGCTTTTACCAAGCATTGTGTATCCTATACTTAGACCTCCAATAACAGCAGAATGGTATACAAGATTGGTAACAGTTTTTTCGGTGCTCATTTTAAAAAATAAAATAATTATAATTAATAAAAAAACATGAACAGTGATGATCTACTACAGCTACAGAGCGACCTAATCCGTCTTGGACTTACAAATGAAGAAGTTGATGACCAAGCTGTTATGCCCCAAAAGGAGAGGTTGTATTCTTTGGCAGCATGTGGAAAAACAAAACAGTTTCTCGGAAATGAATTCAGCATTGAACAGATTCAAGAGATGTCGCCACAAGACATTATAAAGTATCATAACAGGTATGAAGCGCAACTAGGATCAAGAATGGTAAAAAGTGTCGGGCAAACGGTTCTTTAGTTTGTACACTAAACTAGTCAGTAGATTTGCTCCCATCGATTCTGAACAAGATTTTATGTATGATTTAACGCAGGATCCAGTTTTAACAAAGTCATTAGAGTCTCTAGGATGTGATCTGTATTACAGATTTGGAACATTGTTATCGCCGTTAATCATGGGATTAATAACTTTTAATCATATAGATTTTATTTCCCTTAAAAATGACCGAGCCAGAAAAACAGCAGAATCAGGAAACGCTGAATCAGAAAACATTGAATCAGGCGAAAGTGGTCACTAAAACAACCTCATCCTGGACGCATTGCGGCAGGAAAAAAATTAGCTGAGTGGAACAAACAAAAAAAATTACAGTTACAATCACAAAATATAACTCATCATGAAAACATAACACCGCCAACGCCAGAACAAGTTGATTCAATGCCAGCTATAAAAACTCCATGTGATTCAAGACCTACAGCGCCAAAGTCTTCATGGAATATTGAACTTAAAACTGTTGTCATTTTTGGCGCCCTTGCTGCTGTTGGGGGCGGTTATTACGGTTATAAAATATATAAACAATGGCAACAAAAACAAAAGCAGTCAAAAAAATCTGAACCGCTAAATACAGAAGACAACAACATACCAGAACCGCACAACAACAAAGATCATTTTGATCCATTTCAGATGCAATAATATTTTAAGAACTTAATTTTAAAATTTTTTTGATAAAAATAGATCATGGCGGATTATTATTTGTTTAAAATGATGGAGTCAATAAATAAAGACATGGAGTCTATAAAAAAACATTTCCATAGACCAGAATTGTAATCAATGCGGTTGCTTACGATGTAAGAACTTCATTAAGATCTATGCTAACCAATCTCGCGCCAAAGACGCTGAGCAAGACATCCTTAACGATGGCGCTTTTTTGAGGCGTGTGTGTACTATATTAGACATTTACTATTTAAGATAAAACATAGATTGTCTTGTTTTTTTGATAATTATAAGATAACTTAAATAAGAACTTGGTTGTACTTAGAGGATGACTTAATTACAATCTTGAGGTGACTTGAGTAAGAACTTGAGGATGACTTGAGGACGACTTGAGTAAGAACTTAGAAGTGACTTGGGTGACTTGAGGATGACTTTAGTAAGAACTTGAGGATGACTTGAGGACAACTTGAGGATGACTTGAGGACAACTTGAGGATGACTTGAGGAGAACTTGAGTAAGAACTTAGAAGTGACTTGGGGTAACTTGAGTTAAGAACTTAGAAGTGACTTGAGTGCATGCGTGGGGTGGGGTGGGGTGGGGTGGGGTGTGTGCATGCATGGGGTAGGACAAAACACACAAACACCAACAAACAAACAAGAAGTGGAACTACTAGGGCCACTTCTTGCTTTGTAACTAAACAGGTTGTGTCCCGCGCGCAACCTGAATCAACTAGGCCAAGTGATCACAGTAGGGTCGTTTGGCCTAGTTTGCCGCTGAGCTTTGCAGGTCAAGTGATCACAGTAGGGTCGTTTGGCCTAGTTTGCTGCTGTGCTCCCCTTTTCTCAACCAGGCTTGCAACTGGCTTTGGCAGAGTTACAGCAGTTACTGCTGTAGCCGAGCTTTTATGGCGCTCTAATCGCCAGTAGTAGTACATCCGTCATTGTATATTTGGAGCATTTATATGGAGATAGTGCTGGCTACACACTACTCCTCTCCATACTGGTAGATGTACTAAGGTCTGCCTAACCCTATCTAGTTTGTTTGCCAGAACATTGGAAAATCGTTATTCTGTTGCATAAGTCTAATAATGGTTTGGCGTTTGCTACACAGTTCATTTATACT
>CM031609.1:28587343-28601543 GCA_018398815.1 Conus ventricosus | reverse complement strand
CATTTGAGGTCAGTTTTCGAACTATTTTATATTCATATGGCCAAAACATTATTGCTTCCTAGGATTGCGTTAGTTGTTCTAGTTTAGGGAAACCTTTTGTTTGTCGTCAACCTCTTTGCGTTTATAATCACCATCTTTAGTGTATCTCAAAACCATACAAGTGCTATCTCAACATTCTGTCAAAGTCCGCAACGTTCTGCAAGGTCTTTTAATTCTAGGTTTATTACTACCTTACAGGCGCTAAGTAAACTCCTGATTCTTTCTGGCCCAACGCGACATTATTTTTAGTAGTAAAGTATTATTTTATTTCCAAAAACAATGTGCAGGTTATCATTTCAAACTTTCCCCGCTTTGTCTTTGATTTTTATATTAAAATGATCCGACCCTCCCACAAACTATCTTTTAAACTGTAAATTAGGGAATTGTATAATTGCCCATAATCGCAATATGCAGCTTTCCCTGACGGAAGAGCTCTAAAACAGTTGAGGGCCTTCCATCATATAAGTTTTCATCATGTGCTCAGCTCATCCAAATGAACATAGAGTAATGAATGTAATGCAAGATCGAGCGGTTTTTCCTACCTCTTAAGTAGTTTTGTCCTGGCGCAAACTCTAATATCTATGAATGTCCCTGATTGTCAGTTGCAAAGCCTAACTCTTTTAGCTAGCTCTCCAACAAAATAGTAACCTCTTTTTTTTCAGGTTTGAAATGTCAACTTGTTGTTAAATTTGCATTTGTTATGTTTGTTTCGGAAGAGCAATGTCCGAGTTACTCATAGCTTTTTTAGGCAGAGCAAAAACCGTAATGACCATCAGGTTTATGGTTAACTGGCTACTAATGTTCCTCTATTATTAAACTTTTTTTAATCTTATTTTCTCCTTGGCTTTGCTTATATTTAAACCCATAGACTTTGTAGATATTTCATGGAGCGCGACCGATCTGGTTCCGCATCCGTTATTAATAGGCATGTTCTAAAAACGAAGGGCGGTCTTGAGTTGTTATTGTTACAAACATTTTTTTAAAAAACAAATTAAAAATGAGTGCATTCAAATATACTGATGCCAAATATCTGTTGGGCCGCTACTACAATCTTAAAAAAATATAACAATGGAACACCCTCGACATTTCTGTGACCCAGACTGACACCTTCATAAAAAAGGTAAGTACTCCATTAAGCAGATATCTTAACCCTTCCTATTAAAAACGACCGCATCCCCAAAAGTGTGGTTTAGTCATCCGATGCAGTTTTTATCAGAACAGTTAAACTTTGCTGTGTTTTGTGATCAACTGGGTGTCGGAGTTGTCGTATGCTGATCACTTAAATCATCCCTAATCCTTTGGTTAAGGTCCAGTGTACAGAATTTCTTTCTATTTACACCTTCAGACGTATTTTGATCTGAAACTGCAAGCACCATACCAAATGACAAAACCGTTTAATCCATGTAGCAACCGAATAGACTTGGAAGGCTTTTGAAAGAATCTGTAACGAAAAATTCAATATTAACATCAAGACAGACTTTCGACAAAAAGTCTGATCTTAATCATGGCTTAGGCACCCCTTATGATTGGGGCGTTGCACAGAAAGACCCCCCCCCCCCCCCCCCCCCCCCCCCCCCCCACATATAACTATGACTGGCATCCTCCTTACACTCTTTCTCTTAGGGCACAACTGTTCACCTCGGTCCATAGAGCATGAGCATAAAACGGCATGGCACAACTTTTATCTTAGGACACTTCTAAGGGCCTAACTAGAGCGGGAATAGAGCGAATTAACGACTCTATTCGTACTTACGTTTGGTGTGTTTGTAGGTTCACAAGCACAGGCAAGATCGAGCATAAAAACTGATCCTTCTACTGGCTTTTGATCGCACAAATCGTACTTGGCAAAAAATTTAAAGAGGACGCCATTAATTTACAGTTGATTTACCTTCAAGTATTTAAAAAGGTCCCAAAATGCTTTTACAATCGCAAGATCAAAAGTAGACCTGTGCTGTTGGCTCTGGTTTCTACATGCTACCTTCTGACCTCCAGGACTCCAGGTTAGGGAACAAAAATAAAACTACAACTATGAAAATTCTTGTTGCAGGAACATGAACAGAAGTTGGACAAAACGACTAAATTCTGAGCCAGTATGTAATATTGCAAGCAGTAAAAAAAACAAGGATGACCCCCCAGAATAAGTCATTAATGCGAAGTCCTAAGCCCAAAGGCCATTGAAGACTCAGCAAGCTCGCGGACTTGTTCGCCGATGACCATTGAATATGAAAGATCAGCACTGTTCTTGGATTAACTGGCATAGGATTACTTGGTTTTACTTACTAAATAGTAACCCAACTATTACAAGAACTAATGCCCTTAAGTGCTCGGCATAAAGCCAACTACTTTGCTTGCAAGTAGACAAAAGCCAGCTGACAATACTTCCCCCAATATTCTGGTAAAGGTTCACGGATTTACCAGCCTATTTTTTAATAAACTTGCAAGATGATCAAGCTGTTTTTTTTTTTCCTGATTTATCAGGTGGAGGCGATGGCGGGGTGGCGGCGGAGGCACTGGTCTTTGACCTCGCCGCGCCTGTAATAGCCAACACCAGTGTGCTTATTGCAAATTCACTTAGCTGTTATAAGCTTGCTAATGTGACCCTTGCTCTCTAAACTGTGTTCGTATTCGTTCTGCTTAGTGTCGTGTCTTCATATAAAATTTTTTCGATAGTTCTCTTATTCTATTCACTTGAGTGGTAAATTGGTCCCGGTTAGTAGTCGTCCTTCTAGTCTTGCTGATCTTATTTGTTCAAGATCTTTTAGTCTTTGGGCTAATCTTTCTTTAATATCAGGCCCTAAGTTGCCGTATCAGCCTCAACGAGTTTTTCTTTTTATCTTTTTATTGCTCATCTTAGTTCACTAGTTTTGCTAAAATTGTTTGTTATTCGCCTTTGATGGTTCTAAAGCATGATCAAGGGGCGTTAGGTTTCTCGCATGGGTAGCGGCGAGTCGTGTATGTAGTCTTTAACGCTGTTTTCTCGGAAAAAATGGATTCTGCTTCTTATTACATTTATTAATTCACCTGCTGATTGATTTAATTCTTTAAGTTCCATGTTTTGCATTTGGTTATCTGTCGGGAAGTTCCTTGCTGGTGTTTTGAAGTTTAGAAGAAAACTGCCTCCGCCTTAATTTCGGTCTAACAAAGACCAGGCGATTTTGATCTTTCACATGAGTCTATTTCTAATTGAAACCCACGGCTAAAAACTTTATGGGTCTTTTTTAGTTGTAAGTGAACAAGTTGTCTTGTCGCTCCTCACCAATCAAATGGTCATCGTTTACTTCAAATCATTAGGGTCTATAAATTCAGGTGGGTTCTTGGCCTAAACTTTGGTATTATGATCTGACCTTTACTTTCTGTTAATTCACGCCGCAAAGCGGGCCCCGAAGCTTTGTATGTACCAATGGAGTCATTTCACTCATGTCGCCATCCCAGGATCTAAAACATCATATCTTCATCCCCCCAATTGCCCCCTGCCATGTTTTTAAATAATTAACTTTTTTTTTTTGTTTTTATAAAAAAATGCCACAACCATATGGCTCGATTCTTGACCCCGCATAGAAAAACAGCAAGAGCCCATGGCGTGAAGGAAATAAACGGAAGATTATTGTTCCAAAAAAAAAAAAAAAAAAAAATTTTTTATTTAATCCATCTTTCTATTGATGCTGATCAATTTCTTCTGTCAAATTTCAGACTCTAGGAGCGGATGAATTGATTGTGCCAGGCTCTGCGCGATCTTTCTTTCAAAAATAGAACTCGCCTCAACAGACCCACACAGGACAGATGTACAGAATCTGGGGCGGGCAATCGTTAAGAAAATTTCTTAAACTTGAGGGGCAAGAAATATTTTCTTTACATAATGCGAAATTTATTTTTAACTATATCTGATCTATGGCTAACCGGAATGAAAGGGCTGATCTTGCGTTTCAAGGAATCGAAATGAAGAAGCACTAAAAAATTAGATTAGGCGCCGCAGATACTAAAGAGGTTTTAAAAAGTATGCAGCTGTAAATTTTGCGTATGGGAAATCGCTTTTCCATACCCTTAGATTTTGAGTTGTTAAAGCGCATGCGCCATACTTTCAAGGAGCATTAATTGACAGATTGTCATATGACTAACTTTTAATGAATACAAAGGGTTATCAAATCATCAGACACCGAAGCAAAGACAGCATTTTGACATCTCGTTAGAGTTTGACGTGTTAGAACCATGAATTTTTAGGCAAAGCTGATGTGCTCAATATGAGTCACAATTAGTAATATATTACGAAAACGTGCGTCATCATTCACATTCCCAAAAGCAGGGCAGAACTATATGGAATTTTAGTTTTAGTGTTGCAGATATTCACTTAAAGGCCTTTTATTGCTGTGCGATGATGAAGAACCCGTTAAAAGAGGAAGTGAAAATGTTTTTTAATCCAACAAATATCGAAAGTACATGTTCGGATTGAGGGTAGTCCTAACCAAATCTCCGCTAGCGGCTCTTAAACCTATCTGCATTTTGATGAAATAAGACAAACTGTTTGGGGGCGCCGCGAGGTGTAGTAGTCCAACAGTTGACCTTGTGTCTAAAGGATCTACACCTTCACAGGTTAGGCTCTATGATATTAACCAAACAAAATACGGTTTATGGATTGACCTAAGAATCGACAGAGGATAATCAGTTGCATTGGAAGCGGGAGAACTGTGAGAGACGTAATAAAATTTCAAATGATAAAGAAGAAGAAAGCGTAAACCGCACTTATGACATTTTGTTTTTATTATAGGATGCGCAGCTGAATATTAAATATAGCAGATTAGAGAATGTAGTATACTAAATTTTTTTTATTTTAAAAAAAGCATGTCTGTTCAGGTTTATCCAAAAATGTGACCTACCGCCCCGCCAAAAGAAGAGATAGTAGAACCCTAACATAAAAAACACATTTAGATTAACAAACATTACGCAAATTGCAGCAAGTTACTTAGAGCAAGACCTTTCAAAATAAGGCCCCAAAAACAAACGAAGGTATTCTGCTGCCTTTTATGCTGTTACTTTATGTTTTTACTGGGGCATCGACTATAAGTGCTCTATCAGCAGGAAACGATGTGTTGGTCTCTTAGCAAACGTATAGGCGCAACCCGCAGCTTTACCTCTAGGAGGTTTGTCTTTAGCTTCTTCTGCCTGTGTTTCATTAGCTGTAAGGCGGCCGGCAAAAAATTAAAAACTAAACTCCAAAGCACACAGCTATGGTTCAACTAATAACAGCTAACTAAGTTCCTTCAAGCTGATAAATAAATAAAGCGCTAAGGCTGATCAAACATCACGGTTGAAGATTTAATCGTTTACAGGTCGATTTTTGATGACTACAACATGACAAAAGTTTATCTTCAAAGAAAGGCAGAGGGCACGTTTTTCTCAACAGCCAGACCCCGAGCAGAGCAGATTAAAAAAGGTAATGCTTAAAAAAAGTAAACGAGGACATTAAACTCTGTTTCTAAAAGCTCCCCCATTAACAACACCAAAAGGTGTATATGCTTTAGTCTAATGAGTCAAGCGCAAACAGACCGTTGATATTGATTTGATTAAGCCGTTGTATTTTTTTTTATTTAAATAAATATGTTGGCTTAGAAAAAGAAAGACAGCATGGCTAAGTATATGAAGGCAAGACGTATTGTTTGAGGAAATGCTCGAGTGAGAGCGTTTATCAGAAGCACCGAATGATATTGATTTAGAAGTCATTGACCCAAAAACGTACAGGCAAGTGTTGTTATGTATTTCTCACGTTCCAAGTAAACTGACAATAGACCCGCCAGTTAAGTAATGTTAGTGTTTTAATCGAATATATAACAAATAAATGAAGGAAAATCTAGAAGTTGGGTCTCAACTACCACAGCAGACTATTTCTTTTCATAATGACTTAACACCCGGTTGCAGGACGAACTGCTTGCACAGTTTGGACGCTGCCCGCTGAGAAGCTAAAAATGAGAGGCTCTGGTTGGTCAGAGGGCGTAGTCTAGAGATTAGATTAAAACAGGCTAAGTAGCACGATTGTTAGGCACGGCTTACATTCCGCTACCACGAGATGTTGGTTTCATAAGAGAGCGGTTTTAAACATAAAGAAATTCAGCGACAAAATGTTTCATGTCGGTGTGTTCTTGCAAGGCTGCATCATGTCCGCCGAACACGCAGAAAGAGTGCGACTAACTCTCGGCAATACGCCAAAAGAACTTAACTTCAATGGAATATCCTCCTGTTAGTGTAGACAAATTGAATCAGTTTGAAGAACAAAAACAACCCAATAACTGTTAATGTCTTTTTTTTTTTTTTTTTTTTTACACTATGGGATGAGGAAACAAATTTGGTGCCAATTAAAGTGTCCAAGAACAGCCCAACAATAGGCGCGAACCAGACAAAAATCATGTTGACTTACTCCTAATGTCTCGCCAAGGGAATACCGGCATTTCACATTGATTCGAACAATGAGTAGATAATGCAGCAATACTATCAAAAGATCATGGCAAACAAGGAATTCTGTAGAAATGTTTTAAACAAGATGCCATCTGTTCAAGCCGCGAGCGGAACATAAGAATACATGTAAAAGTTTGTAGACTGTAATACAGAACTAATTAGCCCACCACCCGGATCTAAAGTTAGTTTTTAAGAAACGGAAACGGCTCAAACATTTCCATATGTTGTTAACGCAGACTTTGAATCACTCATTGTTGCTTATGCAAGGGCCAGCGCCACAAATACTTCGAAAACAGGTTCTTCTTAATGAGTATCATTCAGATTTGTTCATTTGCCTTCATTGTTGTCAGGTCGGATGGCGCCCATTCAGCACCAGAATTGTATAGAGGCCCAGATTTGCTGCAGAATACTTCTTAGAACGCATGCAGAAAAGTGCGTAATGATTTGGTCTAATAATCTGAATTTATCTGAAATCATGATGACGCCTGAAAGCCCCCCAAAACAACATTTTTGACTCGCCACTCACTGTTGGATTTGTGGTTTAGCGCTCTCATCAGAGCAGAGAATCCGACAGTAGAGGACCATGATCACATTTAGCGGAAAGTCAAGGGCGCGGCGCATAAACAAATGCATTCTTCAACTAACGTTTGATCCTACGACCATGGAAGCTGCCCTGTATTCTTTCATAAACACTTGCGGAGGATACGACTTCATCTTATAATGAAAGCAGCTTTTTAAGGGGGGGGTAGGGGGTGGGGGGGGGGGGGGGGGACCTGCCTTGGCTTAGGTGGGTGTCAGGTAATTGCATAGGCTCGAACACCCAGGATACATCAAATGTTGTGTTATGCTCTGCATAGTTATGCGGGGCTTGTCTTCAGTTTGACAAGCTCCTAGCATAACATTATCAGTCTCTAAAATCCCCCGAAGTCGGAGTGTGGCTGCCATGTGGTGGGGTAAGCAAAAAACGGTACACACGTAATGTTCTCATCCCCAGCTGATGCATTTGTACCATAAGTGTTCAAGTACTTCGGCTGTTGTGGATGAAATCCCTGGAGTCTTTTAGCCAGGGTACGACAACAACTACAAACATACAACAAGAGCAGTAGACGATGCCTTCGGGTGTCATGCATTGCACAGTCCATCAGAAAGGACATGTGCTTTAATCTAAATATCATGCTTTTATGACTCTTATGTGAACACATGAATTGGGTCCATTAGAGTCCCTGCTAGTCCTAAAGTCTGCCCAAATTAACGGAAGAATATTTTGACACCACTCATGTTAGAAGGGCGTTTTACTTATGAGTACATGAACAGTTGGGAAAAGGTTTATCGAAGATAACTTCCACACCATAAAGGCGCGTTCTTTCTAGTCTAAAGGAGGAAAGGACATCAGTGATTCAGTTTCAGCATGCTCAGATGCGTGGCAGAAGTAGAGTGTAAAAACGATGGGAGACTTTCCTGGGATCCTACTTGAGGGCCGATGTATGTTTGTTAGGCGGACGTCTTTGAAAATTTATAGAAGACCTGCATGAATACATTATAGCTTGGATCTGGGCATTAATTTCTGCGCCCGGGATGGTTGGGATGCTTTCTTAAAGTTTACTGGAGTACAGATTGAGTTTTGTCTGATTTACCAAATGATTCAGATGATTGAAAACGGATTTGCGCCGGAGGAATTAGTATGGCTCGCCATCTTTACTGTAAAGCCAAACAACAAATACTTTGGGCCGACTTATGATCGGGAATAGGTCTAACTATCTTTTTGTATTTAGATGCAAAACATTATCTGTATGGATTGGGCTATGGCGCAAATCACTTCCATTACGAAACTTCAAACATGTACACAGGCGGTGATCCGAACTAATATTCCAAAAGGCATTAAAGTGGTGGGCAGTTTGGCGCTGATCAGCAGCGCGGCTTCATTCTAGAAAGTTGGACTTAGATATCCTCATGAATCATGACTACATAATGACTACCCATTAGCAGCAGAAAAGTCTAAAGTAGATCCAAGAGATGCCACCCCTAAACTGTGACCAATTTCGGGGCAAAAAAATATGTCTGTCATTAAGACTTCTACAATTTTATTAAGACATGGTTTGAAGTTGACAAGCAGTTCATCGTTATAATTGCTTTTGATCAAGAACGTTCATGAAACTTATACTCATGAAGAAACCACTGATTCAGACACTAATTCCACAGATGCTTCAGAAAAAGACTTTTTCAAGGCTGATGAACAACCGCTGTTTTGGAAAGACTATGGAGAACTCCGCACAAGCGCAAAGATGTCAGATAGTCACAGAGGAGAACGAAGCATTAAGTGACTTCAAAACCTAATATCAGGACTTAGAAGATTTCATGATCAAGTTTTTGGATAATGATGAAAAAAAGAAAGTCAAATTGGACAAGCTGTATTTATTGGGTTTAACGTTTTAGAATTATCAAAGCTTTTGATGTTAGACTTTCTTTTTGACTACTTAAGCCCTCGTATCAGAGGTCAAGAGTACTTACACAGATACAGATATTTTGTTATAGAAAATCCCTACTGAATAGATATTTATTAAAGACATTGGAAATGAAAGTGGCTAAAGGGCATGCGGGGTGGGTACGACACATCTGATTACCTAAGATCGCCGTTGCATCAATACTAACAAGAAGGTTTTAGCGAAAGATGATGGATGAATTATGACTGGAAAGGTGATCAGGAGTTTGTTAGTTTTAAGGTCAAAATATGCTACAGTATTATTTCGAGCCAGCGAAGAAAATCATTACGAAAGCAAAGGAATATCTCGCAGGCGTTTTGCAGTCAAAAACATATCACATGACAAACTACAAAGAAGCATTGTTTGGCCCCCCTATACGCTAACATTTGAACAACGTAAAACTGCGATCTAAATCTACATGAGATCAACCAACAGTTGTAACAACGTAAGTCGTTAGATGAGAACAAACACAAAACGAGTATTTGTTAATCCAGGTTTTCATATGCAATCGGCTCTGGAGAGGGAACCGATCCATAAAACAGGGGGGGGGTTTATATTTTTCATCTAAACTTTTTGTATAAGATCATTCATAGCTTCATCCATTCATTTAAATCTTTTCTCTGTTTGCTTGATGCGTTCGAATTTTTTTTTATTATTTCCAAGATTATTCTTTTTTCCCAATTTGGTGAGTTTGAGTTGTAGGTGATTTGGATGATTTAGCATGCATTGATAATCCCCGAAAATGTTTCTTAATTGCATTACACGCATGAAATGATTCCCGATATCATTTTCAAGGGTCTCTTCCTTTACCATTTTGTTTCGTTCTGCGCTTTCTTTGGCCTTCCATTTGTAACCAAAATATGTATCGTAATTTATTAAAGCGGAAACTGTGTCTGGTGGATTATTCTTGCAGTTATTCTTTCACAAAAGATCTTTGAGGCGTGGTTGTTTTGTTGTGTCAGTTTCGCGTAAATAATACTCGGGCGGATTCATTTTTCATTCATTTTTTTTTATGGATCAACACTCCAAAACAGGATCGGTGCCATTATGCCCGAGTGTCCCCTTCTGCTTCCCCGGTAAATAAAGGTACCTTACTTTCAAACCAAAGGTAATAGTTTGATGGGTTACTGGGGTCTTCAGCCAACATTTATTGTTTTTTCTTTGATTGCTTGTCCTGGATTTTAGACCTTTAATTCTTCATTTTTCATTGCGCGCAAAAAATGAGGGCCTGTTCTTCCTAACCCATTCTGTGTTGCGAGAATGTCAATCAGCTCTCTGTTTGATACTGGTAGGAGAAAGTCTTTCAAGCTAACTGTTTTTTAAAGTTTTCGACCTAAAAGCCTGTGATCTGTGAACTCCCGGAATGCCTCTTCTAATAGTAACTCTATGTTTTAAAAAAACAAAAACCCAAATAATTGATTCACTTGGCTTTAAATTCTTTTCCATCTGGACTTGCATCATGCGAGATAAGTTAGTGGCCCTCGTTGGTATATCAGTTTGTTATAGGGACAGCAACAGCAGGAAGCACTCTTTTGTGTTAATAGGCTCCGCATCTTTGTAATCTTTAAGGGCCATGTTCAATGACTGTGAGTGCGTACTTAAATCTTTTTCGCCTAATCCTATCAGAGGGTAAATATAGAAGATCCATTTGATGGGTGTCCGTTTGGAGATTGTATTGACAAAGTGTGGTCTCTGTATTCGGCTAGGCGCCGGTAATAAATCTGCAAAGTCGCTTGTTTAGATATAAAACATTTCTTTTTGCTGTTTGTTAACGTTCCAGCTGCTTGGCTTAGCTTTTTGATTGGCAGTGACCCTTCAATATCCTTTTGGCGAATAATAGATTTTGTTCATTTTTTACTCAGCCAATATTATGTGCAACAAAATACACAACTGTCATACCAAAGACAATAAACCCGATTTCTTGCATCTTTTGTTTTTCTGCTGGATGATTAAAAAGTCGCTAACTTTTGGTGGGGGCAATGTCTCGATGGTTTGCCTGTTACAGATATTATTGTTTTATTGCTTGCTCAACATCTTTAAATGTGTAAATCTGCATGCCCCTGTTTTTTTCAGTGGGTTTTAATAAAAATCTAACTGCTCAATTTTCTCTGCTTTTTCATAGCGATCTTGTGCTGCGGATAGTTGCTCCACCGCTTTTATTATGTCTTTTTCTCTCGCCTTCATCTGCAGTTTACTAAATGCGTATTACTTCCACTAAAAAGCGAGGCATTAACCACAGCGCCGCCTATCATCATTACGAGCGAAGCCATTTTTTATAAATGTATTTTTTCTTTACATAATTATATTGTCGGAATTATTCTGCTTGACTAGAAAATCTTTCGTGGCAACCGAAGCTGCAATGATAGCAATTAGCTTTTGCTGAATCCTCTAAGTCTAGTTTGCCAAGATCTGCTGGTTTAATTTCTCACAAGCTTTTACCAAGCCATTGTGATAACCTAACTTAGACCTCAATAAAGCAGAATGGTATACAAGGTTGGGCTAACAGTTTTTTCGGTTGGCTCATTTTTTTATAAAATAAAATAATTATAATTTAATAAAAAACATGACAGTGATGATCTTACTACAGCTACAGGGCGGCCTCCTAAACCTTCCCGAACTTATGAATGACAAGTTGATGGCCAAGCTATTATGCCCAAAAAAGGAGAGGACTGTATTCTTTGGCAGCTATGTGGGAAACACAAAAAACAGTCCTCGGAAACTGAATTCAGCATAGAAAAAAACAGATTAACAAGATGTCGCCCCGCACAAGACATTTTAAAGTATCATAACAGTATGAAGCGCAGTGGGGTCTAGAATGGTGAAAAAAAAGTGTGTGGTGGCAAACGGTTCTTAGGTTTGTACACTAAACTAGTCAGTGATTTGATCCCATTGATTTGGAACAAGATCTTACGTATGATTAACGCAAGATCAGTTTTAACAAAAGTCATAGGTCTCAGTGTGAATTTTATACTATAGTTTTGGAAACATGTTATCGCATTAATCATGGGATTAACTAAACTTTTAATCTTTATAGATTTTGTTTCCTTCAAAATGAAGAGCTGGAAATATCATCAGAATCAGGAAAACATTGAATCAGGTGGAGAAAGTAACAATGCCAGAAATCAGCAGAAAACATGAATTAGCGTTGGGTGGGACAGTTGAAAAGCATCTCATCTGGGCGTTTGTTAAAGCAGGAAACAAATTAGGCAGAGTTGGAACAGACCCCCACACCAATTAATGTTACAGCATATAACTCATTCATGGGGTAAAAACAGAACACGCCAGCGCCAGCCAGTACAAGTTGATTCAATGCCAGCTATAAAAACTCCATTGTGATACAAGGGCCCCAAAGTTCTTCATGGAATATTGACTTAAAACTGTTGCCATTTTTGGCGCCATTGTGCTGCTTTTGGGGGCAGTTATTCGGTTATAAAATATTTAACCAATGGCACAAAAACAAAAGCAATCAAAAATCTGAACCGTTAAATCAGAAAAAGGACACCAGCACGCCAAACCGCCAATAAAACAACGCCATCATTTTTTGATCATTTATAATGCAATAATATTTTTAAAATTTTTTAATAGAAAAGATCATGGCGTATTATAAAATGATAAAGTCAATAAATAAAGACATGGATCTAAAAAAGACTTTCCATAAAAAAAATCAATGCGGTGCTTGGGAGTAAGCCCTTCTTTAAGATCTAGCAGAGAACCTGAAAAAGACATCCCAAACGAGACGCTTTTTGGGCGTTTTGTGTACTATATTAGACATTGCTTTTTAGAAAAAAAACATAGATTGTTTTTTTTGATAATTATAAGAAACTTAATAAAAAAATTTGGGTTGTATTTAAGGGGATGACTTAATCAAAAAATTATTAAAGAACTTGATCAAAATTTTTAAAAAAACATTTAGAACTTGGGGGCCTTTAAATTAAAAAACTTAATTAATTTTTAAAGGGATGATTTAAAAATTTAGAGTGATTTAAATTAAAACTTGGAAGTGATTTGGGGTTTTGGGACTTGGGGGGGGCTTAAAAAAAAATCTTCTCACTTAGAGGTAATTTAATTAAAATTTAAAAGGTTTTACTTAAAAAACCTTTCCCAAACCCAAGTCTTCAAAAGTGGGTAAAGGAACATTCCCTTTAAAAGGGGTTAAGGGAAATAAGCCTGTAACTAGTTTTGGGGATGTTAGAACAGTTATTTAGGGCCTTTTATGAACTTGGCTGGTTCATTTGTGTAAGCCTGTTTTTTTGTGCGCTGGGTGACAGTGTGTCATACACACGCGCGTTCCTGTTAATTCTTTTTAAAGGGGGAAAAAGACGTTAAACAAAGAACAACACACACGCCCGCGCATGCACACCCCACCACACAAAACCCCACCACCATACTTACGCGCAAAACCTTACCACACACCACACAACACACATGCCCCCCCTGTAACTGTACGGGGGCCCCGGGATCATGTGATAGGACGCGCAATCCGATTATTTACAGGGGGGCCAGCCGACCAGACCCCCACACACGCAGAAAAGGAGGAAAGAGAACAAAGGTGAAATGAGAGGGGTTTTTTGACAGGGAGCATATAATTACAGGGCAAGCACGAAGCAAACGCTGTTTATGGTGTGGGTGGTATCGGCTTTACCTTGGGGCTGTTTGTCCCGTGTTGGTGTAAGCAATCAAAAACAGCGCGAACGGTAGCGGGTTTGAGCGTGGCCCTTGGCCGTTGCTTGCACACACACACACCCCACACACATACGACGCGTGCCAACACACACACACCACAACAACACGCGCGCCATGCACACACAAAAATATTTACGCGCACACCCTGCTAAACAAAACCATGCAGCATTTGCACCGAAACAAGGGGCCCCCGAGGGGCCCGCGCACGCAGCTTTTATGATTCATCACGAAAAGTAGTAAGAGTGGTCCCCCTGTACACGGGATTGCACCACCACAAAATAAGCTTAAATATAGAAAAAAACACTCGATTGGGGTTGGGTTGGCCACCGCAGGCACACTTTCGGAGTTTGGGTGCTGATTCAGGGCTGCATTTCCCCCTCATTAGTTGGTCACCCCATTTTCGAGTTTGGTGAGCCCAAAGGTTTTGGGGGTAAGTTCCCCACCCAGAATAAAACCCGGTCCAGCCATCCGGGGCCCAAAGGGCCAGCCCCCCCCCCAAAAAAAATCCCAGGCAAAACATACCCCCTGGGGTTTCCCCCCCTAAAAGCATGGTC
>CM031609.1:28577343-28582343 GCA_018398815.1 Conus ventricosus | reverse complement strand
GGTCTTCTTCAGGCAAGATAAAGAACATTCAGGATGGTGAAAACAAAGAATGAGCTTTCACCTATTGTCTCATATTCGACGCAAGTTGAGCGCTGAATGAAATTGGTTGTGAGAGGTAAAGTTTGTTTCAATTTCCGCCTGCAGTCATCTAACTTTGAAACGAAAAACATACATTCAGAAAACCATTCGCTCAAATTCATCAATCGACATGTAGTGTATTAGGTAGGGAAATATCCACACACTAAGCCGGTCACTGATGACAATATCCTTGTGACAAGCAAAATACCATGCAGGAAAATATCCATACAAGAAGGCGTTCACTCACAATGGCATCTTTCTGAGAGGTGAGCTATTAGTTGGGGAAATCTCCATGCACAATGCTGTTCACTCATAGTTACATATGCTTGAGATCTGATACACGAGACAATTTTTTTTTTTTTAATCCACTGTGGTGTCGGCCTGAGAATTCATTGATGAAGAAGAAAAACACCCATAAGCGCCCCTACACTATTTCACTCTTCACAGTAACATCTGTCTGAGGAGTGATACACAAGGCAGGAAAAATGAAACTTGGGACACAATGTTGAAAAATATCTACGTCGTGATGAGCAGTTCAGTCCTCATGATGGCATCTGAGAAAGGACACACAATATAGACAAAAACAGCCATGTGGTGATCGGTTCCATCGGCCTCTGAGAAATGGCAGACAGTACAGGAAAATATCCATTCAGAAAACTGTTCAGTCGTTGGATGACATTTGTTTGAGAAGTATAAATGATATGACTCAGGGATCACCGCCTGGGATTCTCAAAGCTTGACAGATGCGTTCGTTTTACACCTACGAGGTCAGTAATCCGTTAAGTGTCGAAAATGAACGCTTCTTACCGGTCCATTCCTTTTTACTTATTCATATATTGATTAACTACCTGTAAATCTTGCAGACCGTGATGTCATTGTTTAACAGATGTGGTGTAACGTATATGGACCAGAGCGCACGCACTGACGTTTGGTTCAAAACTGAAAAGTGGGAGAATATTCATACAGTAAGCCATTCTGTCACCGTGGAATATCCGTATAGTACGGCCAGAAGCATTGTGGTCTCCTTAGTGCCTGTTACTCCGCAAAATGAGCACGGTTGACATTTCCTGTTAGTTCTATCGGGATTTACCGACTTTTCAGGCCAAGCTGTTATTGTACTCCATTACACGTTTGTAAAACTTACTTTCCTCTCCAGTTTTGAAGGCTGCTCGTAGTAACTTATAAAACTCTGGTCATGTTGAGAACTAATACGTTCTTGACCTCTTTTCTTTTCCCCGAAAGATCTGGAAAGAAACATCTCTCTCTCCCCCTCTCTCCTCTTCTCTCTCTCTCTCTTCTCTCTCTCTCTCTCTCTCTCTCTCTCTCCTCTCTTCTCTCCTCTCTCTCTCTCTCTCTCTCTCTCTCTCTCACAAAATTACTTCCCTTGTCCACTGGAAAAGTGTTTGAAATGACAGAAACGTGCGTAGCAATACATTTCTTGTTTGTTTGTTAGAGAGAGAGAGAGAGAGAGAGAGAGAGAGAGAGAGAGAGAGAGAGAGAGTGAGTGAGAGAGAGAGAGAATAATGAGAAAGTAAGCAAAGCGATGTAAACATCGTTATATTGTGGACTTCGTAAATCCGTCATTTCCCTTTCAACACAGCCGCAGACTTGTGTTACAGCACCACAGTTCCGGAGGGCCCATATCCCAATTGATTCTCACTCCGTTCTTTTCATATTTGCTGGATCCTAATGATCAACAGTCAACAAGTCGGTGCTGCTGAAAATTTCACACTTTCTTGCGTTCTTTTCTGGTTGTCTGCGGTTTCGTTACGATTCTACTGATATGCGAAAATTCGGCCGTATATTTTGTCGGAGCTCTTCCATTTTTCAGAATAAGAACTGATTTAGTAGTAAAACAGTGCATGCGATATCTTCTTTTTTCTGATTTAGTGTATATAAAGTTTGTTTCTGAAACTGCAGACTGTGTACAGGCGATTTATCGTTTGACCATATCTGGAGATACTACTTGGACACTGTACTGTCACACTGGTACTGTTTTAAGTTCCCGAACCATTGACTGTCTGTGCAGAGTTAATGATTTAAAGGCATACTTCTTATTGAAAGATTTTGTCAAAAAAGCAAAAGTGGAGAACTCGGTGAAGAGTATTATTCCGTTTGTTTGTTTGTTTGTTTTAAGTATAATTGGGCGCGTTCACATGTGTGTGTGTGTATGAACACAGGCAACTCAATATTTCAATAGACGCCCCCATGTTTTGAAATATTTGTGTATTTTTGAAAGGGAAGACTAAAGCTGGAGAAACAAAATCAATGTTTTCTAAAAAGAACAAGATGCAAAGCATATAAACGTAATCCCGGTTTATCCTGAATATGCGTGAGATGTTCCATAAAGAGGAAAAACCGTCTTGGGCTGGTGTAACCGTTAGTAATGGCTATTCTGGGAAACATCGGCCATCATCTGTGACCTATAATGTACATACTTACAAATTTTCCGAAAGATCGGCTAAGAACTTTCTGAGATATACCATAAAGAAGAAAACCATTATGCGCCGTTAGTAACGGCTATAATGGTAAACTAAAACATCGGGCATCATCCGTGACCCATAATGAACATACCTACAAATTTTCAGAAAGATCGGCCACCTACTTTCTGAGATATTCCATGAAGAAGAAAACCGTTAGGGGCCGTTATAGCCGTTAGTAACGGCTATAACGGTAAACTATAACATCGGGCATCATCCGTGACCTATAATGAACATAACCTACAAATTTTCAGAAAGATCGGCCAAGTACCTTCTGAAATATTCCATAAAGAAAAAGACCGTTATGGGCATTTGTAGCTGTTAGTAACGCCTATAACGGTAAACTAAAACATCGGGTATCATCAGTGACCAATAATGAACATACCTACAAATTTTCAGAAAGATCGACAAAGTGCTTTCTGAGATATTCCATAAAGAAGAAAAACCGTTATAGGCCCTTATAGCCGTTAGTAACGGCTATAACGGTAAACTAAACACCGGGCATCATATGTAACCTATAGTGAACATTCCTGCTAATTTTCACAAAGATCTGCCAAGTACTTTCTGACATATTCCATAAAGACGAAAAACCGTTACAGCCGTTAGTAACGGATATAACGGTAAACTTAGACATCGGCATTATCCGTGACCCATAATGAACATACCTGCTAATTTTCACAAAGATCAGCCAAGTACTTTCTGAGATGTTCCATAAAGAAGAAAACCCGTTACAGACCGTTACAGCCGTTAGTAACGGCTATAACGGTAAACTAAAACATCGGGCATTATTTGTGACCCATAAAGAACGTACCTGCTCTGCTAATTTTCAGAAAGATCGGCCAATTACTTTCTGAGATATCCCATGATGAAGAAAACCGTTACAGGCTGTGACAGCCGTTAGTAACGGCTATAACGGTAAATTTAAACATCAGCATCATCCGTGACCCTTAATGAACATTCCTACAAATTTTCAGAAAGATCGGTCAAGTACTTTCTGAGATATTCCATAAAGAAGAAAAACCGTTACAGACCGTTACAGCCGTTAGTAACGGCTATAACGGGGCAAACTAAAACATCGGGCATCATCCGTGACCCATAATAACCATACCTGCTAATTTTCACAAAGATCGACGAAGTGCTTTCTGAGATATTCCATAAAGAAGAAAAAGCGTTACAGGCCGTTACAGCCGTTAGTAACGGCTGTAACGGTAAACTAAACATCGAGCATCATCCGTGACCCATAATGAACATACCTACAAATTTTCAGAAAGATCGGCCCAGTAGTTTTGTCTGGAGCGAGTGGAACACATTTTGACCACACACACACACACACACACACACACAACACACACACACACACACACACACACACACGTGCGCGCGCGCGCGCGCACAGCATTTCTTCGTTCCCATTCTAAAGTACTCCCTGTTATAGAAAGAACTGAGAGTACAAAAACACGAATGCCTTTTTTTGTACTCCCAGTTCTTAAAGAACAGGGAGTACTTTAGAATGGGAACGAAGAAATGCTGTGTGTGTGTGTGGTGTGTTGTGTGTGTGTGTGTGTGTGTGTGTGTGTGTGTGTGTGTGTGTCCGTGGTCAAAAATGTGTTCCACTCGCTCCAGACAAAACTGCTGGGCCGATCTTTCTGAAAATTTGTTGGTGTGTTCATTATGGATCAAGGATGATGCCCGACGTTTTAGTTTACCGTTACAGCCGTTACTAACGGCTGTAACGGCCTGTAACGCTTTTTCTTCTTTATGGAATATCTCAGAAAGTACTTGGCCGATCTTTCTGAAAATTTGTAGGTATGTTCATTATGGGTCACAAATAATGCCCAATGTTTTAGTTTACCGTTATAACCGTTACTAACGGCTGTAACGGCCTGTAACGGTTTTTCTTCTTTATGGAATATCTCAGAAAGTACTTGGCCGACCTTTATGAAAATTAGCAGGTATGTTCATTATAGGTCACGGATGATGCCTGATGTTTTAGTTTGCCCCGTTATAGCCGTTACTAACGGTTGTAACGGCTTGTAACGGTTTTTTCTTCTTTATGGAATATCTCAGAAAGTACTTGGCCAATTTATAAGCAGTATGGATGATCTTGTGACAAATCGGATCCTCTGTCCATATGTAAGTGATGTAATGCTGAAAATGGATTAAACAACCGTTAAAAAACCGTTATTCTGCCGTTATTTCTTATATATAGGTCGATTTTAATGAAATTTGGTATATAAAAAAGGTTATCACACACAAATGGCACTTCTATATAGTGTTCCAAAATTTGACCGTATAAAAACCGTTATTGACATATTGTCCAATTTGGATGAAATTTGATATCTACACAGGCTTTTAGCCCAGTGAGGACTAAAATACTGGTTTCAAAAGTGCATATCGGTTATATAACCGTTGAACCGTTTTTTTTTGCCGTTATTTTTTATA
>CM031609.1:28501943-28566943 GCA_018398815.1 Conus ventricosus | reverse complement strand
ATGTCGAGTCGTGATGACACCTTTGTGAAAAAACACACACACACACTTACACAGTATGTAGGAAAATATCCATACAGTAAGCCATTCAAGAACGATGATACAAATCTGAGAGGTGACATGCTGAGTTGTAAAATATCCACTCAGACAACTGTTCGCTCACAATGATCAGTCGACAGGTCATGTACTGGGTAGGAAAATATCCACACAGTAAGCCGTTCACTGACGATGAGAGCTTTGTGACAAGCAATAGACCACACAGCAAAATATCCATACAAGAAGCTGTTCACTTACAATGGCATCTTCCCGAGACGTGATACATTAGGAGGTGACATGTTCATGCACAACGCTGTTTGCTCATAATCAAACCTGTATATCTGATTCACGATGTAGATATAAAAATTTGCAGTGGCATCTGTAAGAGAAATCATCGACAAAGAAGGAAAACACGCATACAGTAACCAATTAAGTTTTCAATACAACACCTGTCCGAGGTGTGAAACGCAACGTGGGGAAAAAGGAATAAAAAATGATTTACAGAGTGCGAAGATATCTATGTGTTGAAGTTCAGTCCTCACGGTGCATGTGAGGAAGGACACACAATACAAAAAAAACCCTGACCATGTAGTAATCGGTTCCACCTCACAGCAGCATCTGAGAAATGACCCACGGTCTAGGAAAACATCAATTCAGAAAACTGTTCAGTCTTTGGATGACATTTGTTTGGGAAGCCATTAATGATACAACTCACGGCTCACCGCCTAGGCCCCCAAAGCTTGACACATGCGTTGGTTTTACACGTACTAGGTCAACAATCCGCTAAGTGTCGATAATGAAGTCTTCTTACCGACTCTTTCCTTTTTTTTTTCCTTATTCATATAATCGATTTACCTGCATGTAAATCCTGCGGACTGTGATCTTATAGTTTAGCAGGTGTGGTGTAACGTATATGGACTGGTGGGCACGCACTGACACTTGGTCGGTAAAACTGAAACTGCAGGAGAATATTCATACAGTGAGCCGTCCTGTCGCCGTGGAATATCCGTTTAGTACAGCCAGAAGCATTGTCATCTCCTTAGTGCCTTAATCTCCGCAAAATGAGTGCGGTTGACATTTTTTTCTGGTTTGGCTCTATCAGGATTCACCGAGTTTCAGGCCAGGTAGTTATTGTTCGCTATGAGCGTTTGTAAAACTTACTTTCCTCTCCAGTTTTTTGAAGGCTGCTGGCAGCGACTAATTCATGAGACTTTGGTCGTGTTGAGAACGAATGCGTTCTTGACCTTGTTTTCTTTTCCGAGAAGAACTGCAAAGAAGCCTCACTCTTATTCAAATGTTGCTTTCCTTGTTCGTGGAATACGTGTTAAAATAACAGGAAAGTGTGTGGCAATACATTTTTTGTTTGTTTGCGAGAGAGAGAGAGAGAGAGAGAGAGAGGAGAGAGAGAGAGAGAGAGAGAGAGAGAGAGAGAGAGAGAGAAGAGAGAGAGAGAGAGGTGAGTTGGTAAGCAAAACTTTCAGTCGATGTCAACACCCACGAACTGTGAAGAATTTCTCCGGAAACCTAATTGCATGCGAGATTCCTTCTCTCTTCCTCATCTCTTCCCCCTCCCCCTGCTTCCTTCCTCCCCCTGCTTCCTTCTCCCACCCTTTTGTGACACTCCACCCCATCGCCCCCTACCCCCCTTCCTTATCATACCACAGCTTATTGTCAGCTAAAAATGGAAATCTGTACATAATCCGAAAGACAGACTGACAGAAAATCAGACATAGATGATAATGATGACAACAATGATGATGCTTTCTTCCTTTAAAGGCCAAAGCATAAACAGTCTCTTCTGACCGGTCAATAACATTGACTCTGGAACGACACAAGGCTTCTTTGACTGACCAGACACAACAGATCTTCCATAGTGGTGCGTCTGTCCATTCATCGTTTGTGTTTTTCCTTCTTTGATGTTCTATGGAAGAAAGGGTTTCTGGTCGTCGCTTCCGAGCTGTGCAATCAAGGGTGACACAGCATACTCCCCGAAGTGTGTTAAGATTAAAGCATCAGCAGTTCTCGATTTTATCTGCAAAAAAGTCGGTGTTTCGAAACCCTGGAAGAAAATTTCAGCAAAACACGCCAACCCGCTTTGACAAGACGACACTTTTAATGAAAAAAATAATACTAGGGACAAACAAATGAGAAGACAAAGCACGACGCGTTTCGACCTCTTTGGTCTTCTTCAGGCAAGATCCACAACATTCCGGACACTGAAAAAAAAAACACACAAAAAAACCGAGCAATCGCTTATCTCCTCAAATTGGGCGCAGAGTAGACGTGGAATGAAGACTGGAGTTGTTAATTAAAAATATCCCCACCACTCCCACGATCTGTTTCATGGGTTGCCCACACCCCCTTCACCCTCCTTTCGATCCCAGTCCCAGGCAGCCTGTTCGTATCCAGTGAGTATGTTCACAGCATGACAGAGTAAGTTACAGCGTGTTGTTCCTGCCTCTGCCCGTCATTTACTTTGGCTTCATGAAAGTATGGGTTTCGCAACATTAAGGATGCAGAGCTATTTAAAGAAACATCACTCGTAAACATTGTCATGGTAAACAGCAGGTGCTCTCACCTCCCACTATTTCTGTCGCACACACGCGCGCGCGCGCGCACGCACACACACGCACGCACGCACGCACACACACACACATACAACACACACACACACACACACACACACACACGCACGCACGCACGCACGCACGCACGCACGCACGCACGCACGCACGCACGCACGCACGCGCCACACACACATACACACACACACATACGTGAAACAGCGAGCAAAAACTGCACAGATGCACTTAAGCCCTTGTCTAATTTCTTTATGAAAAAAAAAAATAGCCTGACAACCTGCAATACATTATCCTCTCTAAGAGACAGAAAAGAAATAATACCAGCCCCCCCCCCCCCTCTCCCCCAAACCCATCTCCCCCTTTCCTACTCCCTTCAGGAAAAAGAAAAGGGTGTAGGGGATGTAAAAAACAAAACAAAAGGGAAAATCATCTACATTTATTTTTTCTGTTTGTTTTTCTCTTTTTTGTGTGTCTTTTTTTCCCATCGAAGAATTGCATGTAATGCTGAACAGAAAAGTCTGCATGCGTCTGAGGTTACCTCATCCTCTCCTACCACCCCCCCCACCCCCCCACCCCCCCCGCAAACAGCCCACCCCACGCCTCGGCCAATCTTCCATCTTCCAAACAAACAGTCTAAACCACTCCAACCTTCCACCTGTGAACGAAAACTAAAACAACAGCAAACATGAAGAGAAAACAGAACGACACCCAGAGTCAATAATTGTCCTGGTCTGCTGTGAGATAACATAGAAAATTGCTGCGACCTGCAAAGCTTTTAGCTTGATAATAGCGCTTTCTGAATCTGTTGTTTAATTATGTTGCCGTGTTTTTGTTTGCTCGTTTATTTGTCTGTTTGTTTTCTTGCTGTATCATACTGCTTCGTATCATACTACTTCCTACTTAACTCCTTTGTCAGCTTATATTTCGATGCAATTCTTTGATTTGTTTAACTACGTAATGATTTGCCTGATTACACTGTAACAATTCTGCTGTATTATTCTAAGATTCGATTGAAGGATATCAATAAGGTTGCTCTGCTGCTCCGTCTTTTTATCCTGTTATGTTACTCTGTCGCCCAGTTCATTGAAATAATTATATTGCTCTCATCTGCAATCATTCGTTTCCTTTGATTGATATGTTCTGCAATCCTTTTATCGAAGCATGTTGTTCTGTGTATTTCTTCAGTCAAATCTTATCACTCAGTGCATTCCTTTTTGTTTAATCATTTGGTTCTTCTGTACAGATTTTTAAAAAAATTTGATCATGTTGTTCTTATGTGTAATTATTTGTTCAAATTATTTTTCTTCTGTGTGATTGTATGTGCCCAACCATATCACTAATTGCACAATTGTTTCGTCTAAATTACATCGGTCTTATGGGTGATTTTTTGGTCTAAATATGTATTTTCTGCTCTGCAGTTATTTTGTTCAGTTATATTACTTAGACTTAGATGTTCCTGCGTCTTGCGACGCATGAGGCAGTCAAGGCGCTCAACTGTAAACGGCGCGATGTATAAACTTCGGCTTCACATCACTCCGCCGCGCAATTCTGTGGCACTGTCGTACAATTCCTTTGCTTCATAATATTGCTCTTCTGTGCAATGCTTTTATTTGACTATGTTGCCCTGTCACACAACTGTCTGTCTGACTATACCGTTCGTATGTTTTGTTCGTTTGCCTAATATTTTGTCTGCATGAAATGATAGATTCAGTAATTCACGAACAACATCATGTCGCTACCTGAATTCATCCTTTGTTTCGGCAAACTGCGCACACAGCCATAACACCCACACCTATACCAATGTAGCGGCGTATACGATTTACATGTATGCAAGAATATGTGGTGAGCGTGCGTGTACGTGTAGCTGAGTGTGGATGTAAAAGTAGGTGAAAAAAGTAGGTATAAAAGTAGGTATAAAAGTAGGTATAAAAGTAGGTATAAAAGTGGGTATAAATAGTAAAAAGTAGGTAAAAAAGTTGGGACGTATGAGGGGACAGAGGAAAGAGGGTGTGAGTATGTGCATCCGTGTGTGTGTGTGCGTGCGTGCGTGTGTGTGTGTGTGTGTGTGTGTGTGTGTGTGTGTGTGTGTGTGTGTGTGTGTGTGTGTGTGTGTGTGTGTGTGTGTGTGTGTGTGTGTGTGTGTGTGTGTGTGTGTGTGTGTGTGTGTTGTGTGCGTGCGTGCGTGCGTGCGTGTGTGGTGTGTGTGTGTGTGTGTGTGTGTGTGTGTGTTGTGTGTGTGTGTGTGTGTGTGTGTGTTGTGTGTGTGTGTGTGTGTTGTGTGTGTGTGTGTGTGTGTGTGCGTGCGTGCGTGCGTGCGTGCGTGCGTGCGTGCGTGCGTGCGTGTGTGTGTGTGTGTGCGCGCGCGCGTGTGTGTGCGTGCGTGCGTGCGTGCGTGCTTGTGTGTGTGTGTGTGTGTGTGTGTGATTTGTTGTTTTCTTTCTTTATCTTTATCATTTTATTGTGTGTGTTTCTAGTGATGTTTGTGATTTAACATGAGCAGCTTCGCGGATTATTCCATTGACTTGTTTTAATCTATGATGCGTGCAAAGTTTCGTCATTGTTTATTATGACTTTTCATTATGTAGTATTTGTAATGAGCCTGTGAAGTCATAAAGGACTCTCCATTTGGAATAATACAGTATCAATGAATTGAACCGAACAATATGAACCAAAGTTGATTACATTTTTGTCTCTCACATACTGAGAGTCTCTCAACACACTCAAGATGGGCTGAAAGAAAACCTCTCTTATGAAAACAGAAAGGAGATATGATGCTCGCATGATAATGTGCAGTCAATCAATGTTGCAAGACCGTGTGTCCGCAAGGACGGTGCAGTGTGTACGTCATGTTTATGATCGCTGCACACGTGAATCACACGAAAATAAATGACAGCGCCAGTAAGTCAAATTGCAACTGTTACTGAGATTGTCAGTTGCACCACTCTCTCTTGCATCATTATTTTGCTCTGCTTTACAGTTTTTTCTCTCTTCAGCTTAGCGCTCTACGCTACACTTCTTCATATTCAACAATTCTACTCTGCGGTCGGAGAAAGTCCAACAAAAATTGTGGGTTTTGTAGTTGAGATATTTGTCTGTGTTGCAGAAATTACATTTCTTTGTTACTTCAGTTTAAAAGAAAAACTTGTGGTTTTGTGTTTGCTCGTTTCTTTTTCTCCCCTTTTTTTATCACCATGCCATCTCAACCTTTTCCTCTTTCTGTCTTCTTTTATCACCATGCCATCTCAACCTTTTCCTCTTTCTGTCTTCTTTTATCACCATGCCATCTCAACCTTTTCCTCTTTCTGTCTTCTTTTATCACCATGCCATCTCAACCTTTTCCTCTTTCTGTCTTTTTTATCACCATGCCATCTCAACCTTTTCCTCTTTCTGTCTTCTTTTATCACCATGCCATCTCAACCTTTTCCTCTTTCTGTCTTCTTTTTATCACCATGCCATCTCAACCTTATCCTCTTTCTGTCTTCTTTTATCACCATACCATCTCAACCTTTCCTCTTTCTGTCTTTTTTTATCACATGCATCTCAACCTTATCCTCTTTCTGTCTTCTTTTATCACCCTTACATCTCAACCTTTTCCTCTTTCTGTCTTCTTTATCACCATGCCATCTCAACCTCTATCCCCTTTCTGTCTTCTTTTACTGTTGAACGAGTATTCGGCGGGGGTATGTTTCTTTTCTGTCAATCGTCAGCAATTTTTTTTTTGGTAACACTGCTGTATGTAAATGGCAAAAATCTATTCGCTCTTTTAATTATCTGGTATACAGACAAAAGAGAAAAGGAGTACAAAGATGTAACGGAGACAGGATTAAGACTACCCATGAATCGCACTTTTGATGTCTGTAGGCAGACTGTAAACGTTCTGGGTAGGATCATCTGATTTGAACTGATAAAAAAGCGTTTTAATTTATTCAGACCGATACTTAACATATGACAGAGCTGCTACCGTACACCAATATCATCCCGCTGTTACTTCCGTAGGTGATGAATGGTCTTGTGTGACATGAGTCCTAGGGACAGCGAGCTGATAAATTTCCGATCTCCTGGTCATGCGCTATCGGCTGGCTGATGAATGGCATGCTTTCAACAGATAATTGCGCTTCTGTCTTTATTAACCTGATGTATGTCCCTATTTGTGGGTGAATATGGCTCTCCTCGACTGATGAAGTTACCGTCTATCGACTAAGTAAAGGTAACCCCTTTCTCCTGATAATATGCTATCTGTTATCAGATGATTGGGTATCAGTTTCCTGGATAAATCTACCCCGAGCTCCATGAAGATGCCATCTGTCGATTGATGAATATATCATTTGTCGACGTATGAATGTACCTTCTCTTATGAATACACCAGTTTTTCCCTGATAAAAGTTCTCCCTTACACCAGACGGGTATGCCCATTTCTCCTGATGTCTACGCCTCCTGTCCGCTGATGAATATACCCCCTGTCAAGTGACCAATGTTTCATCTTTTGCTAGAGGAATTTACCATTGTCAACTGTTAAATATGCTGTCATCTTCTGATGACTAGATCTTGTTTGGACATATGAATGTAGCTCTTGCCCACTCATAAACGTCCCTCCCGGAAATTAATAGAAATACATAGCTCCTGTTGATTGCCAACTGCATCTCCTCTCGACTGACGAATCTGCCTTCTATTTCCTAAGAAAAATATCCTCATCTCCGGATACACGTGGCCCTGATTTTTTTAAAAAGAATTTGCCCCATATTTCTGATGAATCTGATCAAAACCTCTTGGTGTACTTTCCTCTTCTTTTTTTTTCACATCAATCTGTTCATGGTCTCTTACGAATATGCCTCCTAATCGTTGATGAACGTACATTCCACCTCTGGATAATTGTGTCCCTTATCCCTCAATGAATGTGCCCATAAATCCTGATCAATGTGCCCCTATCTCCTGATCAATCTGCCTTGTGTCTTAAGGCATAGGTGCCCCATTTTCGGAAAAAATGTGCTCCAGATCTACTAACGAAACATTCTCACTATCTCGTGTTGAATGCATGCCTTACACTCCGATTAGCCGCATCTCTCCTGATAAATGTTCATCCGATCTGTTCATGAATATGCCTTCACTTTCATGCGGACTGCTTATCATTTCCCGATGGTGACGCCCCACAGATGTGCTTGCTATGTTTTGAAGAATATGCTTCCTATCTCCTGAAAACGTGCTTTTTATCTCTTAAAGGATGTGCTTCATACCTCCTGAAAATGTGCTTCCTACCTTCTCAAGGATGTGCTTCTTTATCTTCTGAAAATGTGCTTCCTATCTTCTAAAGTATGTGTTTCCTATCTTCTGAAGCACATGCTTCCTATCTTTTGAAAATGAGCTTCCTAACTCTTGAAGGATACGCTTCCCATCTTCTGAAGGTTGTGCTTCCTCTCTCCTGAAAATGTGCTTCTTAACTCTTGAAGCGTGTGCTTTCTATCACCTGTAAATGTGTTTCCCATTTCTTGAAAGATGCGCTTCCTCTCTTCTGAAGGATAAGCTTGTTATCTCTTGAAGGATGTGCTTCCTATCTCTTGAAGCGTGTGCTTCCTATTTCCTGAAAATGTGCATCCTATCTCTTGAAGGATGTGTTTCCTATCATCTGAAGGAAGCGCTTCCTATCTCCTGAAACATGTGCTTCCATCTCCTGGTGTGCCTTCCAATTCCTGAAAGAAGCGCTTTCTGTCCCCTGATGAATGTTTTAGTAACTTCTGATAAGCATACTTCCTGCTTCCCGATGAATATTGTTAGTAACTTCTGATAAGTATACTTCCTACCATCTTAAGGTGTACACAGATGGATAGTTGACGAGTAACAAAGAGGCCGGATCAGCATTTGTTATTCCATCGCTGAAAGTACAAAAAGCATATTTCATTGAAAAATATCGCTCCATATTTGTAGCTGAAATGATAGCGATACTTATGGCGTTGACATTTCTAATTGATTTACCGCAGTCAATTTTTCAAGTATTGTTTTGTGTAGATTCGCTGTCAGTGTTACAATCGATCAAGTTTTTTAATTCAAATTCAGATAACTTTATTTTGAAGGAAATTCAACATTTAATCCACGTCTTGATATGTAAAGGAACAGATATAACTTTCTTCTGGTTCCTTCACACTGTGGAATTTCGGGCAATGAACTTGCTGACAGATGTGCGAAAAAAGGCGCTGAAAATGGAACGAGGGTACAAACTATTTCCATGCCGTTCACTTTGAAAGAGAGTCAACAAATTTTAAAACAAACAGCTTGGGAATATTTCAGAAATGGGCAGAACAACGCTGTTATTCATGTTCAGACACAAAATAATCCTCTTTTTAGTATTGATCATTTCAAAAGCATCCAAAATCTGCACATTTATGATACGCATCAATACAGAAACTTCGTTTCAATATTCCATCGATTGAAACTGGATGCTTTTAGAACTAAATATAGCTCTGCAACAAAATGCATATGCGGGGAAACAAAATTGACAAGAGATCATGTTTTGTTCGAATGTGTGCCTCTCAAGGCATTTCTGCCATATTATTTATCAGGCATGTCTGTGACAGATATTTTTTTCTGATATTGATTTTGCCTTGAAAGTTACTTTCTGCTTGATTTGTAGTCCAGTCAGATATTTGCTTTAATCTGATATTGTTAGTGTGTGTAGGTTTGTTTGTTTATTCGTTTGTGTGTCTGATTGTTTTCTGATTTTATGTACACCACCCTCCGCTCACTCCCAGCCCCACCCCCCCCTACACACACACACACACACACACACACACACACACACACACACACACACACACACACACACACACACACACACACACTTACACACACACTTGTATGCAACATGAACAAACTATCTATCTCCCTCTATTTGCCTGTCTATCTCTCCTTTCTTGTCTAATATCACATAGTTTGTGAAAAGACGTACAATTAAAGTACTACTACTACTTCCTGCTTCCTGACGAATGTTTTTAGTAACTTCTGATAAGTATACTTCCTGCTTCCTGACGAATGTTTTTAGTAACTTCTGATAAGTATACTTCCTGCTTCCTGATGAATGTTTTTAGTAACTTCTGATAAGTATACTTCCTGCTTCCTGATGAATGTTTTTAGTAACTTCTGATAAGTGTACTTCCTGCTTCCTGATGAATGTTTTTAGTAACTTCTGATAAGTATACTTCCTGCTTCGTGATGAATGTTTTTAGTAACTTCTGATAAGCATACTACCTGCTTCCTGATAAATGGGCTTCCTGTCTCCAAATGAATGTGCTTTCTATCTTCTGATAACTGTTTTTCCTATGTTTTGGTAATCCACTTTCTGTATCCTCATGAATGCGCTATCTCATAATGCAGACGCTTTTTCTGATCAGTGATTTCTTTTTTCGTTTCTCCTGATCATATGCTTGTCTTTCCCTGAAAAACGTGCGTCCTGTTTCTGAGGAATGTGCTTCCTGTTTCCTGAATGAATGTGCTCTCCATTTCATAATGAATGTGCTCTCCATTTCATAATGAATGTGCTCTTCAATTTCATTAATGAATGTGCTCTCCATTTCATAATGAATGTGCTCTCCATTTCATAATGAAGTGTGCTCTCCATTTCATAATGAAGGTGCTCTCCATTTCATAATGAATATGCTCTCTATTTCCTGATGAAGGTGCTCTCTATTTCTGATGAACGTGCTTCCATTTCCTGATGAAAGTGCTCTCTATTTCGTGATGAAGGTGCTTTCTATTTCGTGATGAAGGTGCTTTCTATTTCGTGATGAACGTGCTTCCTATTTTATGATGAATGTGCTCTCTATTTCTTGATGAATGTGCTCGCTATTTCCTGATGAATGTGCTCTCTGTTTCCTGATGAACGTGTTCTCTATTTCCTGATGAATGTGGTTCCTATTTCATGATGAAGGTGCTGTGCTTCCTATTTTCTCTGATGGAAGATCTTTCTGAAAATGCCCGATAAGTGATGTGCTTTTTACCTTCTGATAAGCGTGCTTGTTTGATAAATGTGGTTCGTGAACAAAAGACAAAGCCATGCAAAGAAACGCGGTCAGCTATCGGGATACAGCAACAGAAAAAAAAGAATTAGGAAGGAAAAAGCTTATCATCCATCTATATACGATCCAAAGGGCCGCAGTCAAGCATTCCTATCACGCCATCTTTTTAGAACAAAACAATACAGACCATTCTGTGGGTTCCCTGCCAGAATTGTATACCTGCCTTCTTTATCATTTTTGGGATGCACCATTCTGAGCGGTAACCCTCTAAACTCTCTCTCAAAGAGAACCCTGGCTCAGATACTTGACAAAAAAGAATAGGATCGATTTAGTATCAAGCCTTGATCTTCTTTCGTTTGGTTTTCTTCCTGGAACAAAGTTTGGAAGAAAACTTTTGATCCTTTTTTTAAAAAATTAATATGCCGGCATCTTCCATGACGTGACGGCTTAAGACAATTCAAAGAGCTCCCCTAGAGATGAACACACTCCTCACATTTGTCAATGATCAATTTTGTCTGTCCAGCACTGCTACATTTCACCCTATATTTTTTTGTAGGATATGACTTTTTGACCTCATTTTTTTTAATACCAAACGTCTTCTCTAAAAGAAGGGATAACACATTCGTGAGAATTCAGTTTCATATATTTTAGTCCAGTTCCCAGGATGACGCAGAGAGAGAGAGAGAGAGAGAGAGAGAGAGGAGAGAGAGAGAGAGAGAGAGAGAGAGAGAGAGAGAGAGAGAGAGAGAGAGACAGACAGACAGACAGACAGACAGACAGACAGAGAGAGAGAGAGAGAGAGAGAGAGAGAGAGAGAGAGAGAGAAGAGAGGGGAGAGAGAGAGAGAGAGAGAGAGATTCAGTTCAATTCGTGTTGTTTAAAGCCTAGCCGACCGCAAAGTGCGATATCAGGCTTTCACCTCCTTGAATGTCAAAATAGCTTTTCAAGATACACAAACAACTCACTGAAAGAGATTTGAATGAACACGCCGGAATTTTGTTGAAATATTTCTTCCGTAAAATCTTAGATCAGACGAAAAAGTCTATCTCTTTCAACCCATTCAGAAATCGCATCAGGTGGGACATCCCCGAACAAGAGTTTCGTAGAGTCTTTTGTAGCATGTTTTCGTCTCGCATCTTGGAGAGAGAGAGAGAGAGAGAGAAGAGAGAGAGAGAGAGAGAGAGAGAGAGAGAGAGAGAGAGAGAGAGAGAGAGAGAAGAAAACAGACAGACAGAGAAGAAGACGACAGACAGACAGAGAGAGAGCATTGTCCTATGTGTGTGTTTTATTTCCGACTCTAGAGAGTTGAACTATGACAGCTGCCCCGCTCTTCTCTACATCGGTCTGCTTATACTGCTCTGTGGATCACGCCTCTATCTTCGTCATCATCATCATCATCATCATCATCAATCGGTGATGAAAATGATGATGGTACCATCGTCTCTCTCCTCTCTCTCTCTCTCTCTCTCTCTCTCTCTCTCTCTCTCTCTCTCTCTCTCTCTGTCTGTCTGTCTGTCTCCTGTCTGTCTCTCTGATTCCTCTCGTCTTTATTCTTTGTTTTTGTTTTATCAGGTTTGATGACTGAGAACCATGAACAAAACTCTTTAACTCATTTATGGCATGAAGGAGAAACAATTTGTAACATTTCAAGAAACGACGGTCTGTCAATTGAACACACAGCTAGTGATTTTACAGGTAACAAAGCAAATCAAACACAAGTGTAATGCAAACATCTGGTTACCGTGCTAATAGCGATCAGAATATCACACGACCTTTTCCAGCTATAGATTTGCGCAACTGAAAACATTCACTCTCTTTGCTTTGTGCGCGCTGTAAAAGACACTGGTTTCAAATTCTTCTTTGGATCAATAAGATAATCATATTTTAGAACTTCCAATACAATACGAAATTTCTCTCCGATTACACCACTTGTGACGAGAACTGTGTAATTCTCGGGAAGTGTTATGAAAGACATGTATGCGTGAATTTCTTTCCTTCCTATGTTCACTTTTTTTATTTCTCTGTTTCTTTCTTTCTTTTTCTTCCCTTCTTTTCTTTCTATCTTTCCTTTTTAATCTTTCTTCGTTTATATCCGTCTTTCCTTCTTTGTTTATTTTTGCACATTCTCCTTCCGTTCATTAAGCCTCTCTCTCTCTCTCTCTCTCTCTCTCTCTCTCTCTCCTCTCTCTCTCTCTCTCTCTCTCTCTCTCTCCTCTCTCTCCTCTCTCGCTCTCTCCCCCCTCTCTCTCTTTCTCCACTCTTCTTTCTCTCCCCCTCGTTCATTCGCCCTTATGGAAACAAAATGCACATCGACAATCACAATCTTTATTCCATAATGGCTGGAAGGCAAAGAGCAGAACAGGCCAAGAAACGAACGTGCAGTCCTCGTGAAATTATGATGAGAGATATGCATGCCTGTTTGTCTTTCTTTTATTTGTTCACTTTCTTTCTGTCTTTCTTTCTTCCTTTCTCTCTTTCTGTCTTTCTTTCTGTCTTTCCTTCCTTCTTTCTTTGTTTCATTCATTCTTCCTTCCCTTCTTTTCTTCTTTTTTTCCTTCTTTCTTTCTTTCTTTCTTTCTTTCTTTCTTTCTTTCTTTTCTTTCTTTCTTTCTTTCTTTCATTCTTCCCCTCTTTCCTTCTTTTTTATTTTCTTCTCTCTCTTTCTCGTTTATCTTCCTTACTTTCTGTCTTTCATTCGTTTTTCTTTTTTGATTCCTGTTTTTTCTCTCTCTTTTATTTGATTTATTGCATATTCTCTTCTCGCTCATTACGCCTACCACACCCCACACTCCCCCTCTCTCTCTCCTACCTCCCCCCCCCCCCTTATTCATTTGCCCACACAGAAACAACTGCACGACAAATCACTGTCTTTATTCCGTATTGATTGGAATGCAAGAGCAGAACAGGCCATGAACAACTGTGGGTAACCAGATCAGGTTCATTCACCGAGTGGAAGGTTACCAGATGCTTACTGTTCTTTACTTTTTTGTTTTTGTTTTTTGTTTTCGTTAGGTTACCAAGTGCTTATTGTTCTTTACTTTTTTTCTTTATTTCTTCATTACGTTACCAAGTCATCATTACGAAGTCTTTATTTTTTATATTTTTGTTCACATATTAGAACTCCAAGGTTCATCATTTGTCATTTTTGTGTGTGTGTATGAGACGGTTTTTGATCCCATCATTAAGGTATCCACACTCCATCTTCGGGATGTGTCTTTTATTTTCGTGTCATCAGTCTCACCGGCACACATCGGCCTACTCTCCTCCGAGACATTAAATGGGATTGAACAAGACTGCAATTTTTTTATATTTGCGTTCGTGAACGGGTAGCTCTTTCTTAAAGTCCTATCCGGACTAGAAGTCTACATAGACATTAACTCCTAAGTAAAAACCTCCTCCATCCGGGCTATTCCGAGCGGGAATCAAACTCCGGACATTGAAGCACGAGTCTTACGCCCCACCCATTAACCAACCTGGCCCTTGTGCAGAGTTTGAAGTCAGACGTTGCGACCTAGAGTCCCACTAGCCATGAACGTCTGTCGGATCGGATATGACAAGGGAGAGAATACAGCACTGGGATTTGTTATCGCAAGGGGAGCTTACTGGCCTGCGGGTACAGCCTTGCTATCTTCATTTAAAAGTCCTTAGTTCAGTCCCGATCAACCGTTTGAGACAGTCAGGGTTAGAGAAACTTTTCTCTTCAAAGTCAGCAGCATTCTGGGCAGACTCCAATGTCCTTCAAGGTCTTAAGGTGAAGCTTAAAGCCAAGGTACCGTGTTTGAAAGCATGCGTTACGAAGAAGAAAATGGAGAAGAAGAAGAGGAGGAGGTTGAGGAGGAGAAGGAGGAGGAGGAGAAGGAGGAGGAGGAGGAGAGGAGGAAGACGAAGAAGAAGAAGAAGAAGAAGGGGGAGGATAGGAGAAAGAGGAGGAGGAGGAGGAGCAGGAGCAAGAGAAGAAGAAGACAAAGGAAAGAGGAGGAAGAGAAGGAAAAGTAAAAAGTAAAAGGACAGCAGCAGCAGCAGCAGGAGCAGGAGGAGGAGAGGAGGAGGATGAGAAGGGGTAAGAACAGGATGAGGATGAGAAGGGGTACGAACAGGAGGAGGAGGAGAAGGAGGAAGAATAAGATGGACAGAAGGAGGAAAAGAGGGACGAAAGAAAGAAAAAGACGACTGCTACTTCCACAACCACTGCTGCCACAACTACTTTTACCACTACCACTGTTACTACTATTACTTTTAATAGAAAAAAGAAAAAGAAAAGAAAAAAGAAAGCAAGAAAGAAGAAGACGAAGCAGAAGAAGACGAAGCAGAAGAAGAAGAAGCAGAAGAAGAAGAAGAAGAAGAAGAAGATGGAGAAGAGAGAAGAGAGAAGAAGAGAAAGAAGAAGAAGAAGAGGAGGAGGAGGAGGAAGAGAAGAAGAGAAGAAGAAGAAGAAGAAGAAGAAGAAGAAGAGAAGAAGAGAAGAAGAGAAGAGAGGAGGAGGAGGAGGAGGAGGAGGAGGAGGAGGAGGAGAGAAGAAGAAGAAGAAGAAGAAGAAGAGGTAGAGGACCAGGCGTAGGAGAAGATTCGATTTCTGACAGGCTCCTTGTTGTAGCAACAAAATGTAATGCTTTATGACTGTATCTATCATTATGTATAAAGACTGAAGTTAAAAAAGCCCCCCCCCCCCCCCCTCCACCCCCTTCCCCTTCCGTCCCCCCAAAAAAAACAAACAAACAAACAAAAAAAACCAAACAAAACAAAACAAAACAAAAAAAAAAAACGCAGTAAATGTATACAAACCGATTAGCTGCTTGTTTCCAGTGTATTCTGCTGTGATGCAGTAAACAAATTGTGGAAAAAAAAATTTTCATCCACATTTGCGACTCTGTAGAACAAAAATTTTCATATTAAACCAGTAAGATTGTACACCAATGTTAGACGAACGCGGATTGCTAAGTTACTTACAGTTCTGTCCACCCGACTTGCGTTAAATACAGAACAAACCCATTGTCTGTTAATCTGCTGCTTCGCTGTTATCTGCATGGATTTACCTTTAGTTTTGTGGTTTAGAAATGCGCCTTTCAAGATTCAGTGCGATCGCGTGTGTAACGGTTATTCTTGGCTTTCTTCATCGCGCATTGACCGCCGTTCCAGGTCTGTCGACGGTTCCTTCAAAACTGGAATCGTCACTGAAGACCGTTTTGTTCCATCGACCCAAGTCCAAAGACGATCTCTGTAGTTATAGGAAAGATGTATACTGGCTTCACAACAGATATGAGAGCGTGGTTGGTTGCTGGGGATGAGAGACGAAGAGGAAAGGAGAAGAAGGGGGGGGGGGGGGGGGGGGGGTGGAGGGGGGGGAGAGAAAGATAGAGAACGGAGAGGAAGGAATGTCAGGAATGTATGTCAGGAGAGAGCTGAAAGGAGAGGGAGTAGTAGAGGGGGGCCGGTGATACATCACTGGTTGGGACACGCTGATTCTCTCAGGACTTATATGGGAGTGGGTGAAGGGAAATGGGAGACGGAGAGGGGGGGGGGGGGGGGGTCCGGGGAGGGGGGGGGGGGGGGGGAGGGGTGTCTCAGGTTGAAGGCAAAGGAAGCTGGGACTGGTCATTTTTCATCACGGGCCATAATGAGACTGAAGAAGGTGACAGCCGCCGGACCGGTGAGGGTCGCCTTGAGATCGTCTGCTTGACAACCTTCCAGGAATACTTCCTTGCTAAGATCCAAGAGGATCAGCCTGCTGTGAACACCGCGGAAAACAAGGCACCGACACCAATGAATCCCCCCTCCCCCCACCCACCCCCCCACCCAAAAAAAACAACAAAAAACAAAAAAAAAAAAAAACAGCCTCAGAATCTGATGGTCGCCAAGTTGGAACTTTCAGTGGGAAAGACAAAACCACTCAGAGTAAAGTCCCTTTGATTTAAACATTAATTTTTGTTATTCCCGGAGATGGGTACGATTTTAAAAGCACCTACAGAGAGCAGTACCAAACCAAAATCAAAGGTGTGGTCGAACAAACGAGACAGAACAATTCTCACATCAACATTAGCGACCGTCCACTTAAAAAACAACAACCAAATAATACTCTTCATTTCTGTCATTTGACAAGTGAAAAAGGACAGGTTACATAGGTATAAGGCCTTGCTCACACGTAAACACATCCACCCCTATCTCAAACTCGCACGTAGCTGAATATAAGGCCTATGTTTTTAAATCAAGTTCCTTCACTCCGAAACAGAGTTCTTGAAACTCTACGATTCTAATTTAACTCATTCTTTTAAATGTTTGGGAAATTTTTCTGTTACTCCGTTCCATGGCTGTCCAAGTGTGTGTATGCGTGTGCGTGTGTGTGTAAAAAAAAGGGGGGACATTGAAGACAGAGTAAGGGGAGGGGCGAGGCTGAGGAGACCGAGAATGTTGAAAATCTTTTGTAAACCACAGAGAGCAGAAAACGGAATAATCAGTTCAGTGGTTTATTTAATGTCTTTTCATCGTCAGATGATACTAGACACTCAAAAATAATAACAATAAAAAAGATGAAAAAGCAACAGCAACAAAAATCCAAACAAACAAAACCTCCACATTCAACTTATCATCCATGTTAATACTTTCAACCCCACATCTGATATATGCATATTTACATAAGTGAAATACCCTAGTGGTACACAGAATTGTTGATAATTATAAACATTTTACAACCTGTGACCGCCAAATAACCATGGCAATTTCAGCAACATATGGACCATATAAGGCAGTATTGACATTATCAAAGTTATTCGTCTCAATACCTTTCTCCTGATAGAGCGAGGTCAACACTGAGCATTCAAACAAAAGATGATGTACAGAAATGTTTTCTCTGCAGACACAAGTAATACCACGAGAATATTTAGTGTTCCATTATTCAGCCTTGATTTAACAGAATAATCCATCTTCCTGAAAACTACTAAAAAGTAGATGAACTGAATAATGCGCAAGATATGTTGTTGTAACTATCATTGTGAAAGGAAATGGCTACGCCAGGGGAAAACCACCACAGAGATATGGATTTGGTGACCTTGATAGCAACATCGCCCAGCTAGGACTGAATAAAGAAAGAAGGCTGAAGGGAGGTATTATCCAAAACCTATCTTGAGCTGAGTTTCCCTCATCGCTTCTCCAGTGAATCACCACCGGCTGGACGAGGTTAATGCTGTATTATGGCTGTCTGCTTTGTGACATCGTGATTACATTATTACTGTTTACTGCCTGGCTTCCCAATGCCTTGGGAGTAGGACATTGACGTGTGTGTGTGTGTGTGTGTGTGTGTGTGTGTGTGTGTGCGTGTGTGCGTGCGTGCGTGCGTGCGTGCGTGCGTGCGTGCGTGCGTGCGTGCGTGCGTGTGTGTGTGTGTGTGGTGTGTGTCTGCTATGACAGATGCTAGGTGTATATCGTTATCTATCTATTTACCTGTATATCCGTCTGTGTGTCTGCATGTTAATTTATTTATCTATTTATTCATTTGTCTATCTATCTATCTATCTATCTATCTATCTATCTATCTATCTATCTATCTATCTATCTATCTATCTATCTGTCTGCCTGTCTATCTGTATATGTACCTAATTTTGTATATTCATACTTTAACACACACACACACACACACACACACACACACACACACACACACACACACAGACACACACACACACACACACACACACACACACACACACACACACACACACACACACGCACACACACACACACACACACACTTGGGAGAGAGAGAGAGAGAGAGAGAGAGAGAGAAGAGAGAGAGAGAGAGAGAGAGGGGGGGGACTTGTCTGAGTGTATCTCACGAAGGATCAGAATTCCTTGCTGATGCAAGGTCGGGGTAACAAATCATTTACATTTACGGCAGTGTCGGGCACATAGACACATGGAATGAAATGAGACTAGCTGTGAATTTTTGAGAAGGCCACGATGATGATAAACCTCTCGTAAAGTAGCATCTGAGAGCTAACTGCAAATCTCATAGGCTGTTTCCTATCGTAAACAGACGTCACCCGCTGGTGTTTGTTATACCTCCTGATGTATTGCGTTGAATGTAGATAACAAGGTAATCTCATACACGCAGTTGAGGGGGATGTAGATAACAAAGTAAACTCATGCACGCAGTAGAGGGCTATGTCACGCAGGTGTCACGAAACACAATTTTAAGCCGAAATAAGCGCACAGCATTGCGTTTTCTGAGTGGTCCGTCTGACATACGTCTGGTAGAAATAGGGTTTGATTAAATTCGCGCGTGAATTCATTTACACGGTACGCTCAAGTTTGGCGACACGCATTTCTAGCATTTCGCACCATGAGTCAATAAACAGCGCTGCAGATGGACAGGGAAGCATGTCTTGCTTGACCAGCAGACTGCGGACGGGTGCTGGAGAAACCCGCTTCAAAGTCTTGACATGATGAAAACTTTCTTTCGGGTCGGATTATTCGACTGCTACTTAAGCTGTGGTGCAATATTAAAGACAAGTGGATCTCCCTGACATGTTTTTGGTTTGTTTTGGTACCAGCCGAGCTGTCGGCGATGCAGAGTGAGACAGCACGAACGTTTGGCATTTTGAGCAAAAACAGAATTAAAACAAACGAAACGCTTTTCGACCTACTGGGTCTTTTTTCAGGGAGGGACAAATGGCATTTGAAACTAGACAAAACAAAGGAGGAACAGTCACTTATTTGTTCGATCTGGGTACAAAGTTTGGTCTGGTGTGAAGATCTGAAACGATCATATGGAAAAGAAGTTGAAGGGAGAGAAAATACAGTACAGGTTAACAGCAACAACAACAATAATAATAATAATAATGGTGATGATGATGATGATGATGATAACCACAAAGCAACAACAACAACAACAACACCCACAGCAACAGCAGCCGCAGCAACAGCAACAGCAATAATAACAATGATAAATAATAATAATAATAATAATAATAATAATAATGATAATGATAATGATAATATGATAATAATAATAATGTAAATAATAATAATAATGATAATAATAATAATATATAATAATAATAATAATAATAATAGTAGTATTGGTAACAATGATAATAATGATAAAAACAAGTCTATCGCGTGATATGCCCTTAAAAAGCAGCTTTGGCATATTCATTGCCTAAACAGCAAAGACCTCTTTTCGAATGACTGTTTCACCTCGAAACAGGGTCGTGTGACGTAAGCAATCATTCAACACTTTAACCACACCTCTACCACCACCGCTGTACCCCCCCCCCTTTCCCCTCCTCTCATCTGTGAAATATAATGCAGAGAGAAATGTCCACCAACGTCGTAATTTGGTCGTACCTTTGCCTGAAGAAGACCCCGAGTCGAATCGCGTTGTTTGTGTATTGTCATGTGTTCTCCCAATTCATTTTTGCGGTTCCGACTCTCACCATTTCTTCTCTTGCTTCTATTCCTGCCTACACGGCCTCCGCGTTTAACCTTACTCGGTCCTCACAGTTAATGGGGAAAAATATCAGTCCTGATATGGCCCCTTGTGGTCAACTCGGCTACAACCAACATGAACCAAAGTGATTTGAGTTTGGGAGATCAAGCATACTACGGAGAGGATCCAAAATAGGTAATACAATTGAAAAAAAAAGAAGAGAAGAAATATGGCATGAAATATCACGTGAACACTGGACAATAAGAAATTTGTGAAGCCTTCTTCTGCACTGGTGTGTGGTGTGAGACATTCAAATTTCCAATGCACTGGTGTGTGGTGTGAGACATTCAAATTTCCAATGCACTGGTGTGTGGTGTAAGACATTCAAATTTCCAATGCACTGGTGTGTGGTGTAAGACATTCAAATTTCCAATGCAGGAACGGTTTAAGATGCAGATGCGTGCTCTGCGCGTGTACTTGTAAGCATCAAAAGCGAACCAACAAACATAAAACCATAAAACACAATATATTTGAGTAAAGAAATGAATGAATGAATACACAAACAAACAAACAAATTAAAAGATGAATAACTAAATAAATAATAAGTAAATAAATGAATAGATCAATGATGAAATTAGACAAGTTGGATTGGAGGTCTCAGGGCCATGATGATGCAGATGCGTGACCTGCGCATTAACCAATCTTGCTGATCGGCTGTCAGAGCCGGACGAAGAGGATGGGGGAGGGGGGGAGGGGGGGGGGAAGGGGGGGCAGAGGGTGTTCATGATTTCTCAGCTCCCGCTTGACCCACTCCCCCCCCTCTCCCCCGCTGTCCAATATGGCGTCCTGGCACATACCGTTTTACCCCCATTGGGGCAGGTGTCCCAGGTCCCCTTTAGACCCCCCCCCCCCCCCCCGTGGATTTTGAGTACCTAGCTTAAACATGTTCTGCTCCAAGGCATCTGATCACATCAGTGTCTTTGCATCATGTATGATGCCAGACGATCAGCGACTAAAATTTAGCCCACTCATCTCTACACAACAATTCTCACATGTCTCCATACAGCTACTCGTTTAGAACCAAACCTCCATGTATGGGGGTTTGAGATATTCATAACAACCTTCCTACCCGAATTTGAAAACATTTGAGCTTCTTTAGTTCGATAACAATATAGCTACTTTAGTTCGATAACAATATAGCTACTTCAATTCAATAACAATGTAGCTTACTTCAGTTCGACAACAATATAATCTCTTCAGCGTGATAACAGTGTCATTACTTTACTTTTATAACAATCTAGCTACATCGGTTTGGAAACGATCCGGCTACTTCAGTTTAATAACAATCTATTTCCTTCCAGTTTGGTTACAGTCTAGTTATTTTCAAACTGGTTACAATCTAGCTACTTTAAATATGGTAACAAGCTAGGTACTTTAAGTTTGGTGACATTCTATGACAACATACAAGAAGATGATGCATCAACATAAGTCACGTACAGACACACACAACATCAAGAGAACTTTTTTGTGTTCCAAGTGTTCTACTTGAATTTTTGTTCATTATCTTAGCTGCGGAGTGTAGTCAGGTAGACAATGTGTAAAAGTCCTCATAAGAATTGGTTTTCATAGGAACGTCCAAGAACTTGAAGTTTTTTGGATAAGAAATAATTAATTCAGTTCTGAAATATCTTTTCATGCATTGCTTGGCGCTGTGTTTTCACGACAAAGCCCGTGTATAATGTGAATACATGCAAGCATTAACGTGGTGATGACGACAGCCCAGCGTTAATATGTGTGAATCGTTTCGAATAATTCATATCTATCAATGAACAACTCAGGACAGGCATCTGAGTGTTATGAAAGACAGACGTCGAAACATTAACCCATCTCCCACACTTTGAATGCAGATATGATCAACGTGACAACATCAACGAACAGTCATGTGCCAGCAGTCGATCCGAATCTCTCTTTCTAAGCACTGCAATATGTGAAGCTGGGTTGGTTCTCTTACAGGAGACTGAAAAATGTGGAAGCCATACAGGAGGAAAACAAAAAAAGTTATAAACTATTGCAGAGCCAGACAGAGTTATTTCCCTCAATGTGCGGACAGTGCGCTTCCCAAGCGACCCTTTTAATTGTCTTCAGCCATTAAGACAGAGGACGCACTGGAATGAAAATCGATCGAAACTTTTCCACTGCTGTTGTTTCAGTAAAAAGACAGAGTGAGGTGGGCGCGAGTCTGAATGAGAATGAGACTCAATGAGAACGAAACTGAATAAAAACGAGACTGAACGAGAACGCGACTGACGTCCAGCCATCATTGGAACACTGTGCTTTGTATTTATTCATTTTTGTACTTGTCATGTGTGCATCTTGGCAGTTCTTTCCCACTTGATCTTTCTTGTCACGAGAGGGTGTCTAGACAGCAAAGGCTCGCGGGGATGTATACAGATGGCTGATAAGCTGAACACGGGTCTTGACCTCATCTCCCAAACCCTGACCCTCGTCTCCGTCGCTTTCTCCCAATCAATGACCTCGACCCTCCTACTGCCGAGTTTTCTCTCTCAGGAAGATCATTCATCTGGCGATGTTAGGCTGATTTCTTGAAGATAGGAAGCACGGTCACCAGGAAAGAAAAGAGGAGGCACCATGTTGAAAAGAGAGAAGACAAATCAACCAGGCACGTGACAATCATGAACGCCCAGTACGCATGTCGATAAGGTTAGGAGGATTGTTCATCAGAAAACAATAAATGGAATAAACATTCGTTGGCTGTAGGCGTTCACGTTGTCGTTGATAAGTATTCGAAAATCGGTTGAAACATGTGTCAAAACAATGAAATTTTAAAGGAGGCAGTAAACAGTAAACAATTAAAAACAAACAAGTAGGATTTGTGCGCTTAGTATGAGGGTTGTGGCAACCCGCACCGATATATTGCATTGGCACAGTAAATAACAAACCAATAGGCAAACTCTTGCTCCCATGATGAACTAATTATATACGCCCGTAACTCCAAACAAATGCTGCTGATGACACCGAATCGACCAGCAGAAATGACAGCACAGCATACAGAACAAACAAGGAGACAAGGTCTGTGTATCCTGTATGTTGTCATTTCTGCTAAGCGATTCAGTGTCATGAGCAACATTCGTTCGGAATTATGAGCGTGTATTTATTTCATCAAGGGAGCAAGAGTTATCCTCCTTGTTTGTCTTTTACTGTGTCGATGCAATGATATCGGTGTGGGTTGCTGCAGCCCTCGTATTGAGTGCTCAAACATAGCATTAACAGGGGCGAGACCGAAAACAGAATTGACAGCACGTAGACAATTGTTTTAAAGAAAAACATGAGCATTCCCAGAAAGAAATCTGGGTGGTCAACGATAGTTGGAACTTTCCAATTTTGACCTTGAGAAATCGACTGCTATACTCTTTGCTATATGTTATTTGTTTGTTTGTTTTTGTGTCGGCTTGTTTCATCGAGAAAGATCTCGTGTAAATATAGTTTTCGTTAATCTCTTGCTACTTTACAGTTTGTCCATCGGCGCAGTGTTGTCTTTCATTCTTTAATCTTTTTTATTCTGTATTTTCGCTGTTGTGTAAAGTTTTGTGTTACGCTCAGATGGATATACGGATTGATGATGATGATGATGATGATGATGATGATGATGATAATGATGACGATGTTGATGATGATGTGGGACGATGATGGTATGAGATGACGATGACGTATTGACTACGCGCGACGCGTAGACATCTCGATGATGATCAGCTGATTGATGATTAGATGATGTTGGCTGGGTGGTGGTTATGATGATGACGATTAAGAGTATTCTGATAGCGCTTATTTCGGTTAGGACCTGGTCTTCTTACAATTCCACTACTTGTCATTACACAATGGTCTGTCACCTGGTAGAGCCGATGAAGACTCCTGTGGGCTGCATTCAGTCCTCCTTGTGACGTCAATATCAGTCACTCCTATTTTAACCTTCGTTCTTTCGGGCGCACTGCAGGTGTAACGTTCATCCATCACCAAAGTAGACAGAATGAGAAAGGTGATATCCACAACACGTCAAACTATTACACGACATGGTAGCTGCAATATTATTATCCTTAGAGCGATTCAACTAGAGTGTAAAGGGAAGCCAGCCACTCCGGAAAATTTGTGGTCCCTGAAGTTTAAAGATAAGTATATAATAAAGAACGAAAAAAAAAGTTATGCAATGATTGCTACGAGTATCTTAAACATACACACAGTAGTTTTCATTTTCCCCTAAATTCAGGCGGTGCCTTTCTGAGCGAGAACTTAATTGGCAAGGTCAAATTACAACACACACACACACACACAAGACACACACACACACACACACACACAACACACACACACACAAGACACACACACACAAGAAGAAGAAGAAGAAAGAAGAAGAGAGAAGAAGAGAGAGAGAGAGAGAGAGAGGAGAGAGAGAGAGAGAGAGGAGAGAACACACATATACATATGTAAGTGCATCTATATCTATATTTCAATACTTATAACTATCTATCTATCTATTATCTATCTATCTATCTATCCATCATCATCTTCTATCTATCTATCTATCTATCTATCATCATCATTATCTATCTATCTATCTATCGATCGATCTATCTATGTACACATATATGTATGTGACATCAGATTCTAAGGTGAAAAACTCTTCCAAGAATGGAAACTGGGATGTAGCCCAGCTGCACAACCAAACGTCCCTCCACACCACACGTCATCACACATTCAGTGCACGCCATTTGCTAATCAAGGAAGGCATCAATATTTGAAATTACTCCTACCTTCGCCCCCCCCCCCCCCACCCATCCTTCCTTCTTCATCCCTGTTTTCTTCTTCTTTTTCATTTCCGATTTTTAGCTGAATCATTTGTTTTGAAAACAGAATTGCATGCTACAGCGCTTGTTTTCCTCTATCAGTTATTTCGTTTATTTTAATCAAGCGATTTAAGCGACACATGGACAGTCATATCCCCAATTCCAAGTAAAAAGCTGCTTTTCATACAAAACTGATCCACTGCATCAGTGCTTGTTTACTTAACAATGCTGTGTTTTGCAGTATAACACAGTTGACCTAAGGGAGATTTCTAGCTTTAAAAGTCATCATTTGTGTAGTAATTTTCTCCATGAAAACAACAATAATAGTTGACATAGACAATTATTTTGTGCGAAAAAAAAAACACAAAAACTTTTGGTGTATTGTAACGTGAATTTTTTTCTCTCACTGATTTGGACATTATTGAATACATCAGACAACAATAAAATATTAACTATCAACCTTAGGTCAACGGTATGCATTGGGCAACGAAAACAGTGACCGAAGCAGTCACATCCAGTGTCAGCCTTATTAGTATTACGTTTAAACATACGTAGGCATGCTTCATAGTAATCTCGTTTGTATGTCATGACCATCGCTTTCATGGTGGAAAATCAGGCTAAAAAAAGGCGGAAAGCAATAAGCCAAAGCACACAGACAGACAACAGACAGCAGACACACAGCAACACACACACACACACACACACACACACACACACACACACACACACACACACACACATGCGCGCGTACGCGCGTGCACACACCAGAGTGCAAAGTAACGCGTAATTCACATTCAAAACAAAACAAACAAGAGAACTGCCCCCAAATTTTGAACGTTAGACGTCAGAAATAGCAGTGATTAAAAACGCACAAAATATGCGCTCGGTTTATCGGTGGGAGACACCTCTCTCTCTCTCTCTCTCTCTCTCTCTCTCTCTCCTCTCTCTCTCTCTCTCTCTCTTTCTTCTATGTATGTGTGTGTGTGTGTGTGTGTGTGTGTGTGTGTGTGTGTGTTGTCCGTTGCTGTGCCGTGTGCATGCTTGTGTGTGTGTGTGTGTGTGTGTGTGTGTGTGTGTGTGTGTGTGTGTGTTGTGTGTGTATGCGCGTGTGTGTATTGTGTGTGTGTGTGTGTGTGTGTGTGTGTGTGTGTGTGTGTGTGTGCGTGCGTGGTGGTGGTGCGTGCGGCGTGCGTGCGTGTGTGTGCACGAGAGACAGAAAGACAAACTGACAGACAAACACAGATATGACCCCACTTATAAAGAGTATATCAAGGTTTTTGACATAACAGAGAAAAACAGGTTTTTCAGCTCAGTAGATCTCTCCCCCTCCCCCACAACGCCCCCGCACACACACACCTCAATGGACTTCTTTCTGTTTTCACAAAACGCTGATCAAAGTGAAAGCAGGTTAAATTGTGTTAGTTTCATTCATCTTATTTTCCTAGCAACTGCAGCTAGGAATATATGGAAGTGATTTGGTGGGGAAATAAACATGGCTTTGGTATAACAGACCAACGGTGAGACCGACTTCAAGGAACCGTCTTCGATTCCATCCTGGCCACTCTTGTTTGCAATAGGTATCTTGAACAGGAAGGACAACAGTGATTATTCATTTGCTTTTTTTTTTTCCATCATAATTTCGAGAAATGTCTCTTTCTCACTTGAAAAAAAGAAAGCTTTTATGGTCAACATTTCGAATAAAGAATACAACCGCAGACCAAATGTTCCCATTTGGATTCAATGAGAACAATACTAAAACAGGTTTGCATGTCATAGTGTTTAAAGAATTCGTCCCTTTAGGCATTTTGTCTGTTCTGCAGATATGAAATCAAGGGATTTAAACGCGCCACATGAATCACGTGTTCGCCGGCAACACTGTTCATTGGTTCATGACGCAAGTTCCGCAAAACGTTTTCGCTAATCTAGAGCACTTCGCGAAATGAGAAAGCATATAAATGGCCTCGTAACATTTTGGAAGGAAAACACACACAAAAAAACACGTTACACGCTCATTCCAGCTCGAAATGCCTTTCTGTAACTTCCGTGTGGTGCACAAATGTGATCATATACATTAGGATCGTGATTATGTGATCATAGGCATGTGAAGATATATACAGAAAATCATATGAAGAATTTGAAGCTGCGAGTGCTGTTCCCGACTCTCATTTTCACGCAAAGCGGGATAGCCGCGTGCCGAGCAGAAGCGCTGGTTATTAGATCATGATGACAGGTTCACAAAACATACATACTCTGTGCAGGGCACATCGTAGAGTGAGAACACGCGCAACACATCTTCAAAATCTAACCTGGGCGAGGAAGCACTCTGTCGCAAACTTTTATTTTGGCAGGAAATACTGTACTGTGATGTCTGCGTGACCTTGGCGTTTGACTGCATACAGTGACCTTTTTCAAAAAAATAATATGATTGAATCCGACACTGAAACGCTTCTAAATTTCCGTCATTTTCTGTTTTTTTTTTTCGTTCGATTATTTTCTGGGCAATCCCTTGGTGGTGACTTACGAAGCTATTACACTGAGGCTGTCTGCCACTGCGGCAAGAATGTTAATTTAAAGTACGTCTGCGCCCAATTTCAAAGTGTGTAATGACTAGCACTACCTGTGAGCTATGACGATTTTGCCTATAAAACGAAACTGAGGTCGAGCGTGTGCCATTTGATATCCCCCCCCCCCCCCCTGAGCGTTGTGTATCTTGCCCGAAGAAGACCTAAGAGGTTGAAACGCGTCGTGTTTTGTCTTGTGATTCGTTTGTCAACGGTTGTTTTTTTTTTGTTTTTTTTTTTTGGGGGGGGGGGGGGGGGGGGGGGGGGGATCTTTGGCAATATTTTTTTTTCAAATTCGTGAAGTCGTTTTCATTTTTAGAGAGAAGTGGTTACCTTTACTCCTACGCTTACCACTTTTCTCTTTGTCTCTGTCTCTCAGCCGACGTCTGTCTCTGGATAATTCTGATGGCCTCTCTGATGATGATGAGATGAGAGGAGAGTGTGGAGGGAAGTGTGGTTGATTTGGTTTACTGTGCCGCCGAGCTACTTCTCTCTCTCTCTCTCTCTCTCTCTCTCTCTCTCTCTCTCTCTCTCTCTCTCTCCATCTCTCCCTTTGTCCCTCTTGTTATTTCTCTTCTCTCTCTCTCTCTTTCCATCTCTCCCGTCGTCCCTCTTTTTTGTCTCTTCTCTCTCTCTCTCTCTCTCTCTCTCTCTCTCTCTCTCTCTCTCTCTCTCTCTCTCTCTCTCTCTCTCTCCCTCTCTCTCCTATCTTCTTGGCATCTCCCCCATCCTCCGCTTTTGTCAACCCCTCCCTACTTCCCTCTCTATATCTTCATCTTTGGCTCTCTGTCCCCCTAGTCTTCCTCCCTCTTCCTCTCCTCTGTCTGTCTGTCTGTCTGTCTGTCTGTCTGTCTGTCTCTCTCTCTTCTCTCTCTCTCTCTCTCTCTCTCTCTCTCTCCTCACACACACACGCGCTATCATATACAAGCAAATATGGCACGGTATCTACCTACCTTTCTCTCTCCCCTAACCCCCCCCACCCCCACCCCACAACATCGCTCGCACCTCCCTCTCTCTTTTTTGCCTCCCTGTCTCTGCCTCTCTCTTATTCTATCTATCCTCTCTCTCTTTCTAGCCCCCCCCCCCATCTCCCATCCACGAAAAAACATTAAGTAAAAATAATATTCATTCATGCCAGTCTGCACAGCCGCCTGAATTCCTATCTATATATATCCCTGCTGCGCCACCAGACTTTTCTCACATCCCTTCAACTCCTTTCTCCTTCCTACCCCCCCCCCCCCTCCCCGCCCCAGCATCCTTACGTAATACCCTCACATCACCGCCCCAGCTGTCCTCTCCGTATGCAAAATATGGCAATAAAGAAGCCAGCATCCAACGCCTCAAATGAGGCCAACGACACATGCATGACAGAGAGAAAGCTTTCTGTGCAGCGTCTCAAAATGAAAGAGGGAGTAAACAGACAAGGCCTTACGAGTCCGTTACTTTGTTTTCTTTAATAAACTGCCGTTCAGTGTATTTTCTTCCTGTGTGACCCATACAACTCTATTTTCAACAAAAAAAAAGTGTCCCCTTTCTTTTCCTTCTGTACTTCCAGTTCAATGTTGTTGTTGTTGTTGTTATTAGCGTGCATGCGTGCGTGCGTGCGTGTGTGTGTGTGTGTGTGTGTGTGTGTGTGTGTGGTGCGTGCGTGCGTGCGTGCGTGCGTGCGTGCGTGCGTGCGTGTCTGTGTCTGTGTCTCTGTGTGTGTGTGTGTGCTGTGTGCGCGTGTGCGCGTGCGTGTGTGTGTGTGTGTGTGTGTGTGTGTGTGTGTGTGTGTTGTGTGTGTGTCTGTGTGTGTGAGAGAGCTTTTATCTGTTGTAATCTGGTGACTATGAGTGACTGTCCAGAGTGGACACCAGCTGTCATTGGTGATATGAGGTGACTGTCCAGAGTGGACACTAGCTGTTCTGGTGATATGAGGTGACTGTCCAGAGTGGCACAGCTGTCATCTGGTGCTATGAGGTGACTGTCCAGAGTGGAACAGCTGTCATTGGTGGATATGAGGTGATGTCAGAGTGGACACAGCTGTCATCTGGTGACTATGGGTGACTGTCCAGAGTGGACACAGCTGTCTCTGGTGACTATGAGGTGACTGTCAGAGTGGACACAGTGTCATCTGGTGACTATGAGGTGACTGTCAGAGTGGACACAGCTGTCATTCTGGTGGACTATGTGGTGACTGTCCAGGTGGACACCGCTGTCATTGGTGACTATGAGGTGATGTCAGTGGACACAGCTGGTAATCTGGTGACTATGAAGTGACTGTCCAGAGTGGACACCAGCTGTAATCTGGTGACTATGAAGTGACTGTCAGAGTGGAACAGCTGTCTCTGGTGATATGAAGTGACTGTCAGGTGGACACAGCTGTAATCTGGTGACTATGAGGTGACTGTCCAGAGTGGTCACCAGCTGTCCATTCTGCGGTCTCATGTTGCCAGTTTGGCTTCTGAATGTTTTCCTTTTGTTATAATTAATTTTCTAAATGTTTATCTTTTTGGTTAGATATTCAAATTGGCGGTCACATGTTAAGCGAGAGGGATGACATCTTTAGGATGGCCTAGTTGTATCTGTTTTAAAGGAAGTTCATACATGTATCATAATGTGAAGAATGTATCAAATTTGGTTTATGCATGTGTTCATAGTTACATGGTTGTATGGTAGGGTGGGAGTTGAGAGTTGGGGTAGTGAGGCTGGGATGGCATGTGTCGGTGGAGAAAAGGTGTGTGCGAGGGCGTTTGCATGTGCGTGCATGCGTGCGTGTGTGCGTGCGTGCGTGCGTGCGCGCGCGCGCGTGTGTGTGTTTATGTGTGTGTGTGTGTGTGTGTGTGCGTCGTGCGTGCGTGCGTGCGTGCGTGCGTGCGTGCGTGCGTGCGTGCGTGCGTGCGTGCGTGCGTGGTGGTGTGGTGTGTGTGTGTGTGTGTGTGTGTGTGTGTTTGTGTGCGTGCGTGCGTGCGTGCATGACAAAAACAGTGGACAAAACAAGTGCTGATGCCCCTTCGTCGATCAATACGTGAATGACTTCGCAAAAGAGCATTCGACTGGAAATAAAGGAGGTGAGGGTGGGAGGAAATAAGACATTAGCGTCAAAGTGTGAACATTAAATCCTGTTCAAACAGTGGACGATAACTATATATATTTCTTTCACGTGAACAGAAACGTTTGTCACTTTTCTCTGTCGTCGAATTTCGTCTCCAGATGTGAGACTCCTCAGTAGATTCTGGCATGATTTATTCAATCATTCTGGCCTGATTACATCAGTCTGTCCATGGTGTCTGACAGAGAATGCACTCTGTAGGTCAATGGTTGTCTGACCACAGGGGTGTGAAGACCACAGTCCAAAGGTCCCTAGGACAGCAGGTGCAGGGCAGAGCGAGGACATGGGAACAACATGCCGCAAAGAACGAAGGAGAAAAACAACATGCCGCACAAGAGAACTAAGAGAAGAAGAACAACATGCCGCAAAGAACTAAGGAGAAAACAAACAACTTTAAAAGGAAAAAGGAATTTGTTCTTGCCTTCTGTATCAGGATCTCAAACAAATGCAAGAGAGGTCAAATAGTACAAAAAGCCTGTGTACTCAACATCTAATGCTGAATTACATGAACAACGTCAGTCGCTTCAGCGCTGGCGACAGCTACTTATTGTTGTTTGTCGTAGAGAGAAAGAGAGAGAGAGAGAGAGAGAGAGAGAGAGAGAGAGAGAGAGAGAGAGAGAGAGAGAGAGAGAGAAGGGAGAGAGAGGGAGGGAGAGAGAGAGAGAGAGAGGTGGGTATGTCACTCTTCAGTGACAGAAGATGATAGCACCAAATTCTGTCTTGTGAACAGAACATTTTGTTGTCTTTCTTTCAGGTCGTATGCAGACATGAATTTTTGGCATGCCAGTACGTCAGTACGATGTCCTAGAGAGAGAGTAAGGAAATATGCACGTGAATTTCGTTCGTACATTAGAAGGAAGATTTTTTAAAAATACAATTTGTATCTGTGCTCTGCTCCAAACAGTGCCATTCGTTATTATTATCTTTGGTGTGTACGTTTAAAGTAATAGGCAAAATGCTATAAGAATGCTCACATGCCTAAATCAGCTCACACAAATACATCCATTCAGATTTGTTCAACAGAGTGTTGGCAGCAACTAGTCTGGAACTGGAAATCGTTCTCGTGTGCATTACAGTAAACGGATCCAAATTGTGAAGCTGTGAATCGACCACTAGGGACCCGTTTATCCAGACCCTCTCCCGGGATGGACTGTCACTGCTTTCATCATTATCTTCCTATCACGTGGGTCCCCAGTGGCCACGTCCGACGATCTTTGGCGACGCCGGTAATCTCAATGCAATGACGCTTTCAGACAACCAGCCGTGTTAGACTGGGACCTCAATGGTGGCGACAAGACTTCACGATGAGGCTTTTTAGACTATTCTCTTGACGACAGGCTGTAGACAATTGACCAAGATGCGCCGACGACAGCGGCGACGCAGTGGGCGTAAAGACATCTCACACATCCAATGAAAGGCAACGTAATATTCTCTGCGTAGCGAGAACGGACCGAAATCCGCCAACGTTCATTCATGATATATATGACAGCCAGTCTCGGTCTGAGGATGAATTAACAACAGGACTGTCAAGTTAAGTGCCGTCTTTGATGGGAGAATGTCTGGGAAAGAAAATAAATTTGCGTTGAGAAGTCTGTGTCAATAGCGTGGTACTATTCTTCAAATACTGTCTGGGTAAGAGAACGATTTTCACTCAAAAGTCAAGGTCAGTGGCGTGATGCAATTCCTCACATCCCTATGTCAGCTTGGAAGGCCAAGACTTTATACTGATGACATACTCATTCTTCAGGAAATCGCAAAGAACACAAGGAGCGGGATATTTTACAAAGCCAATGTATGCGAACAAATCAATTTCGCTTCGCCACATTAAAAGAGTAGACCACAACGAAGGGGGAAAACGCCCATAAGAAAAGATGTTAAGGAGGAGAAGGAACTTATGTAAGAAATATGCCAAGCGTATTTGAACACACACACACACACACACCACACACACACACACCACACACACACACACAAAACACACACACACACACACACACACACACACACAATCAAACACACACACACAACACAGAGAGGGTTCAACAGCAAAGAAATGTAGTAGGCCTTCAAGGTGACATATTACGCAGCGTTCGCTGACCCATACGGGCATTCCTGACTATGATGCTTACTATGGATGTATTCTTTCATGTTCAGATGCATTTTTTTCTTTCACGCAACTTGCCTTATCCATGTGTTCTAATAGGAAACACAAGACACAGGTTTGCCATGTTGGCTAAAACCCAAAATGGAATTCCAGACAACCATCGTTATCTTTATGACCCTCGCAGCCAAAAGTAAAAGAACGTCTTATATCACAAAACAGAGCCTGCGGGTCAACGCCACTCAGGACGCGCCCATCAACATGGATGGACAGGCCATAGAGGATGTTGGCCACTTTACCTACCTGGGCAGCATTGTCAGCAAGACAGGAGGAGCTGATGATGATGTAAAGGCCAGGATCAGCAAAGCGTACAATGCTTTTGTCACCCTCAGACCAGTGTGGAGGAACGAAAACCTTAGTCTGCACACCAAGCTAAGGCTGTTCAACACCAACGTCAAGTCCGTGTTATTGTACGGTTCGGAGACTTGGAGACGTACAAAGATCCTGGACAGCAAGTTGCAAGTCTTCACCAACACCTGTCTTCGCAAGAGCCTGCGCATCAGGTGGCCGGAGCGAATCTCTAACGAGGAACTCATGCGCCGGACGAAGCAAGACCCAATCACCAACCAAGAGTATCCAGATGAGGAAGTGGGGTTGGGTTGGACACACCCTGAGTTGAGGACAGGCCCATATCCCATGCCACGCCTTGGACTGGAACCCACAGGGGAAGCGGAAGAGAGGGACTGCCAGTCACCACCTGGAGAAGAACTCTGCAGGCAGAACTCAAGTTCACCAACATGACCTGGGGTGAAGCCAAGAGAACAGCCCAAGGCAGAGCGAGATGGAGATCTGCAGTGCGGGCCCCGTGTTCCGATCGGAACGAAGAGGACTGAGTCATATCACATGCAGTCATGGTGAGCTCGGTATGAATGAGTCTTCAGTGTCAGTGTCAGGGACTGTCCTCTATATGTATTTGTGGTGGTAGTCTTCCTTCAGATGGAACCACTGACACATCCTCAATCTGTCACTAAACAATTTTTGCTGTCAGTTGAGAGGGTGGGTAGGGGAAGGTGGGTAGAAAGGGGTGGTTAGTAGACAATGTTCTGCGTGTGTTGGATGCGAAAAGGCATCCCAGATCACCTAAATGACTCGACAGCAGTCCCGGTAGAGGAGATACTGCACTGACTTGACTGCTGGACTGTATGCTGATGATGTGTTTGGCACATGACTTGTTTTGAAGACGAGGAGGAGGAGGAGGAGGAGGAGGAGGAGAAGGAGAGAGGAAGAGAGAAGAAGAAGAAGAAGAGAAGAAGAAGAAGGAAGAGAAAGAAGAAGAAGAGAAAGAAGGAAGAGAGAAGAAGAAGAAGAAGAAGGAGAAGAAGGAGAAGAAGAAGAAGGAGAACAAGAAGAAGGAGAAAAAGAAGAAGGAGAAGAAGGAGAAGAAGGAGGAGGAGGAGAAGGAGAAGAGAAGAAGAAGAAGAAGAAGAAGGGGATGAAGAAGAAAAACATACTTATAGGAAAATAGAGGAGGAGGGGAGGAGAGAGGAGGAGGAGAAGAAGAAAAAGAAGAAGAAGAAGAAGAGAAGAAGGAAGAAGAAGAAGAAGAAGAAGAAGAAGAAGAAGAAAGTGTGCAGAAGAAAAAATCTACAAAGATTGAAACGACAAAATCGTCAAAGAAGAACAAGAAGAAAAAAGAAGAGAAGACAAGAGGAGGAGGAGGAGGTAAAAAGAAAAAAAATAAGAGAGAGAGGAGAGGAGAGGAGAGAGAGAGGGAGAGAGAGAGAGAGAGAGAGAGGAGGAGGGTGAGTGAGAGAGAGAGAGAGAGAGAGCTAGAGAGAGAGGAGAGAGAGAGAGAGAGAGAGAGAGAGAGAGAGAGAGAGAGAAGAGAGAGAGAGACGCTTATTATTTACAGATACATTGATCCTTAAACGCGCGCGCGTGGGGTGCGTGCGTGCGTGCGTGCGTGCGTTGCGTGCGTGCGTGCGTGTGTGTGTGTGTGTGTGTGTGTGTGTGTTGTGTGTGTGTGTGTGTGTTGTGGATGAAGACGAGAAGAGAGAGAGAGAGAGAGAGAGAGAGAGGAGAGAGAGAGAGAGAGTGAGAGACAGACAGACAGACAGACAGCAGGGGCAGACAGACAGACAGACAGACAGAGACAGAGAGAAGACAGCTCTTCCTTGTGCTGAGATGAGCAAGTCTCTCAGTTTGTCACAGAACTAGGGAAGAAGTTTTCTTCATTTAGGCGTTCACGGTGTTCATATTTGTCTATCTTTTCTGCTGTCTGATTATTCCTGACCTCGTTGCGGCATTAATTCTTTGCCGTTTATTGAGGCCGTGCTATGTAGAGCCACACCAGGTATTTCCAGGTGAAGTTCCAGAACCAGCAACCCACAGGGGGCTATCTGAATCTGGTCATCATGAAACAAGCCGTAGAGGAGACACTCTGATGCTGCTTGGTCACATCAGCTGAGTTCATTGGTGGCTGTTCCAATCTGACGTTCAGGGCATCACCAGATAGCCCCCCCCCCTTTCTGATATTACTGATACCAAACTGATATCACCACAAAAGCAGGCTTATAGGTCTGTAGAATTTGAGACTTGAAAAAAAAGCTCAACACGTTAATGAAGATGATGCCATATAATTCCACTTGGGTTTAAGAGTACGTGACAGGGATGTACTCTAGGCATGTTTTCTTAACACACATTTCCGGTAACCAGATCCGACAGATATACACACTTGAAGCAATAGATAGGAAATCTGAATAACACTAATGCATCTTTGCTGTACCAGACTCGAGAGATACACGCATCTGAAGCGATGGAAAGGAAACAGGCATAACACTCTCAGAACTAGATTTGTATACATCAAAATATTTTTGCCTAGACTGGTTCCTGTTTTTTTTTTTCTTTTCAAATTCGAGCTCAAAGCATATTCAGCGAATGGAGACCGCTGCCAGCCTGTGCCAGAAGTCCTACAAACATTATCTTCAATGAACTGACACGCTAATTACTGGTTCTCAGGGAGAAAAATTCTCAGCATCCAAGATATATTTATTGGTTTGAACGATAAATAAAAAGCACGTCACAGGAACTGCGTCAACTTTTGAGTTACTACGTACGATTTTTTTTTCGTATGAGATCGGCTATCAGGCAAATGGAATCGTTGAGTGGATCTTAATGCCAGACTACTTGCCTCTGAGGAAACACGACGTGTGGAGAAGAGAAGAAGCCATTACAGCAGATTGGTAGGTGTCGAGCACTGGTGGGATAAGAGATCGTGGGTTCGATTCCTTTCAGAGGTATTCATTTGTGATATTTTTGGCCTCTGCTGACTGCTAACTAGTTGAGCATGCTGGAGCCTCAAACGGGAAGACAGGAACCAACAACTTAATGGATGATTTTACCAGGAGTATTGGTAACATTTCCTGACTACCACTAAAAGTGTCTGCATTCTGTATCTCCAGCCTGGTTGACATGGAGACATATGAATAATGTACAGGCCTATGATGTAGTTTCTGTAAGTAATGTAAGTTTTGTGGGCCTGTAAGCGTAGTCTCGTTGTTATCTCGCTTTTAATTTCCAATCTGCATAAATAACTGTGGTGCCTTCGTCAGTACTGGGGAATACTCGGAGACTGTTGCTGGATAGGACGTGGTGCAACCCTCTAGAGAGGAACACTGACTATTGCTGGCTCTGTGACCGAGCAGTTGCTGCCGTCAGTTAGGGGTTACATGTTCAGCGTATGCTAGATTTGAACAGGTACCGCAGAACATCACTCTGTGACTTGGCAACTGTGCATTGTTTTATCTGATAGGCTGCCAGATGGCGATTTGATATTGGTGGTTACCTGGGGATTGCCAAAACAAAGGTTGTCACAGCGTGCGCACACACACACACACACACACACACACACACACACACACACACACACACACACACACACACACACACACACACACACACACACACACACACTTTGCCTACACAATTAAAAGGAAAAGATCAAAACAGACGCCCAAAGACACATTCTGTTTCCTAGCTGTTTGTAACAAGCAGAATATCGACTTAAGTATTTGATCGTTACACACTCTTTCGCCACACTAAACGAACATATTCGACAAAACTTAAATGAAACAATACATCCTAATAGCTGAATAGCAAAACAAAAAACAAAAAAACAACAACAAACAAACAAAAACATCCCACGGGCTTTTATCTTCCGTGAAAAACGACCGCTTTATATTTCTCTGGAATAAGTTCAAGTTTCCATTTCTCCTAAAACCTTGGTAAGACATCAGGTTCCCACACGGTAGCATCAGTACAAACGTCCCATGTTTGCTAGACATCCGGCGTGACATTGTCCCTGGCAATGGTCATCAGTGATCGATGCCAAGCCCACGAATCAATTCATATCAGTTTTCCAGTTTATGCATTCTAGAATACCTAGTTTATCAGCATACACTTTGGGACATTGTCGACGATCTACAAGTGAATGCATTATAGCTAAATGTACGACTTTGTGCAGAGACAGGAGCTGTGAAACCAAGATACTCTCGAAGCACGGCGTTTTAGGGTCGTGAGTGTTTTCTGCCGACCTTTATCAAACTCGTGTAGCAGAGGGCAGGATATGGAGCCAAATAATCAGAAAGATCAGCACTTTGGTTGGAGGTCTCGTCCACGAATGCCCTCTCATGTAATTTTTCTACTGAGGGTATTTTTTTTCTAGATCGCCCAGTGTAGTATTCTGACCTCCACAGAAGAGCCCTCTACGAGAGACCAGACTGACCATTGGATGATGAAGAACCAGAGTGGAATTATGTGGAAGCATCTCCTCCAGCATTTTGGCCACCACGTCACCACCTAGCGTAATGGCTGTCGATGGGCGTGCTTCGGGCATTGAACACATAGCACATAGTCCAACAAGATGTGAGAAAAGTTTGGAGTGAAGTGTAATGGATTTGGTTCGGTGTACATCTAGCTACATTTCTCTTCCTCCAGCCTCCCCCCCCCCCTCTCTCTCCCTCTTTGTTCCTCGTCTGTCCCTTCCACATGTCTCTTTCACTCTCTCTCTCTCTCTCTCTCTCTCTCTCTCTCTCTCTCTCTCTCTCTCTCTCTGTTTTTTCCCCGCATTTTTCCTCTTCACCTCTCTTTCCCTCTCTCCCTTCTCTCTCTCTCTCTCTCTCTCTCTCTCTCTCTCTCTCTCTCTCTCTCTCTCTTCACCTCTTCCTCTCTGTTCCTCCCTCTCTCAACTCCCTCTTTTTCTCCTCTGTCCTTCCCTTTTCTTTCTCCCCCCCCCTTCTCTCTCTCTCTTGTCTGTGTCACAAACTTCCCACACCCTCTCTCGCTCCTCCCTCAATCTTTCTTTTTCTTCCCCCATACATTTCTATCCCTCTCCTTTCTCTCTCTACTCCAGTTCTCGTTCTTCCCCTCGCATCCCCAAAATTATTATATATAACATTTTCACAAAGACATGTTCGCATAGCCACAGAACTCACACCCTCACAGCAGTCGCTCGTCTAATATCCCCCCTCCCATTTTCCCTCTATCCCCATCCCCCACTTCCCAGCTCCCAGCATGCCCTCCAACAGCCATCCCACCATTCTTTATGTCTTACGGAACACCTTTCCTCTCAGTATGCAAAACATCGTAACAAACAAGCCGGCATTACATATCTCAAACGAGACTGACGACACATTCTCGACACAAGTACAGGCTTGTCTTAAGCATCCTACAATGTAATAATTATGGAGTAAACAGACAAGACCTTATGACATCAATCTTAGTGTATCTTTCTTCAGTGGATAAGACTGGCACGATCAGGTCGGATTCTAGCAATTAGCCAACTCCAGAGAATAGTAAAGAAAATGTTTCTGTTTACAATAGAGAAGTGTTCAATGTCCTTTCTAGTGTTGAGGCCCACACACCTGTCTTCAGTCTTAAAAGATCTGAATGCATGTTCTTCTGTCTCTCCAGTTTTTTTTAACGCCCCAGATTTTGGTTTGATGCAATCTGGTGACTATGAAGTAAAAATGTCGCACTGGTCAAAGAGGACATTAGCTGTCCATTCTGCAGTCTCTCTTTGCTCGTTTGCCCTTGGAATGTCTTTTTTTTAACTGCATTTTGCCTTTTGAATGTCCTTTTGCTGCATTTTGCCATTTGACTGTATTTTTGCTGCATTTTGCCTTTTGAATGTCTTTTTGCTGCATTTTGCCTTTTGAATGTCTTTTTGCTGCATTTTGCCTTTTGAATGTCTTTTTGCTGCATTTTGCCTTTAGAATGTCTTTTTGCTGCATTTTGCCTTTAGAATGTCTTTTTGCTGCATTTTGCCTTTAGAATGTCTTTTTGCTGCATTTTGCCTTTAGAATGTCTTTTGCTGCATTTTGCCTTTTGAATGTCTTTTTGCTGTATTTTGCCTTTAGAATGTGTTTTTGCTGCATTTTGCCTTTAGAATGTCTTTTTGCTGTATTTTGCCTTTAGAATGTCTTTTTGCTGCATTTTGCCTTTAGAATGTCTTTTTGCTGCATTTTGCCTTTTGAATGCATTTTTTGCTGTATTTTGCCTTTAGAATGTGTTTTTGCGACATTTTGCCTTTAGAATGTATTTTTGCTACATTTTGCCTTTTGAATGTATTTTTGCTACATTTCATTATCACCATCATCAACAGTACTTACACAGTGCATATACTCGGGTTGAGACCAAGCTGTAAGCGCATTACAATCCACGCTTCCTATTACACAATGCCTGCACACCTGGGCAGAGCCGACAGAAGAGCTGCCTGCTAGCACTGCATTAAGTCATTTCCCGCGGCAGTCAGTCTGTCAGTCAATCAGTTTTTCATTCATATCGTCATTATCCAGCTTTGTGTATATACGAATCATCCACAACAATGCATTTTCTCTCTACGAATATTTTTTAACTTAAAGGAAAAACAAATCAGGGGTCATATTTCAAGCGCGATGAGCGGCATCTCCTCGGCATGGCCTGGTTGTGTCTGTTTCAAGGATGTCAATAAACTGGTCATCATGTTTGTCAGGTACACGGAAAGAAAAATGTCAAGTGCCTGTGTAGTTGAACGATTAAGCGCGAGCGAAGGGAGTTAAATGTATGAAAAGGAAACGGCGTAGGATTGTCGTTCTTAAAGGGCAGGTCACTTCCTTTGTTTTGAATGTGAGATGTGTCAAGAAAAAATGGGTAAAAAGCTAAACACCCTGGAAGTGAGTGAGGAGAGAGATTCGAGCAACAGCGCTGATAGAAAGGAAAAGAGGCCGCCGACTGTCAGGCCCATTTAATACAGACATGAGTCTGTAACATGCTAATGCATGTATTTTGCTAGGGAGTGATTCAGACAGAGTAAGTATTTGAAACACTTTAAGGAGCTATGGAAGTTCCAGTCTTTGTTTTATTTTATCCATGTCGATCGTGAAGTTGGGAATCGAAATTATTTTGTAAAAGTAGTTTATGTTGGATTGCTGCTAACTGTGTGCAGTATAGTCATCATAGCTTATTTTTTTTCTAGCTACGCCGTTATGGTAGCGGTAGCGAGGTAGACGAGGATGTGACTGGAGAGAGAGTCGGGTGAGCTACGGGAGCCATACCCCCCTGCCAGAAAGATGTTGGAAGGAACAGCCAGGGACAGCCGGAGATAGTTGGTATGCTGTCCAAACGTGAAGAGGCGAAGTCGGAGATCGCCATAGAATTATGCTCTGAGGAAACCCAGTGGAAAGGGTAGGTGGAAACCTATGTTTGATGTCCACCAGAGACAGTTGTAATTCAAGGAAGAGGAATGAAGGACGTGATGATTTGTGATGAACTGACCCTAGGAGGATTATAAAGCGAAATGTGACCTGTGAACAGACGGAATAATAAACCCCACCAGTGCTGTGTATGAAAATGGGAGAAGAGGAGACACTGGGGGAAATGAACTTTTTAAAAACTGATTTTCAGCGCCTTGTGATTTGTATGGAGTCGGATGCATGTTGTGTAATGGAGTTTTGGCTGTATTCATGCATGCATGTGTGAATGTTTGTGTGTGAATCAGCAGCCTGACAATGTTTTATTTCTATACTTACATATTAGTGTGTGAGGGTGGGTGGTGGTGGTTGGGAAAGCGAGGTATGTGTGTGTGTGTGTGTGTGTGTGTGTGTGTGTGTGTGTGTGTGTGTGTGTGTGTGCGTGCGTGCGTGTGTGTGTGTGTGTGCGTGTGTGTGCGTGTGTGGTGTGTGTGTGTGTGTGTGTATGTGTGTGTGTGTGTGTGCATTATTACGTGTGGTGTGTGTGTGTGTGTGTGTGTGTGTGTGTGTGTGTGTGTGGAGAGAGAGAGAGAGAGAGAGAGAGAGAGAGAGAGAGAGAGAGAGAGAGAGAGAGAGGAGAGAGAGAGAGAGAGAAAATTCTATCACGGGAACAAAACAATTTGCTTTACCTCTTTCAGCTCGTATGCAGGCATGTCCGTAAGTCCATATCGAGAGGAAGTAAGAAAGTATGCCTGTAATTGTTTTTTTAACCTTGTGTGTCGATGATTTGCAGATACGTTTAGCTAATTTATGTAAGTTCACTGCAGCAAAAAGTCATAACGTGCATCTGTATACACACTACCCAGGCAGCTGACACAAACACCCTTTTTCACGTTTTTTGGTAACTGCAACTAATCTGGAATCGGAAGCCATTCCTGTGTCAATTTACAGTGAGTGGATCCAACGTGTGAAGCTGTGATTCGACCTCTAGGGACCCCCCCCCCCCCCCCAGACACTCTCCCGGGATGAACTGTCACAGCTTTCACCATCATCTTCCTATCACGTCGGTCCCCAGTGACAACGTCCGACGATCTTTGGCGTAGCCGCTAATCTCATTGCAATGACGCTTTCAGACAGCCAGCCGTGTTAGACTGGGACCTCCATGCTGGCGACAAGACTACAAGATGCCGTTTGTTAATGAGAGGTTACAGACAAACGGGCAAGGTCCGTCGACAACAGTGGCCACTCTGTGGGCCTTGAGACATTTCACACGTCAAAAGAAAGGCGACTGATGTTCTCTGCGCAGCCGGAACGGACCGAAATCCGCCAACATCCATGAATGATAGCTGGTCCTGGTCTGAGGATGAAATAACAACAGGACTGTGAAGTGAAGTGCCAACTTTCGTTGGGACCGAGTCTGGGAAAGAGAAGAAATTTGCATCAAGAAGTCAAGGTCTATGGCATGGTGCTATTCTTCGAGTTCTTATGTTGGCTTGGACGCGTAGACTTTCTACAGAAAACATGCCTGTCTTCAGGAATTTGCGAAAATAGAAAGAGCAGGGAATTTTATAGTGAGTCAGTGTATGTAAACAAATCAATTTCAGTTTACTGTATCAACACAGCAGGCCACACACTAAGGCAAGACATGGCTATTAGATGTTAGGGAGCAGATTGAATAACTGTTAAAAAAAATATGCAAAGGATATTTGCTCACACTCTCACACACTTAAACGCCCACACACGCGTGCACACACACAAACTCACACGCACACACATACGCATGCACGCACACACACGCACACCCACACTCATTGTTCAAACAGCAAATAAATGGTGGTAGCTTCTCTCAGAGAGTGACATGTTTCAGTTGGCGCTCAGGTTATTCATTTCCTTACCCCAGTGACGTTGAGCTTTATTATTCATGTTCTGCTTCGTGCTCCGGTCGCTTTTTGAAATTCTTTCAAAGACAATGTTGTTCTAGTGGACATCAATGGTATATTACAATCCCCCCTCCCCAAAACACACACACACACACACACACACACACACACACACACACACACACACACACACACACCACACACACACCACACACACACACACACACACACACACACACACACACACACACACACACACACATACTACACCAACGTGTCTATGTATTCTGAAAGGAAGCAAAAGGTAAGCTTTGTCTTGTACTTTCAAACCCAAAACGGAACTCCATACAACCATTGTCACCTTTATCCTTCTCGCAGCTGAAAGAAAAACCAACGTCTCGTGTCGTAGGCACCCGTGGTGACCTCAGTTCAGTATCACAACCAAGTCTGTGACGAGTCTTCAATGTCAGTGTGAGGGACTAGTACCTGGATATCATATGTGATGGTAGTCTTCCTTCGGAGGTAAACGTTGACGCATGCTGGATCTGTAACTGAATAATCTTTGCTGTTGTGGGAAGCAGTGGGATGTAGGGGTGGGGGGTGGGACAGTGGTTAGTCGGACAATGTCCTGCGTGTGCTGGTTCGGAAACAGGCGCCCCCATGACCACCTAAATGACTACGGCAGTGCAGTATGTACCTGATGGGTGTCTCAGGCAAGACGACCAGCATTAACAGGCCACTCGTGGACTAGTAGAGCTGTGACTAGGGGAGAGACGAACCTGCCGTGTGTAAAGAAGCCGGAAAGGCGAAAGAGTGAAACCGTTGAGATGAGAGAGAGAGGGAAGGAGAGAGAGAGTGAGAGAGAAGAGAAGAGGAGAGAGAGAGAGAGAGAGAGAGAGAGAGAGAGAGAGAGAGAGAGAGAGAGAGAAGTGGTGTAAAGAGAACACTGTAGAATATTGAAATAACTCACACATACAAACCAAATTATCCTCGTCCCCCTCCTGATCTCCAGCATTCCTTTAAAGTTCAACTTCCGCTCCGTCCATTTCTTCCTCAACCATTACCTGATCAGTCTTACATTCTTCTGGCATAGCTGTATTCTGCTTCTTTGATTTTCCAGAGGCTTCCACCATGATCTCTCTCTCTCTCTCTCTCTCTTCTCTCTCTCTCTCTCACTCTCTCTCTTCCTCCTCCTCTCTCATTCTTCCATTCTTCCACCCCCATCCCCATCACTTCAATTACCTGGGTTTTTGTTTGTTTGTTTGTTTGTTTGTTTTATCTGGCCGTTCTTCTTTGCCCTGCTTTCTCCCTGCGTCCTGTGGTTTCATAACAATACGCTACTGGCCTGGCCGCTGTGCTGCATGCCGATGATGTGCCAGCTACATAATCAGCTTTTTTTATTAAGAGAAGAAGAAGAAGAAGAAGCAGAAGAAGCAGAAGAAGCAGAAGAAGAAGAAGAAGAAGAAGAAGATAATGATAAAAAAAACAAGAGCGGAAGACGGAAGAAAAAGAATGAAAAGACGAAAATAGTCATCATCGGAAGAAGAAAGAAGAAGACAAAAAAACAAACAACAAAAAAACTAGAAGAACAAGAGGTGGAGAAGGAGGAGGAGGAGAAGATGAAAACAGTAAGGAAGACGGGTCTTGTCTGTGTTGAAAAGGGGCGAGTTTCTCAGTTTTTGACAGAATTAGGGAAAGAGAAGGGTTTTTTTTTCCATCTAGGTGATTATGGCGTTCTTGTTTATTTTTCTGCTGTCTGATTTTTCCTGACCTCTCTGGGGCATTTATCCCTTGCTGCTTATTTTGGCCGTGCCATATACAGCCACACCATGCCATATACAGCCACACTATGCCATATACATCCACACCATGTCATATACATCCACATCATGCCATATACATCCACACCATGCCATATACAGCCACACTATGCCATATACAGCCACACTATGCCATATACACCCACACCATGCCATGTACAGCCACATCATGCCATATACAGCCACATCATGCCATGTACAGCCACATCATGCCATATACAGCCACATCATGCCATGTACAGCCACATCATGCCATGTACAGCCACATCATGCCATATACAGCCACACCATGTCATATACAGCCACACCATGCCATATACAGCCACACCATGTCATGTACAGCCACACCATGCCATGTACAGCCACACCATGCCATAGACAGCCACACCATGCCATAGACAGCCACACCATGCCATAGACAACCACACCATGCCATATACAGCCACACCATGCCATATACAGCCACACCAAAGTACTTCAAGTCGAAGTTCCAGCACCAGCAACCCACAGGCAGCCACAACCAAAAACAGGCATTTCATGGTTAGCTGAGCAACACAAACGAGACGTCGAAACACTGACCCATCTCACACGTTGTGGATGCAGATACTTTATGCGACGATCGCATCAACACACGCTCACCCCCACTCATTCGATCCGAATCTCTCTGTCCTTCTATAGACACAAAATACGTGAAGGTGAGCTGATTTCCATTGATTAAAATCTGTCCTTCTTGGAGGAGACTAGAAAATGTGGAGGCCATAGAGAAGAAAAATAACGAAATAATAAACTACTGCCGAGCGAAACACAGAGGAGCGATTTCCATCTGAGGTGAAGACTGTGCTCTTGTCAAGGGACCCTTTCAATTGTCTTTAGCCATCAAGGCAAGGGATGCTGTGGACAGAATCGAGACTTTCTCTTTGCCTTGGTTACGAAAAAAAGAGCGTTACATGGGCACGTATCTGAATAAAAATGAGACTAAATGTGAACGAGACTGGCTGAAAACGAGACTAACTGAGGACGGAACCAAACCCTCTTTCTAGGAAGACTATGTGTTTTATATACTCATTTTTGTTCTGTCAGTTATCTGGTATATGCTGCTTTCTTGTCATGAAAGTATGTCAAGTATGGTGATGCGCAGCATACAGAAGGTTAATTACCTAAACACAGGTCTTGGCTCCACTTCCCCATTCCTGAATCCTATGTCCATCGCTGACGTTTAGTTTCTGACCACGTTCTCGTGTATTGCTAAGATGTGACCCACTTCTGAAAGATAGTGGACCCACTTATCAGAAATACAGAACCCACTTATCAGAAATGCAGAATCCACTTTATCAGAGATAGGGACCAATTATTAAGAGATAGGAGACCCACTTATGGGAGATAAGGAGACCCATTCATCGGAGATAGAAGACTAATTTATCATACGACACATATGCATCAAACACAGGACACTTGTTTATCACAAAGAGGAGATGGCTCATCAGAGATAGGACACACATTCTTAAATGACAGGACACACGGGCATGATACATGTGAGACCCATTCATAACAGATAGAATACCCATATATTCTTGATAGGTGAGACCCATTCATAACAGAATACCCATTCATTCTTGATAGGTGAGACCCATTCATAACAGATAGAATACCCATTTATTCTTGATAGGTGAGACCCATCCATAACAGATAGAATACCCATTTATTCTTGATAGGTGAGATACATTCATAACAGATAGAATACCCATTCATTCTTGATAGGTGAGACCCATTCATAACAGATAGAATACCCATTCATTCTTGATAGGACACCCATTTATCATAGCTAGAAGGCTCATTCATCAGAACAGATCTTCTGTTTATCACACATTAGAGACCCATTCATCAGAGACAGGAAAAACAGTCATCATAAGTATGAAACACATTCATGATAGATGGAAGATAGTTTCCTTAAAGATAGAAGACCCAATCGTCAGAGATAGGATACCCATTTATCATAGGTAAGTCTCTTTTATTATCTATAGAGGACCTATTCACAAGCCAGAAGAGACCTATTCATCCGAGACCGAAAACCTATTCATCAGACATAGGACACACCTCTACCATAGATAGGAGACGTATTCAACAAAGACAGGAGACATCTATTATAGGTAGGACACACATTCACCATAGACAGGAGATCTATTGATCAGAGATGCGATACCCATTCATTACCGACAGGACACGGATGTATGAGAGTTGCGAGATCTATTCATCATAGATATTACACCCATTCATCAAAGACAGAAGATATATTCCTCATCCGCAGAAAACTTATTTATGATAACAGGTGTAGAAAGCCTATTCATCAGAGATAGACCTGTTCATCGGAAGTAGAGGACACATTAATCATAGGTTGGGGATCCACTCAATGTAGACAGGATATCCGGCCTTCATGCACAGGAAACTGATTTGTTATGGATAGGACACCCACTCCTTATATTTAGGAAATCCATTCCTCATAAAACGAAACCTACAGATCAGACACAAGAGGCGCGTTCAGCACGTATAGTGGGCATCATCATTCAAGAAAGGGGATGCAACGTTCAAGAATTAAGAGTCCCATTCAATGGGACTTGAGGAATGCGTTCGTCAGGACAAAGGATGACGTAGAAGTAACATTCGTCGAGAGAAGAGGCATGATCACCAGCAATAGCAGGCATAGCCATCAAAATACCAAAGGCACATTCACCAGACAGTGGGAGGGACATTCATCGGGGATGGTAGTTTCGCTCATAATAAATGGGACTTGTTCGTAACACTGGGAGGGATGTTCATCAGGAAACGGGAACGCTATTCACCAGGAGATGAACGAGATTCATCAGCAGATGTAGACACAGGAGGTCCAACATTCAGATGAAGTCACAGAAGACTCAGAGTCCAACATTTAGATGAAGTCACGAGGACTCAGAGTCCAACATTCAGATGAAGTCATAGAGGACTCAGAGTCCAATATTCAGATGAAGTCACAGAGGACTCAGAGTCCAACATTCAGATGAAGTCACAGAGGACTCAGAGAGTCCAACATTTAGATGAAGTCACAGAGGACTCAGAGTCCAACATTCAGATGAAGTCACAGAGGACTCAGAGTCCAACATTCAGATGAAGTCACAGAGGACTCAGAGTCCAACATTCAGATGAAGTCACAGAGGACTCAGAGTCCAACATTCAGATGAAGTCACAGAGGACTCAGAGTCCAACATTCAGATGAAGTCACAGAGGACTCAGAGTCCAACATTCAGATGAAGTCACAGAAGACTCAGAGTCCAACATCAGATGAAGTCACAGAAGACTCAGAGTCCACCATTCAGATGAAGTCACAGAGGACTCAGAGTCCACCATTAAGATGAAGTTACAGAGGACTCAGAGTCACATCACGTGCATGCGTTAGCAGACACAGGACGTCAAAGCAGAAAACCATCTGTCAGTGGTGTGAAAAGACAACCATAATCTTATCAAGCGTATTAGACGAACTGATTGCGACTTTCACTGTAGCTTCTGGACTGAACTAGGTTTGGTTTTTGAAACCTTGGGTGTGAAGGAGTGCCGGTGTGGGAAAAAATCTCTGCACAAAGAGCAGAGCAATTCATCCAACACGATCGATTTATTGTTCTACGAAGCTCGTGTGATAAAGGCAGTGTCCGCATGCATTGAAACCTCCCTGACGATACGGAGGCACATCTAAATGGCCGTCATTTCTTATTTCAGAGTCCTGACCAGTCCTTCCATGGTGACTCTAGGAGGCCATTGGACTCTGACCATCTGCCTCTGTGGATGGGAACGCTAGCAATGTTCAAGTCACATTTGTCTTCCTTTTCGGGGTGTTCGGAGCATCATTTCGTGGCTGTTGATGAAATTACGTGCGAGTCGGACTAGGGTCGAACCTGGGCCAACCAATTATTCTCTGCACAAGAAAGAACTCAGTGAACCTCTCGAATTGTCTGTGGAAGATTTATTTCAGTTTTCTCCTCTTTCTGCTCCTCCAAATTCTTCACTTTCAGGACTGTGTAAACTTAATTGTTTTTAAAAGGTTTATTGTCAATTTTCTACTCTTTTCCCCACTCAGCCAACCAAGTTGTTTTCAGAAGGTTTATTTTCAGTTGTCTACCCTTTTCCCACTCCAGATAATTCTTTTTTTTCGAATTTCTGTCTCTCAATCATCACAGTTGTTTCTGTTTGTTCATGTCATAATTATGCGTGCTGTGATATGACTTCATTTGTCGAGGTAAATGATATGTCTTGTAATGGCGTCTGTATGACAAAGACAAATGGTAAAACTCGACCTTGACCTTGGCCTAAACCAGTCATCTTAAGATATAAAAGATCACTCACTCTCTCACTGACTGCCTGGCTGACTGACTAAGCGACTGACTGACTCACTTAATTGATCAACCAGGCAATCGATCCATCACTCAGTGGAACTATCAATCAACATTTCGGGGACTTTGAACTGTATTCAAAGGAGCAAACGGATATTAAACAGTTCCATCAGTTTTTACTAATCACTGCTGATCAAGATGTCGTTTGATCTCCAGTTCGTTTCACCTTCTCTGCCCTCTCAATCGCATGCCTCCATTCCGTCCACTGCTGTTCCTATCCACACAGCCACACCCGGAGTCATGCTGCCACAGCTTCGTCATCAGCAGTTGACTGGGAGCGACCAAGATGAGATCATAACGACACCAACCCACTACTGATCTCCAAGTCTTTTTTTTTTTTTTTTGCTGTCCCAACCTCTGCGCGACTTCAGAGGCAGTGTACCCACGCCGCTCATTCCTACACCCGTCCACAGCCACAGCCCGGTCGGGCCCGCCGCAGCCCTGGCACCGGCAATCCACAGGGAGCAGTCAATGTCAAGTGTTCAGTGGCGCCTGTTCTGATCTAACATACGCAGGACACCACCTACTAAGCCCCCTACTGACGACAATAATTGCTTAGTCGCGGAGCCGGCGTGAGTGAGCTCTCCCTCCGGAGGGCGCCACCACGTCCGTCCAACGACAGCCCCCATGGACTCGCCGATACCGGTGACCCCGACGGAACCAAACCAAAACCAAAGACGTGGAGAGGACATCGAAATTGAGGTCACCATGAGAGCTGGGCATGTAGGGCCACAGAACTTGAGACACTTTTTTAATGCTGATCGATGAGAATGAGGATGATTAAGATGATGCTACGGATTTCCATTTCGGTCTGAGACTACATGACAGGGCTGTACTCTACGCTTCCTTTCATAATATATCCCGGCGTCAACCAGGCCCATGATCTCCAAGTCTTGACTACGTAGGCTCATGAAGCAGTCTGCCTGCAGCACGTCACAATCATCTGCCGACGAAGCGGGTGTATTCTGCCAACCTTCATTAAACTGATGTCGGAGAGGGCAAAGCATGGAGCCAATCAGTCTGGAAGGGCAGAACTTTGGTCGGCGGTGTTGTCCAAGAATACCTCTCGTGTGATTTTCCGCCTGAGGATGGTTTTAGGTCGTCCGGTGTAGAATTCTGACCTCCACAGAAGAGCGCTCTGCGAGGGAGCAGCTGGCCGGGGAAGGGTGAAGAGCCAGAGTGGAGACATCTGGAAACATCTTCTACAGCATTTTGGCCGCGACGTCACCTCTTGAGAAGCTTAGCATGATGGCTGTCGATGGGTATGCTTTGGGCGTCTGATACACAGTGCGACGGGATGTGAGCAGAGTTTGGAAGAAGTGTGGTTGGTTTGGTTTACTGGGCTACTGCTTCTCTCTCACTCTCTCTCTCTCTCTCTCTCTCTCTCTCTCTCTCTCCTCTCTCTCTCTCTCTCTCTCTCTCTCTCTCTCTCTCTCTCTCTGTATGCATGACAAGGACAGATTGTAAGACTAGGCTTTGGCCTAAAATCTTCATCCTTGGGTATTAAAGATCAATCAATCAATCAATCAATCAATCAATCAATCTCTCTCTTTCTCTCTCTCTCAACCCCTCCTTCTCTCCGTCCGTCCCTCCCCTCCTCATCCCTCACTCTTTGTTCATCTCTAATCCCCGCTCTTCCTTTTTCTCTTCCCGATCTCCTCTCCCTCCCCCCCCTCTCTCTCTCTCTCTCTCTGTCTCTCTCTCTCTCTCTCTCTCTCCTATCTCTACTCCGTCAATCTTTCTCTGCCACCACCATCCTCTCGGGTCGGTTCCTATCCAGAGTTGAGAATGTAACTGAGAAACAAAAAAAAATCGCGCATGAGTGCGCACACAACCGCACTAACCCACAATGTGTCTCTTCTAACATCCTTCCCCGCCCCTTTCTCCTCTACCCGTCCATCCATACCCCTCTTCCCCCCCCCCCTCCCCTCTCCGCCCCCTCTCTGGTTCAATCACGCCCTTCTCTCACCATTCCCTCTCACGGGATGGCTCTCCTCTTAGTATGCCAAACATTTAACGGATGGCTCTCCTCTTAGTATGCCAAACATTTAACGGATGGCTCTCCTCTTAGTATGCCAAACATTTAACGGATGGCTCTCCTCTTAGTATGCCAAACATTTAACGGATGGCTCTCCTCTTAGTATGCCAAACATTTAACGGATGGCTCTCCTCTTAGTATGCCAAACATTTAACGGATGGCTCTCCTCTTAGTATGCCAAACATTTAACGGATGGCTCTCCTCTTAGTATGCCAAACATTTAACGGATGGCTCTCCTCTTAGTATGCCAAACATTTAACAAAGAAGCCGGCATCACGTATCTCACATGAGGCTGATGACGGGTTCACGACAGTCACATAGCATTGTCTTCAGCATCTCCAAATGAAAAGATACAGTAAACGGATAATTAAGGCCTTACGAACCTGTTACTTCATTTATTTCTTTACGACTGTTCCGTGTCTTGTCTATTTTTGTGGCCCATGTACCTGTCTTTATTCTAACAAAAAACAACAACAACATATTTTTCAGTCTTTTTGTAAGTGTCAGCGTTTATATGTAGTGATTTGGTGACTATGAAGTGAACATGTCAGCATTGTTCAGAGAGAATATTAGCTGTCCATTCTGCAATGTGTCTTTTTTCTGTCTGTTTAGCTTCTAAATGTATTTTTGTCACATTCATCTTTCTGAACATAATTAATATCCTTTTAAAAACATTTACATTGGGGGGGGGGGGGGGGGGGTGATATGCCGAGTGAGACGGGCGGCATCTTCAGCATGGTCTAGTTGTTTCTGTTTGAAGGATGTCCACACATCAGGTATAATGTTATGAATGTATTAACTTTGGTATATGTTCATATTCATACTTATTCACGTGCTTGTATGTGAGGATGGTTTGTTGGGAATTGGGTGAGTGAGGTTGGGGGTGTGCGTGTCGGTGGAGAAGGTGTGTGTGTTGTGTGTGTGTGTGTGTGTGTGTGTGTGTGTGTGTGTGTGTGTGTGTGTGTGTGAATGTGCGCGCGCGCGCGCGCGCGTGCGTGCGTGCGTGCGTGCGTGTGTGTGTGTGTGTGTGTGTGTGTGTGTAGAGAGAGAGAGAGAGAGAGAGAGAGGAGAGAGAGAGAGAGAGAGAGAGAGAGAGAGAGAGAGAGAAGAGAGAGAGAAACAAGTGCTAGTGACTATCTTCGGTCGATGTGTGAATGACCACGCATCGAATTGTTCCATATAAAACACAGGAGAAGGGAGGAAGGAAGATGTTAGCGTCAAAGTGTAAATATTATATCCTGTACAACCAGTAGCATCCAATTCTTTCACGTAAACAGAAGCGTTTGTTACTTTTCCCCGGAGTCGGCTTTCGTTTCCAGTGTGAGACTCATCAGCAGAACCTGGTCTGATCGTGTCAGACCAGCCATGGTATGTAACAGAGACATACGTCCTATATGTCAAGTGGTTTTCTGACCAACACCATAAGAAAACCACAACCCAACGATCCCTAAGTGGGTCAGCGAAGGGCATGACGAAGAAATGGGAACAAAGTGTCATGGGAACAAAGTGCCTCCAAGAACTAAGTAACAAAATAAATAAAGAAATAACAAAAAGAAATGGACGTGCTTTCTTGCTTTTCTTCAGGATCCGAAAAAAAAAGATGAAAGTGAGGTCAAAATGCACAAAGTCTGGCTACTCACACCTACTGCGGAATTATATGAACATCATTAGTCATGAGAGACGCCGATGATGGCCAATGTGAACTATATGAACATCATTAGTCATGAGAGACGCCGATGATGGCCAATGTGAACTATATGAACATCATTAGTCATGAGAGACGCCGATGATGGCCAATGTGAACTATATGAACATCATTAGTCATGAGAGACGCCGATGATGGCCAATGTGAACTATATGAACATCATTAGTCATGAGAGACGCCGATGATGGCCAATTGTGAACTATATGAACATCATTAGTCATGAGAGACGCCGATGATGGCCAATGTGAACTATATGAACATCATTAGTCATGAGAGACGCCGATGATGGCCAATGTGAACTATATGAACATCATTAGTCATGCGAGACGCCGATGATGGCCAATGTGAACTATATGAACATCATTAGTCATGAGAGACGCCGATGATGGCCAATGTTTGGTATACGTTATTCCCTGAATCGTTCTTAAACACTGAGAGAGAGAGAGAGAGAGAGAGAGAGAGAGAGAGAGAGAGAGAGAGAGAGAGAGAGAGAGAGAGAGAGAGAGAGAGACAGACAGACAGACAGACAGACAGACAGACAGAAACAGAAAGCGTTTAACCGCTCAGTGACAGAAGAAGGTACCATCAAATTCTGGCTTGTGAACAGAACAATTTGATGTAACACAGACCGGTCGTAAGCAGGCACGAATTTTGGCATGCCAGTTTGTCCATACTTTTTGCTAGACGGACATAGAATACGCGCCTGTAAATGTTCTTGGTATACTGCATGTTGATCATCTGCAGATACTTCTGGCTAACTGGTATCAGCGCAATGCGCCAAAACAGTGTCACATATTACTGTCTTTGTCAAATATGTTAAAAGCAAAGTGACACACAAAATGTAATTATGTGCATCGTATACACGCATACTCAGACAACTTCATACGAAGACATTCATTCAATGTTTACATTGGCATTTTGGCAGCAACTAGTCTGGAACTGGAAACCATTCTAGTGTCCACTACAGTAAACGGATCCAGCTTGTGAAGCTGAGAATCGACCCCTCGGGAACCCCCCCCCCCCCCCCCCCCCCCCCCCCCCCCCCCCCCCCCCCCAGACACTCTCCCGGGATGGACTGACACCGCTTTCATCATCTTCCTATCATGTCTGTCCCTAGTGGCAACGTCCGACGATCTTTGGCGAAGCTGGTAATCTCATTGCAATGACGCTTTCAGACAACCAGCCGTGGTGGACCGCGCCCATCAACGCTGGCGGGAAGAGTTCAAGATGCCGTTTTACGACCCATTCTCTGGACGCAAGGCTGAAGAGAATTGGGCGAGTTCCGCCGACAGACAGTCGCGACGCTGCAGACCTAAAGACATCTCACACATAAAATAAAAAGCGACGTTGATGGTCCCTGCGCAGCGGGAACGGACCGAAATCCGCCAACATCCACTGTGCCCTGTGACAAACGGTCCCATTCTGAGAATGAATTAAGAACCAGACTGTCAAGTTAAGTGCCATCTTTGATAGGGAGAATGTCTGGAAAAGGACAGATATTTCCTCCGAAAGTCAAAGTATGTCGTGTGGTAGTATTCTTACAACGAACCCTTACATTAGCTTGGACGGCCTGGACTTTGTGCAGAAGACATGATCGTAGGGTGAGAAACTTTTATACGACCCGTCTTCAGGAAATCGCAAAAATAGAAAGAGCAGGACACTTTATAGAGAGTCAGTGTCTGTGGACAGATCATTTTCGTTTTACCACAGTAGAACACACACTAAGGAAAAACGGTCATAAGAAAAGACCATAAGGAGCAACCGGAATTTATGTAAAAAGTATGCCACGGATATTTACAAACACACACACACACACACACACACACACACACACACACACACACACACACACACACACACACGCACACACACACACACACATACACACACATTGGCGCGCGCGCGCGCGCTGTCACAAATTGTTCAAACAGTAAAGAAATCATGTAGCCTTTCTCAAAGTGTGACATATTTCAACTGCCGTTCAGATGACTCATATCAGTACTCCCATGAATGTTACTATTTATATTTGCCATTGTGCTCAGGATCTAGGAGGTCTTTTTTCTTTCGAATCCAAACAATTTGTTCAAATGGACGTCAATGGTATATAACATATCCCCCAAAACACGAAAACAAAACAACACACACACACACCACACACACACACACACACACACACACCACACACACCACACAAAACACACACACACACAAACGTGCGCGCACGCACGCACGCACGCACGCACGCACGCACACACACACACACAAATCACCTTGTCCATTATTTAGAAAGAGAGGGGGTTAGTTACCGCCAAGGGCATTGACTAACAAAGCACAGGACAAGACACAATGCATTCGACTTCTTGGGTCTTCTTCAGGCAAAAAACACACATCACATTTAACATTTAGGATAGTACAAAGTCGTCCACTGTGTGTGTGTGTGTGTGTGTGTGTGTGTGTGTGTGTGTGTGTGTGTGTGTGTGTGTATATGTGTGTGTGTGGTGTGTGTGTATGTATGTGTGTGTGTGTGTGTGTGTGTGTGTGTGTGTGTGTGTGTTGTGTGTGTGTGTGTGTGTGTGTGTGTTGTGCTGGCGGCCATTTTTCTGAACACATGGACAGATAAGTCACTCTTCGTTTCTTTGTTTGTACTGTCCTAAATGTTAAATGTGATCTGTGTTTTTGCCTGAAGAAGACCCAAGAGGTCGAAATGCATTATGTCTTGACCTGTGCTTTGTTAGTCAATGTCCTTGGCGGTAACTAACCCCCTCTCTTCTAAACTTTGCTTCATTCTCCGTCCTCAGTCACTCCACTTTGACACCTTATCCATGTATTTTGAAAGGACAACTAAAGTACATCTTTGTCGTATAGTCTCCATCCCAAGTGGAAGTCTATACAACCATCGTTTTCTTTATCATCCTCGTAGCTCAAAAGGGAAAGAACTTCTCACATCACACGCACTTGTCTTGTGATCTCAGTGCCCATTCAGGCCACAAGAAACAAGTCTGTCATGAGTCTTCACTGTCAGTGTCAGGGACTGTCATCTGGACATCATCTGTGATGGTAGTCTTCCTTCGGAGGGAAAGGTTGACTCATGCCGTATGTTTTACTAAACAGTCTCTGCTATCAGCTGTCAAGCTGACGATGGGGAGCAGATGGGAGGGGGTGGTGGTTAGTAGACAATGTCCTGCGTGTGTTGGATCCACAAAAGGCACCCAGGACCACCCAAACAACTCGACAGTAGAAGAGAAACGGCACTGACTTGACTGCTGGGATGCATGCTGATGATGTACTAGGTACAGAGTCAGGATGCTTTGAGGAGGATGCAATTATAGAATCAGAGAAGAAGGAGAAGAAGAAGAAGAAGAAGAAGAAGAAGAAGAAGAAGAAGAAGAAGAAGAAGAAGAAGGACAACAACAGCAACACAACACACAATGTAGAGAAGAAGGAAAAGATAAGAAGAAAAAAGAGTGCTAAAAGAAGAAGAGAAGAAGAAGAAGAAGAAGAAGAAGAAGAAGAAGAAAAGAAGAGAAGAGAAGAAGAAGAAGAAGAGAAGAAGACGAAGAAGAAGAAGATGAAGAAGAAGAAGAAGAGAGAGAGTGTAACGAGGAGGAAGAATGGTAGAAGGAAAAAAAACTACAAAGAATGAAAAGACGAAACAGTCAAAGAAGCAGAAGAAGAAGAAGAAGGAGGAGGAGGAGGAGGAGGACGGAAGGAAGTGGAGCAGGAAGAAGAGGAAGAGGAGAAAACCAAAGAATAAAACACAAAGGCAGACAGCTCTTGCCTGTGTTGAAAAGGAACGAGTCCTCTTAGTTTCTCACAGAAATAAGGAAGGAGAGGGTCCCCCCCCCCCCCCCATGTGGTGATTACGGTGTTCATGTAGTTTTTTTTTTGCTGTCGAATTTTCATGATCTCTCTCAGACATGCATCATTCGCCACAAATTTTGGCCGTGTTATACACAGCCATATCAAAGTACTTCCAGTCGATTTTCTAGAGCCAGCAAGCCACAGGAGCTGTGTGAATCTGGTCGTCATGAAGCCACCATCAGAGGAGACACTGCACCACCGTGGTTTACTTCAGCTGTGTTCAGTAGTGGCTATTTTCATCTGATAAGTGCACAACATTCCCAACTACCTTTCCCGCCTGGTCTCTCTCCCCCCCCCCCTCCTCCCCCCTCCCCCCATGACAATAACTGCTTGATCTCGGAACTAGGGTAATCGAGCATCCTTTCCTCAAGGTCACCACCACACCCATACAATGACAGTCCCGTGAACCCACCAGTGCCGAAGACTTTGACACAAACTACCATAGGCTTCGATTTGGAGAGGACATCGAAACTGACGTCACCACGAGAGCAGTAGTGCAATAAAATTTGAGACTTAAAAAAAATCGAAATGCTCAATGAGCTGATAAAGACAAATGCTATAGAATGTCAAATGGGTTTGAGACTACATGAAAGAGCTGTTTTCTGAATACATCTTTGCCGTGATTAGGACAGAGAGATACATACGCCTGCAGCAACGGCAAGGAAGTTTGAACAAACGCTATCAGAGTCGTATCCTTTAAAGGGAATTAGCCGGGACAGCACCTGTTGCTGTCAGTAAGAGCTTAAACGTTCTGCGTATGTTATATTTGAACAGGCTGTGCAGAACCCGTTGAGGTGACTTGGCAACTGTGCCTAGTCGTCTCTGCTAGGTTGCCTCATGGTGGTTGTCAACTGCGGACTGCCACTGCCAAGGCTGCTCAACACACACACACACACACACACACACACACACACACACACACACACACACACACACACACACACCACACACACACACCACACACACACACCACACACAAACCACACACACACACACACACACACACACACACACACACACACACACACAACACACACACACTCTTTTTCTCTCTCTCCTCTCTCTCTCACTCCCTCTCTCTCTTTCTCTCTCTCTCTCACCTCTCTCTCACACACACATGCACGCACACGCACGCACGCACGCACGCACACACACACACACACACACACTCAGACAGACAGACAGGCAGACAGACAGACAGACAGACAGACAGACACCCCCCACACACTCCCACCCCCAACACACACACACACAAAGTGTTCTTCACTTGACTTGACCTGGGTGCGCTTGAGATCGGGAAACACAGAATGAGTGGCCCGGGAGGTCACCACTGGAGAGATCGGAGGATACAGTCAGCACAAACACGTCTGGAAAGTTACCAGAGCGGTGCCCAGCGTTGAACTGTGGTCAAGACAAAAGTGGAGCTGTCCGCAATCGGTCACTCACCGAGTCTGGCACGGGAACCGTGAAGACCGGTCATTTTCTGCCGGTTCAGCCTGGAGCTGATGACGCCAGTGCCAGCATTGCACAACAGCCAGCCGCTGATCCCAGGATCAATACTTCGATCTGTTACTCAGATACTCTTGCCAAAGCCGGACAGCTACTTGCCGCCATTCTTCGTTCCGCAATGAAATGATTGAGAGAGCCTGATAAACCATCCGTTACACGTGCCACGTTTGTCATGGCCTTATCAAGGTAGCCAGCCCAAATGAGGTGATTGAGTGGAGAAACGTATGAGTGGAGAAACGTAACACTGCACTGCACTCTCTTTGGTACAATGACGTGACTCACTGACTGTCGAAACGTCTTTAAAGTCACGGGTATATGATGGGGACATTACACACGTGCAATGAAAGGGGAGGCAGTGGGCAAGGGAATGTGAAGGGGAAACTAGTAGAGAACGGCGTGAAGACTCTCTGAAGATGCATAATGTGGATGAGTCATAGTTCAAACCAACATCGATGACTGGACCGATCAGACAGATAGATGCATCTAGTTTTCAGCCCTGACTTGTTCCAAATGTTTGTCGTCTTTTTGCATTGATCTAGTGGTAGGATGATGTGTTTTTTATTTTAATTTTACACTTCCATTTTGAGAGAAAATATACATGTACAGCAGTTTTGTTTGTTTTCCACAGTTCAGCATCAGTACAAATGTCCCATGACTGCTAGCACAAATGTTATATGATTGCTAGCACAAATGTTCTATGATTGCTGGCGCAAATGTTATATGATTGCTAGCGCAAATGTTATGATTGCTAGCGCAAATGTTCCATGATTGCTAGCGCAAATGTTCCATGATTGCTAGCGCAAATGTTCTATGATTGCTAGCGCAAATGTTCTATGATTGCTAGCGCAAATGTTATATGATTGTTAGCGCAAATGTTCCATGATTGCTAGCGCAAATGTTCCACGATTGCTAGCGCAAATGTTATATGATTGCTAGCGCAAATGTTCTATGATTGCTAGCGCAAATGTTATATGATTACTAGCGCAAATGTTATATGATTGCTAGCGCAAATGTTCCATGATTGCTAGCGCAAATGTTATATGATTGCTAGCGCAAATGTTCCACGATTGCTAGCGCAAATGTTATATGAATGCTAGCGCAAATGTTCCATGATTGCTAGAGCAAATGTTATATGATTGCTAGCGCCTGTTCTATGATTGCTAGCGCAAATGTTCTATGATTGCTACGCAAATGTTCCACGATTGCTAGGGTAAATGTCCCATGATTGCGAGCGCAAATGTCCCATGATTGCCAGGGCAAATGTTCCATGATTGCTAGTACAAATGTTCCATGATTGCTAGCGCAAATTTCCCATGATTGCTAGCGCAAATGTTCCATGATTGCTAGCGCAAATGTCCCATGATTGCTAGGGCAAATGTTCCATGATTGCTAGCGCAAATGTCCCATGATTGCTAGCGCAAATTTCCCATGATTGCTGGCGCAAAATGTTCCATGATTGCTAGCGCAAATGTCCCATGATTGCTAGGGCAAATGTTCCATGATTGCTAGCGCAAATGTCCCATGATTGCTAGCGCAAATGTCCCATGATTGCTAGCACAAATATCCCATGATTGCTAGCACAAATTTACCATGATTGCTAGCGCAAATGTCCATGATTGCTAGCACAAATTTACCATGATTGCTAGCGCAAATGTCCCATGATTGCTAGCACAAATGTCCCATGATTGTTAGCACAAATGTTCCACGACTGCTGGCCATTTTTCATGAAATTGTCAACCTCATTTACCTCTGGTGATCGATGTCAAGCCCGTAAATTAATTTACAGCACCTTTTCCAGTTTGCCCATTCTAATGTATCAGCATACATCTCAGGAAAGTATAGATGACTGATGAAATAATGCATGAAAGCCAAAAAAATGTACAATTTCATACGAAGGCAGACATGTTAAAAACCGAGGAACTCTCTGAGCACAACCTTCTGGGGCTCTTGACACTGGAAACAACGGAAAGGATATCAATGTAAGCGAAACCGCGGAAAAGGCGTCTTAATGCAGAAAACAAGAAAAAAACCGCAGGAAGCGTAGACGAAACCTCTGTGACAAAGGAGTTGGGGACCAACGTGTCGTGCCGAACTATGCATGCAGCGCGGTGGTTCCTGAACTTCTCTCTCAGACACACCTTTGTCAGAAATACACTTTGAAGCCATTCTGCCCGTGGTGTTGCTTCACGACGTCACTTAGGGAAATATATTTTGTTCAATAATTCCTGTCGGGAGACTGCTTGAAAATATCATATCTGGCTACAAACTCAAATGGCAGACGATAATAATCGGGTAGACCCGTTTCTCATTCTAAGTATGGCATTTTGTTTTTAAAACAAGGAAAGATTTATTCTGATATCGTTCGCCATGAGGGATACTGTATTAAAAATAAAAAACAAACATGCATGAAATAGTATTAAATGGAAGAAAAGGGAGTCAAAACTAAAGACAGCTAATCTATATAAAATAAAATGAAACAATCCGTCAAATTCGACGTCGTAAAAAAAAACTTCGTTTCGGAAGATGATATTCCTAAGTCATTTGACGTAAGTATGCAATTGGTACAGCATAAATAGAATAAAGAAAAATGAAATAAACTTTTATGCTGAACTCACACAGACAACTTGTCTTTTTTACACACTCTTATCCTTTGGAAGACAAGGAAGTTTCATGAGATGTACCATTGGACGAGTCATTCACCATGAAACGTGTTCTTATGGTGTTGGGATTTACATGACGTAAGACATAAACACTTGGTAGCAGACTCCATGAAAACCCTTTCCAGAGATGGTTCATCAAATGGGAATTTTGAGTTTCTAGGTGAGGTAAATAACTTGCGCCTGGCTTAAGATTTTGTGCGTATTGAAGTCGGTAAGAAAAATGCATTTCTGAAATCGATGTTGAAAAGTGTGACACTCACCTCATATGTTCCCATGCCATCGACAGTGGGAGAGAAACATCACGAAATGAAAATGTCTGTCTGTCTGTCTGTCTGTCTGTCTGTCTGTCTCTGTCTGTCTGTCTGTCTGTCTGTCTGTCTGTCTGTCTCTCTCTCTCTCTCTCTCTCTCTCTCCTCTCTCTCTCTCTCTCTCTCTCTCTCTCTCTCTCTTCCGTATCACATTCTTGACTCTTTATTTCTTTCTCTGTCCGACGTGGTGACAGCCCTGATGTGGCCCTTTGCGGTCGGCTGGGCTATAAGCAACATTTATCTTATCTTTTTCTCTGTCCGACTGTCTTTACCTCCCCTTCCTTTGTCTCTCTATCTCTCAGCATGACACTACACTACCCTCTCGCTTCTATTTATCTATTTAATTGTCTGCCTCTTTATTTCTTTCTGTTCGTCTGCTTCTGTCGTTCTGTCAATCTGTCTCCGTTTCACACTTTTATGTTTCACTCCCCCCCCTTTACTGCCCGCTTCATATCCTTTATATATATCTCTCTCCTCTTGCCAGCCCTGTCCCTGTCTCTCTTCCCTTCACCCCACCCCACCCACTCCTACTCTCTCTCTCTCTCTCTCTCTCTCTCTCTCTCTCTCTCTCACTCTCAACTCGGACAACACGTAAAGTGCGAAACGCAGTATCAAAGTGCACAATAGCAGATCCCGAGTAATGATCACTGTAAGTAATATACGACTTAGTTTACATCACAACCACGTCATCTCATTTACTCGTTCATGTGGTGAGTGAAGGCGTCTTCATCTCTCTCTCTCTCTCTCTCTCTCTCTCTCTCTCTCTCTCTCTCTCTCTCTCAGAGTGCACACGTACGCGCACGCGTCTCTCTCTCTCCTCTCTCTCTCTCTCTCTCTCTCTCTCTTCTCTCTCTCTCTCTCTCTGTGCGCGCGTACGTGCGTGCCCTGTGTGTGTGTGGGTGCGTGCGTGCGTGCGTGCGTGCGCGCGCGTGCGTGTATGTGTGTGTCTGTATGTGTGTGTGATTTATTCCATGCGTGCCTCTCTGTGTCTGTATACATTTATGCCTGAACGCTCGCTCGCGCGCTGGCATGTGTGTCTGTGTGTCAGTAGGAGTCTATGTCTGTGCATATGTCTGTGTGTGCGTCTGTGTGAATACATGACTGAGGAAGCGTCTGTGCATACGGGTGTAAATGTACGTGTATGAATGTTCGTGTAAGCGTGTGTTTACGCACAAGTGGTGTGTGTGTGTGGTGTGTGTTGTGTGTGGTGTGTGTGTGTGTGTGTGTGTGTGTGTGTGTGTGTGCGCGCGCGGGCGCGCGCATGTGTATGTGTGTGTGTGTGTCTGTGCGCGCGCGCGCGAGTGCATGTACGTGTGCGTGTGCGTGCACGTGTGTGTGTGTGTGTGTGTGTGTGTGTGTGTGTGTGTGTGTGTGTGTGTGTGTGTGTGTGTGCCTGTGTTGGCTGCGCTCGTACGCGCGCGCTTATGTAAGGTATATATGTGTGTGTGTGTGTGTGTGTGTGTGCGCGTGCGTGCGTGCGTGTGTGTGTGTGTGCGCGAGCGCGCATGTGTGTGTGTGTGTGTGTGTGTGTGTGTGTGTGTGTGTGTGTGTGTGTGTGTGTGTTATTCTGTTCATAATGTTTTCGTAAATGTCAGTATAACCTTGAGTTAATTCGACAAAAAAATTGGTTTCTGTCAGTTGTGTGTGTGTGTTGGGGGTGTGTGTGTGTGTGTGTGTGTGTACGCACGAACGTGTGCATATATGTCTGTGCGTGCGCGCGCGTGCATATGTGCATACACACACACACACACACGCACACACACACACACACACACACGACACAATCAGCCGTGCCCTCCCTGATGAGTCCGATCCAGCGGACGAAAGGTCTAGGAGCAGGCAATAACAAATAGAGCTGCCTTCGAGAGGGAGTACGGTGGTTCCCTCAGGCAGCTAGTGAAGGGCTTCTCATATTATAATATATTCCCCCCATTTTCTTCATCTTCCATTTTTTTTTTTAAATTTTCAAATCTTTGCCAAGTCATTACTATAACGACTGAAGAATTGTTAACCTGCACTTGTTTTCCCCCACTACTTAATTGTTCAGCATTATCTCTCTCTCTCTCTCTCTCTCTCTCTCTCTTCTCTCCTCTCTCTCTCTCTATATATATATATATATATATATATGTATATATATATATGACGATAGCCAAGCGCTAGAAACAAATTTGTAGAGTTTTAATATTCCTTTTCAATATTGTTAACAAATGTTGCTCCCCAAGGGTCGAGCACTTTAAAGTCATTTTTAGGATTTTTAATTACATTCATCTTCAACACACACACACACACACACACACACACACAATATAATATATATAATATATAAATATATATTGAATTATAAACAAAGCTTGCTCTTATGTCTTAGATTAAAGAAATAGGGGGAGATACGCATTCATATCTGCAGTGGTAGATGATTCTGCCTAACTAACATATGTGCATGAGTGGGTGAAGGGGAAAAAATAAATAAAATAAATGCTTCTCAAAATGAGCCTTCAGCAAGCTTATATTCTCCAAGGGGAGACATCCTCCCATAGGGAGGGAAACTCACTAACATATAACTCCTGGTCATATACCGATATTTCGAAACTTGGTGGTTTCTCCTCAGTGACCGCGGAAAGTGGTAATTTGACTCCTCTGCCTTCTCAGTTTTAAGAAGAATGCAATCCCAGAAAAGGCTGGTGTGCAATACCGTAGTATGTTTGTTGAGTTTTCAAAAAACCAGCCAAAGGTGCCACCTAAGAAGCAAATGAAAAACATGAAAGAGCAAAACAAGCTACATTTTCTTGTGAAAAGTAGAAAATATAAAAAAAATATCCTCTTAAGACACAAGTGCTGAGGGCCAGTTCTTGGAATGAATCCGCAAGGGACTAAAATACAACAAACTAATAAATTCCAAGGATAAGTACCGAGCACCGTTCCAGCAACTTACAGAGCAGCTTGGTGTTGCAATGACTGCAAGAAATATTGAATTATAAACAAAGCTTGTTCTTATGTCTTAGATTAAAGAAATAGGGGAGATACGCATTCATATCTGCAGTGGTAGATGATTCTGCCTAACTAACAGTATGTGCATGAGTGGGTGAAGGGGGAAAAAATAAATAAAATAAATGCTTCTCAAAATGAGCCTTCAGCAAGCTTATATTCTCCAAGGGGGAGACATCCTCCCATAGGAGGGAAACTCACCAACATATAACTCCTGGTCATATACCGATATTTCGAAACTTGGTGGTTTCTCCTCAGTGACCGCGGAAAGTGGTAATTTGACTCCTCTGCCTTCTCAGTTTTAAGAAGAATGCAATCCCAGAAAAGGCTGGTGTGCAATACCGTAGTATGTTTGTTGAGTTTTCAAAAAACCAGCCAAAGGTGCCACCTAAGAAGCAAATGAAAAACATGAAAGAGCAAAACAAGCTACATTTTCTTGTGAAAAGTAGAAAATATAAAAAAATATCCTCTTAAGACACAAGTGCTGAGGGCCAGTTCTTGGAATGAATCCGCAAGGGACTAAAATACAACAAACTAATAGATTCCAAGGATAAGTACCGAGCACCGTTCCAGCAACTTACAGAGCAGCTTGGTGTTGCAATGACTGCAAGAAATATTGAATTATAAGAGCAAGCTTTGTTTATAATTCAATATTTCTTGCAGTCATTGCAACACCAAGCTGCTCTGTAAGTTGCTGGAACGGTGCTCGGTACTTATCCTTGGAATTTATTAGTTTGTTGTATTTTAGTCCCTTGCGGATTCATTCCAAGAACTGGCCCTCAGCACTTGTGTCTTAAGAGGATATTTTTTTTATATTTTCTACTTTTCACAAGAAAATGTAGCTTGTTTTGCTCTTTCATGTTTTTCATTTGCTTCTTAGGTGGCACCTTTGGCTGGTTTTTTGAAAACTCAACAAACATACTACGGTATTGCACACCAGCCTTTTCTGGATTGCATTCTTCTTAAAACTGAGAAGGCAGAGGAGTCAAATTACCACTTTCCGCGGTCACTGAGGAGAAACCACCAAGTTTCGAAATATCGGTATATGACCAGGAGTTATATGTTAGTGAGTTTCCCTCCCTATGGGAGGATGTCTCCCCCTTGGAGAATAAAGCTTGCTGAAGGCTCATTTTGAGAAGCATTTATTTTATTTATTTTTTCCCCCTTCACCCACTCATGCACATACTGTTAGTTAGGCAGAATCATCTACCACTGCAGATATGAATGCGTATCTCCCCCTATTTCTTTAATCTAAGACATAAGAGCAAGCTTTGTTTATAATTCAATATTTCTTGCAGTCATTGCAACACCAAGCTGCTCTGTAAGTTGCTGGAACGTGCCGTACTTATCCTTGGAATTTATTAGTTTGTTGTATTTAGTCCCTTGCGGATTCATTCAAGAACTGGCCCCAGCACTTGTCATTAAAATTTATTTACGC
>CM031609.1:28486104-28500943 GCA_018398815.1 Conus ventricosus | reverse complement strand
CGCGAGTGCATGTACGGTGCGTGTGCGTGCACGTGTGTGTGTGTTGTGTGTGTGTGTGTGTGTGTGTGTGTGTGTGTGTGTGGTGTGTGTGTGTGCCTGTGTTGGCTGCGCTCGTACGCGCGCGCTTATGTAAGGTATATATGTGTGTGTGTGTGTGGTGTGGTGTGTGCGCGTGCGTGCGTGCGTGTGTGTGTGTTGTGCGGGGACGCGCATGTGTGTGTGTGTGTGGGGTGTGTGTGTGTGGGTGTGTGTGTGTGTGTGTGGTGTGTGTGTTATTCTTTTCATAAGGGTTTTCGTAATGTCAGTAAAACCCTTGAGTTAATTCGACAATAAATTGGTTTCTGTCAGTGTGTGTGTGTGTGGTGTGTGGGTGTGTGTGTGTGTGTGTACGCACGAACGTGTGCATATATGTTGTGCGTGCGCGCGCGTGCATATGTGCTTACACACACACACACACGCACACACACACACACACACACACGACACAATCAGCCGTGTCTCCCTGATGAGTCCGATCCAGCGGACGAAAGGTCTAGGAGCAGGCAATACAAATAGGCTGCCTTCGAGAGGGAGTACGGTGGTTCCCTCAGGCAGCTAGTGAAGGGCTTCTCATATTTAATATATTCCCCCCATTTTCTTCATCTTCCATTTTTTTTTAAAGTTCAATCTTTGCCAAGTCATTACTATAACGACTGAAGAATTGTTAACCTGCACTTGTTTTCCCCCACTACTTAATTGTTCAGCATATCTCTCTCTCTCTCTCTCTCTCTCTCTCTCTCTCTCTCTCTCTCTCTCTATATATATATATATATATATATGTATATATATATATGACGATAGCCAAGCGCTAGAAACAAATTTGTAGAGTTGTAATATTCCTTTTCAATTTGTTAACAAATGTTGCTCCCCAAGGGTCGGAGCACTTTTAAAGTCATTTTAGGATTTTTAATTACATTCTTCTTCACACACACCATCACACACACACACACACATATATATATATATATATATATAATATATATTGAATTATAAACAAAGCTTGCTCTTATGTCTTAGATTAAAGAAATAGGGGGAGATACGCATTCATATCTGCAGTGGTAGATGATTCTGCCTAACTAACAGTATGTGCATGAGTGGGTGAAGGGGAAAAAATAAATAAAATAAATGCTTCTCAAAATGAGCCTTCAGCAAGCTTATATTCTCCAAGGGGGAGACATCCTCCCATAGGGAGGGAAACTCACTAACATATAACTCCTGGTCATATACCGATATTTCGAAACTTGGTGGTTTCTCCTCAGTGACCGCGGAAAGTGGTAATTTGACTCCTCTGCCTTCTCAGTTTTAAGAAGAATGCAATCCCAGAAAGGCTGGTGTGCAATACCGTAGTATGTTTGTTGAGTTTCAAAAAAACCAGCCAAAGGTGCCACCTAAGAAGCAAATGAAAAAACATGAAAGAGCAAAACAAGCTACATTTTCTTGTGAAAAGTAGAAAATATAAAAAAATATCCTCTTAAGACACAAGTGCTGAGGGCCAGTTCTTGGAATGAATCCGCAAGGGACTAAAATACAACAAACTAATAAATTCCAAGGATAAGTACCGAGCACCGTTCCAGCAACTTACAGAGCAGCTTGGTGTTGCAATGACTGCAAGAAATATTGAATTATAAACAAAGCTTGTTCTTATGTCTTAGATTAAGAAATAGGGGGAGATACGCATTCATATCTGCAGTGGGTAGATGATTCTGCCTAACTAACAGTATGTGCATGAGTGGGTGAAGGGGGAAAAAATAAATAAAATAAATGCTTCTCAAATGAGCCTTCAGCAAGCTTATATTCTCCAAGGGGGAGACATCCTCCCATAGGGAGGGAAACTCACCAACATTTAACTCTGGTCATATACCGATATTTCGAAACTTGGTGGTTTCTCCTCAGTGACCGCGGAAAGTGGTAATTTGAACTCCTCTGCCTTCTCAGTTTTAAGAAGAATGCAATCCCAGAAAGGCTGGTGTGCAATACCGTAGTATGTTTGTTGAGTTTTCAAAAAAACCAGCCAAAGGTGCCACCTAAGAAGCAAATGAAAAACATGAAAGAGCAAAACAAGCTACATTTTCTTGTGAAAAGTAGAAAATATAAAAAAAATTCCTCTTAAGACACAAGTGCTGAGGGCCAGTTCTTGGAATGAATCCGCAAGGGACTAAAATACAACAAACTAATAGATTCCATAGAGGAAGTACCGAGCACCGTTCCAGCAACTTACAGAGCAGCTTGGTGTTGCAATGACTGCAAGAAATATTGAATTATAAGAGCAAGCTTTGTTTATAATTCAATATTTCTTGCAGTCATTGCAACACCAGCTGCTCTGTAAGTTGCTGGAACGGTGCTCGGTACTTATCCTTGGAATTTATTAGTTTGTTGTATTTTAGTCCCTTGCGGATTCATTCCAAGAACTGGCCCTCAGCACTTGTGTCTTAAGAGGATATTTTTTTATATTTCTACTTTTCACAAGAAAAGTAGCTTGTTTGCTCTTTCATGTTTTCATTTGCTTCTTAGGTGGCACCTTGGCTGGTTTTTTGAAAACTCAACAAACATACTACGGTATTGCACACCAGCCTTTTCTGGGATTGCATTCTTCTTAAAACTGAGAAGGCAGAGGAGTCAAATTTACCACTTTCCGCGGTCACTGAGGAGAAACCACCAAGTTTCGAAATATCGGTATATGACCAGGAGTTATATGTTAGTGAGTTTCCCTCCCTATGGGAGGATGTCTCCCCCTTGGAGAATATAAGCTTGCTGAAGGCTCATTTTGAGAAGCATTTATTTTATTTTATTTTTCCCCTTCACCACTCATGCACATACTGTTAGTTAGGCAGAATCATCTACCACTGCAGATATGAATGCGTATCCCCCTATTTCTTTAATCTAAGACATAAGAGCAAGCTTTGTTTTTAATTCAATATTTCTTGCAGTCATTGCAACACCAAGCTGCTCTGTAAGTTGCTGGAACGGTGCTCGGTACTTATCCTTGGAATTTATTTAGTTTGTTGTATTTTAGTCCCTTGCGGATTCATTCCAAGAACTGGCCCTCAGCACTTGTGTCTTAAGAGGATATTTTTTTATATTTTCTACTTTTCACAAGAAATATGTAGCTTGTTTTGCTCTTTCATGTTTTTCATTTGCTTCTTAGGTGGCACCTTTGGCTGGTTTTTTGAAAACTCAACAAACATACTACGGTATTGCACACCAGCCTTTTCTGGGATTGCATTCTTCTTAAAACTGAGAAGGCAGAGGAGTCAATTACCACTTTCCGCGGTCACTGAGGGAAAACCACCAAGTTTCGAAATATCGGTATATGACCAGAGTTTTATTGTTAGTGGTTTCCCTCCCTATGGGAGGATGTCTCCCCCTTGGAGAATATAAGCTTGCTGAAGGCTCATTTTGAGAAGCATTTATTTTATTTATTTTTTCCCCTTCACCCACCATGCACATACTGTTAGTAGGCAGAATCATTCACCACTGCAGATATGAATGCGTATCTCCCCTATTTCTTTAATCTAAGACATAAGAGCAAGCTTTGTTTATAATTCAATATTTCTTGCAGTCATTGCAACACCAAGCTGCTCTGTAAGTTGCTGGAACGGTGCTCGGTACTTATCCTTGGAATTTATTAGTTTGTTGTATATATATATATATATATATAATATAATAGAGAGAGAGTAGAGAGAGAGAAGGAGAGAAGAGAGGAGAGATATTATAAACAAAGCTTGCTCTTATGTCTTAGAGTGAAGAAATAGGGGACACTCTAAGACATAAGAGCAAGCTTTGTTTATAATTCAATATTTCTTGCAGTCATTGCAACACCAAGCTGCTCTCTAGGCTGCTGGAACGGTGCTCGGTACTTATCCTTGGAATTTGTTAGTTTGTTGTATATATAATATATATATATATATAATATATATATATATTATATTAGTGTGGTTAAAATACCCAAATGATTTTGATAGTGCTCGACCCCTTGGGGAGCAACATTTGTTAAAATAGGTTTTTAAAAAAGAATCTACAAATTTGTTTCGAGCGCGTTCCGCTGTCATCAGGATGGTTTTTGGTTTGCCCACCGCCGATGTTATATAGCGTGTGGGCTCCCGTTTGCGGTTGTTTGCACGTGCGGGTTGGCTGCACGTGTTTTTGGGGGGCTTTCAGGTTTTTGTTTTGGGGTGTATTCACTAACAACGATTTCCATTTATGCCTGCAGTTGTTTACTATTTCTGTTTTGGTGTTAAAAGTTGCTAAGTGTGGTTTGCATAGTATTAACCATTTTCAGTTAAACATAGGTTGACCTTTTTGAAACATTGCTGTATGGTGATGCTCTTTTTATGATTTTCCAGGATATATTGTAGCTTGTTTTTGCGTCTTTAAGTTTCCAGATATATTTGCTCAGTTCTGTTTGGTTTTTATATTTTTCTTTATTAAATGACTGTTTGTGGTTTGCATATCTGGTTTTGAAGTGGTTTTCAGTGATCCCTATGTATGTTTCTTTTTCATTTTCTGATGTCACAGTGGCTTGGTATACAATGTTGTTGTGAAGGCATTTATTGCTCAGCGGGCACTGCTCTTTTTTGATGCAATTGCAAGATTTCCTTTCTTCACCCTTCTTTGCTGTGTTGGTTTTCATTTTATTAGATGCGTCAATTAAATTTTTGAGCTTGGGCATGCATGAATACGATAGTTTGACGGTGTTTTTGTTGAATTATTTATATAGTTTGCACGTGCAGCCAACCCGCACGTGCAAACAAACCACAACGGGAGCCCACACGCTATATAACATCGGCGGTGGGTGTGACGTTTTTATTAAGACCCCATTCATAAATGATGGTTGAGTGCTCAGGCAAGAACGATAGACCGTAGTAGGAAAGTCAAGCTTCGTCCACACCCTTCACTTTCTTTCCACAGATGTAATCAAGAGGTTTGATCTTTGATTCAACAACTGAATTTAATTAAGTATGAATAAAGATGATGATGATCTGCTGTGAATATGTGTATGGGTTGCTTTGTATGTTGATGTCCGTTTGTTGCCTATGAATGAGTTACATATAAAAGAAATAAATCATGCACATACACCAAATAACGACAAAGTCTCTGTCTTCTTCCTTCACTTCTGCAGTAGCACGAATATAGACTGTCTGCTCGTGCTACAAAAAATATCTTCCGGAGGACACACACAGGTTATAGTCATACACAAGATATAATTTATGTATAGAAAAATGTCTGAGTGTGTTCTGGCGTGCTTTGATGTGGAGGGATGTGTTTATGAAATTGCCACTCAGCTTCACGGAATCGCGTAACGTTCCGGAGTTCCGCTGACGTTCACGGCTCTCTCCCAGATCCCGGCAAGGTCGACACACCAGCACGTTGCTCCCGACGAGGTGTAGCGGGATAAAGATGTGTGCCGAAGAAGGATGAAGTGGAATAGCAGGAGTGGTAGTAGAACAGGAACAGGAATATAGAACAGAACCGGATAGGACCTGCAAGATAACAATTGTCTTAGATCTTGCACCATGGTGGCACATCACTATTCCATCCATCACACGTTCTAAACACCACTTTACAATGGCACTAGCTTGCTCTATCATTTACAATTGATTTCCTTCAAAAATCGCTTTACGATGAAGCTCATCAACAAAGAAGGAAAAATGTATACGAATATTCCAATCTGCCTTGACTGAGTTATTCGCCAAGGCTTAGTGCTTGATGAATTACAATTATATTAATCCTTGAATGGATTAAATCAAATGGCGTTTAATCTTCATATTATACAGATCACTTAGATCCACGAAAATGCTTCGTTCATTAACTTGAACTCGTTTACGATTCTTTAAATAATAAATCTGCATTCACACAAATATCAACATCTTCTAAATATGGTTGCATACAACGGTGAGCTGAAATAGAATTTTACATAATATGGATTAGTACATGGCAACACGATATGATGAGAGCAAACAGATGAAGATGACAGCTCTACGATCAATCATACGTGTTGACCGGTAAACCCGAAATATTTAATTCAGAGCATATTAAAATGATCGCGCGCACAAAGTATTATTGAACTGGTAAATGTGCCTTAATGCGATTACATTGAAATAGATTTTGTTGCTCTATACGAAAAAATGATTTCGATCCATTTACCTCAACACAGTCTGTTAGTGCCCACAGTTTTCGACTCGCCCACGGAACGATGAGACTCGTTCAGCTTTCCCCGAAAAAAGTTGTGGGTGCTGTCGAATGCTCTGTGGTGCCCCCTTCAGTCCGGCCTAGACTGATGTCTTCAAAAGGTTACTTGCTCTTCCGATAATCAGACCTTTTCTACGGAGCCAATTTCACGACCTACTGGCTGTCCAAGATGGTAGATACAACGGCCACTATCTACCGCACATGCGCGGACAGAGACACTACTCTGCCACTTGGACAGTCGTGATTGGTCGTACGACGGTTTTCGATGCCCTACAATTGTAAATCATTTTATTATTAATACAAATGCAAGTCTGCATGATGCTTGAAATTATAAACGTACCGCCGCGTAAAGCAAAAACTAACAATTAGTTTTGTCGTTTGGACATAGAAATTATAATCCAGCGCAGAGCGAATAGACGTCATGTATCGATTGCGTCATTTTCTTAATGAAAATGAACCGGGCTTATGAATGAATGTCACAAATACCCCCCTACTTAGCGGAAAATCCTATTTAAGCAAAACACTAAGAAAGGTGACAGTCCATTAATAAGTCAAATACAGGATTAAACAATCAAATTATGCACAACTCTTTTGCATTTCTACAATATATACACATTTGCAGGATTCCAGAGTCCTTTACTCTTCTATAACTGCACTACTACTCATGTAGTCTCTTGAGTACGGCATTGATTGCCTCAACATGTTCCTCCCAAGTCTCAGAAGCGATTAGAATATCATCATAAAGTTGTGGACATCTTTGATTTTTATGTCACTCATAATTTCCTCTCATCCCTATGAACATGGCACTTGCGTTTCTCACGCCAAAGGGCATACGTTTGCACTGATATTGTCATGCGATGAACAATGTTTCCCAGCTCTGTCTTCCGTTCCTTGGTCAGATACTCGTCACGATCCTCCTCCTGCATAGCAACTGCGACGTACTCTTGTTATTTCAAGCCTTCTCTTTCAAAGTATTCTTTGAGGAGATTGACGTGGTATGTCTTCTCCTGCCGTTGATCTCATCTTGTAATCAACTGGATTAACTCTTCTGGAAATGGTGTACGGTCCTTTCCATGTTAACTGGAGGCTTGTTATGTTTCTGTGGAAGTAGCACTAATACTTTGTTCCAGGAATGAGATGTCTCATCTTCGTTTTCCTGTTGTAGTGCTTCGCTTGTCGTCCGGCGGCCTTGTCTAGATTGTCACGAGCTATCTTGCATGTTTCTTCGATTCTCTCCTTCAGATCGATGACATATTCCGCCGTGTTCTGACGTCTGTCTCCAGCTCCTCGTCTGTCCATATTTGTTTTAAGACCTGCATTGGTCCACGCACGTGTCCTCCCATATAATAGTTCAAATGGTGAGAACTTGAGTGATTTCTGTGGTGCTTCTCTGTAAGCGAACAATACTGCAGGAAGAAATCTGTCCCACTCTTTGGGTTGATCTAAACAAGTTTCTTCAACATGACCTTCAACGTGCCATTCAATCTTTCCACGAGTCCGTTGGTCTGAGCGTGGTATGGCGTTGTGGTGATACCTTTAATGTTCAAGAGTCTGTTGACCTCTTGCATCGTCCCAGAAAGAAATTGACTACCTCTGTCCGTGAGAATTTGTGTTGGTATCCCACTCGCGTCCAGATTTCCCACAAGCTTCAGCCACTGCTTCTGTGTTGATGTTACGGAGTGCTGTTGCCTCTGCGTAGCGCGTAGCATAATCGATGACGGTGAGAATGTATCTCTCCCTGATGATGACATGGGGTTGATGGGTCCGATGATGTCCACTGCAACACGATGGAACGGTATTTCGATCAGCGGCATCCGCTGAACTGGCGCTTTCCTAATGCTGTTTCTGCCGATACATCTCTGACACGTATCGCATGACGCACAATATCTTTTGACGTCACCTTCCACTCCTGGCCAAAAGAAATCATGTAGCAGACGCTCTCTTTCGTACGCCTTACACCGAGGTGTCCAGACATAGGTATGTCATGAGCTACTTGTAGTACGTTAGATCTCAGTTTCCTGGGTACCACAACTTGGGTATGCTGCGTCGTTGGTGTACGCACCTTCCTGTTATAGTATTCCCTTCTTGATCATAAATGATGTTTCAACACCTGTTTTGCTGGTAACGTGCGTTGTCTGATTTGCGGGCCAACTCAAACAACTTCTTGAGTGATGGGTCTTTAGTCTGTTCTTCTTTCAATTCTGCAGGAGATACAATGCTGCAAGTTGCTTCTTTGATCTTGAGCGGTCTCATCTGCCTGCCGGTAACTGCTGCCGCTTGGATCGGATAAACGGGCACATTAATGATCCCTCCTCTTTCTTGCTTGCGGGTATTTCCGATCAATACTGGGCAAACGGGTTTTTCCATAACAAGTACTTCAGTCTTGTCTGAAAAGTAGGGAGTCTCCATATGTACACTCGCCACAGGAAGATTCTGTTTGACTGATGACGATGCCAGTGATACCTCTTTTTTCTGACCTGTGTAACAATGTTCTGGAACTAATGTCTTTCCTCACGATCGTCATGGTAGAGCCTGTATCTCTCAACGCATCCACCGTTTCTCCTTCGAAATTCTACCGTGCATAGGGATTGGAACTCGATCCCTTTACAACTATCACACAACTGTTGATCATCTTTTAGTTGACACTGTGCAGCCGCTGTCGTAGTGCACATCGCTGTGTCATTTCTCTTTTGTGTACAATCCCTCTGGGTGTGTGGTCCTCCACATCTGTAACATTTTATCTGGAAGCGATAATTTCTCCTGTCGTTGCCTCCCCTGTCAGGTACAGATCCCCTAGGCTTATCCTCCTTCCGAGCTTCCTGTGTGGACCTCTGTTATCACTCCCATGACCATACCTACGATGATCAGGTTTACTCTCACGATAACTCCTCTCCACAAGTCTCGTCTGTTCAAATAGATCTGCTGCTGCAACAGCTTCCTTTCCAGTCTGTGGATCTCTCTCCCTGACAAATCTCGCCTGATCAAAAGGCAATGCTTCCAGAAACTTCTCTAGGATTAACATCTCTTTTAAATCCTTTTCTGTCCTGTTGGACAAATTCAACACCTCTCTAGCCACATAGACAAACGATCCCATAGTGACAATGACGTATCAGTGCTCTCTTTTGCGTGCTGTACGAAACTTCTGTCGGGGAATGACCAGCACTCAGTTGATACTTATGCAAAAGTGCCTGTTTGATGAGGTTATAGTCCGCCGACTCTGCCGCGGGTAGTTTTACATACGCTTCCCTAGCTCTGCCCTTGAGTATGGAGCTAACCTGGCACCCCATTCCTCCTCATTCCATCCATTAATGACTGCCACCTTTTCAAACTGAGTCAAATATGACTCAAGGTCGTCCTTGTCTTCTAAGTAAGGTAACTTGACCTTAGCCGACACTACAGTCTGAAGAATGGATTGGGCGCTAGCACTTGGTTGAGCATCACCACTGCTTCCTGGCTTTAACTCTAGCTAACTCTAGCTGTAATTGTCTCTCGGCCTCTCTTTCTTCTCGATCTCTTTCCTCCTTTCTTTCTTCTCGATCTCTTTCTTCCTTCTCTCGTTCTCTTTCCTCACGTTCCTTTCTTTCTTCTCTTTCTTCACGTTCCTTCTTCTCGATGTAAAGAGCAAGTTCTGCTCCTTTTAGGCCTAACTCTAGTGCTCAGCTTTCCATTCTCGGAACTGCGCACTAGTCTGAATTTGTTGAGACTGACTTCCGTCAGTGGCAGATGCCTGACGTCGGGACTTCCTGTCGGCATGTTGCCTACCACTGCAAGTCCTGATGTCTTAACAAATTTAACAGTACAAATAACGCGGAAACCGAATACCGTCACGCGTTAATGCCAAATGTATGGACACACGTTCCAAAACACAAAGTGCAAGGAAACAACTTTCCCACCACGACTGGGAAACACCTAACACAACCCCGTGTAGTAAAAATGGGGATAACAACACTCGAAACCCCAAACACGTGGTATTCAGAACACGTCAACAAACCAAACCACGGTTTGCACACACAGCTACGGAACGAACGTGCTAACTGACGAACGGACGTGCTGAAAAATATATCTCCAATATCGTACGTACGAAAACAATACGGCGCCCGCAAAATAGCCCGTGGTGCCACGTCGCACCCACGTTAATAGCTTACGTTGAAATGCGCTTTAGAGTATCAATACTTACTCTAATCACTGTGTCCCAATCCGACACAAATACAACACCACTGCACAATTCCAATGCAGTAAAGTCAAGATTGCACTCACCTGGCAACTTGAATCAAATCTTCTTCTTCACAATGGATCTAGTACAATAGATCTAATAAGAAGTTAAAATATGTCGTGGTAAATATGACGTGAATTGGCCAAGGTCGTTACTTTCTCTGTACTGTGTTGAGGCCTTTTCCAAAAATTAGGGAAATAATGAACAATAGCGTCGCGACTAACGAAATGAATACAAATGATTTATGAACAAAAAAAAAAATGTGAAATTTAAAATTTTCTATTTATAGTTTAGATGGTCAACACATATAATAGATCATAGAGCACACCGCCCAACCTCCCACTAGAAAAAAGGTGAAGGTTGCGGTCTACAATTCTTGCCTGCGTCACTGAGTCTTCCAGGTACTCCAGATCGAAAGATCCCGGGACGAGCCCCCAAATAATATGTGACGTTTTTATTAAGACCCCATTCATAAATGATGGTTGAGTGCTCAGCAAGAACGATAGACCGTAGTAGGAAAGTCAAGCTTTCGTCCACACCCTTCACTTTCTTTCCACAGATGTAATCAAGAGGTTTGATCTTTGATTCAACAACTGAATTTAATTAAGTATGATATAAAGATGATGATGATCTGCTGTGAATATGTCGTATGGTTGCTTTGTATGTTGATGTCCGTTTGTTGCCTATGAAATGAGTTACATATAAAAGAAATAAATCATGCACATACACCAATAAACGACAAAGTCTCTGTCCTTCTTCCCTTCACTTCTTGCAGTAGCACGAATATAGACTGTCTGCTCGTGCTACAAAAATTATCTTCCGGAGGACACACACAGGTTATAGTCATACACAAGATATAATATATGTATAGAAAAATGTCTGAGTGTGTTCTGGCGTGCTTTGATGTGGAGGGATGTGTTTATGAAATTGCCACTCAGCTTCACGGAATCGCGTAACGTTCCGGAGTTCCGCTGACGTTCACGGCTCTCTCCCAGATCCCGGCAAGGTCGACACATCCAGCACGTTGCTCCCGACGAAGGATGTAGCGGGATAAAGATGTGTGCCGAAGAAGGATGAAGTGGAATAGCAGGAGTGGTAGTAGAACAGGAACAGGAATATAGAACAGAACCGGATAGGACCAGCAAGATAACAATTGTCTTAGATCTTGCACCATGGTGGACACATCACTATTCCATCCATCACACGTTCTAAACACACTTTACAATGGCACTAGCTTGCTCTATCATTTACAATTGATTTCCTTCAAAATCGCTTTACGTATGAAGCTCATCAACAAAGAAGGAAAAATGTATACGAATTATTCCAATCTGCCTTGACTGAGTTATTCGCCAAGGCTTAGTGCTTGATGAATTACAATTATATTTAATCCTTGAATGGATTAAATCAAATGGCGTTAATCTTCATATTTTACAGATCACTTAGATCCACGAAAATGCTTCGTTCATAACTTGAACTCGTTTACGATTCTTTAAATAATAAATCTGCATTCACACAAATATCACATCTTCTAAATATGGTTGCATACAACGGTGAGCTGAAATAGAATTTACTAATATGGATTAGTACATGGCAACACGATATGATGAGAGCAAACAGATGAAGATGACAGCTCTACGATCAATCATACGTGTTGACCGGTAAACCCGAAATATTTTAATTCAGAGCATATTTAATGATCGCGCGCACCAAAGTATTATTGAACTGGTAAATGTGCCTTAATGCGATTACATTGAAATAGATTTTGTTGCTCTATACGAAAAAATGATTTCGATCCATTTACTCAACACAGTCTGTTAGTGCCACAGTTTTCGACTCGCCCACGGAACGATGAGACTCGTTCAGCTTTCCTTCCCCGAAAAAAAGTTGTGGGTGCTGTCGAATGCTCGTGGTGCCCCCTTCAGTCCGGCCTAGACTGATGTCTTCAAAAGGTTACTTGCTCTTCCGATAATCAGACCTTTTCTACGGAGCCAATTTCACGACCTACTGGCTGTCCAGATGGTAGATACAACGGCCACTATCTACCGCACATGCGCGGACAGAGACACTACTGCCACTTGGACAGTCGTGATTGGTCGTACGACGGTTTTCGATGCCTACAATTGTAAATCATTTTATTATTAATACAAATGCAAGTCTGCATGATGCTTGAAATTATAAACGTACCGCCGTAAAGCACAAACTAACAATTAGTTTTGTCGTTTGGACATAGAAATATAATCCAGCGCAGAGCGAATAGACGTCATGTATCGATTGCGTCATTTTCTTAATGAAAATGAACCGGGCTTATGAATGAATGTCACAGGGGCAAACCAAAAACCATCCTGATGACAGCGCACCGCGCTCGAAACAAATTTGTAGTTCTTTTTTAAAAACCTATTTTACACACACACACAATATATATATATATATATATATATATATATACATATATATATATATATATATATATGCGCCTGTGCGAGCGTGCGTAGACAAAGAAACTGGCATCACAACACGGATCAATGGCAGAGGCCCACACTTGGCCAACTAGAACAAAAGTTTTCAAGCTCCTACATCTCCCGGATAGCGCCGTGGACTGGAATGACGCGCACCCTGGACGGGGATTCCGCGGATTGGGGCTGCAGAAGCTCTGCCGGGTCTAAGACAAGACTAGTATGTTGTGTTAATTAAAGTTGTATTTCTTTCCTTGCTCCCGCGGGTTTTACGGGTCGAATGTGCGCGAGTCAATGCCTTTGGTACGTTTACGATGGGTTGTGGAGATTGTGAAGGAGAAAAGCGACGAAGTCTCTCTCTCTCTCTCTTCTCTCTCCTCTCTCTCTCTCTCTTCTCTCTCTCTCTCTCTCTCTCTCTCCACACACACACACACACCACACACACACACACACACACACACACACACACACACACACACATTTGCACACACACAAACGCGCGCACACACACACACACATACACCACACACACACACACACACACACACACACACACACACACACACACTCACACTGTGTGTAGGCCTACGGGATTTAGAGGAAAAGCTCGAACTAGAAAGGTGCATGTTTACGCAATAAATGCATTTACTGGTTAAACTCCTCAGTCCAGCAATCGTGCTTATAGCAAGACCTCAAGGTACCCAATTTACCCTACACCAATCGGCTTATAGCAAGACATCAAGGTACCCAATTTACCCTACACCAATCGTGCTTATGGCAAGACCTCAAGGTACCCAATTTACCCTACACCAATCGTGCTTATAGCAAGACCTCAAGGTACCCAATTTACCCTACACCAACGTGCTATAGCAAGAGCTCAAGGTACCCAATTTACCCTACACCAATCGTGCTTATAGCAAGACCTCAAGGTACCCAATTTACCCTACACCAATCGTGCTTATAGCAAGACCTCAAGGTACCCAATTTACCCTACACCAATCGTGCTTATAGCAAGACCTCAAGGTACCCAATTTACCCTACACCGAGATGAAACGCATTTCTCAACTTAACACATAAAAAGCCTGTGAGATCCCGGCCCCCACAGACAAGGCAATGTTTACAGGCGTAGGCGATGTTATTACAACAGTATAAAGACGAGAGAATGAAATGGGAACCACTTACGAGCCGTACTGGAACAGAAAGACTTCCTTTATTGCTAAATTGAAAGATCGTTCGAACCGAAACTTTACACAGAGCTTGCATTTGGATGTGGGAAAAAATGATGCAATGAACAGTCATTCAACTTTAATAAAGATCTTTGCAGATTTTTTGTCTGTGCTACAAGAAATAAAGCAATCTTACTTCAAATGGAAATTGAATGAAGATACGTTGTGAGAGTTCGGGTTTGTAGTTTGTGGAGTTAACAGTAATACCCCGTGGACTTCTTGTTACTGAAAGTATTCATTTCATTTGTTCTATTGCGTTGGAATGAAAGTAATATGAAACGGGTTTTTTTTTTGTTTCTTAGCGCATGTTAAAGGGGTTTGCAAGCTGTCTCCCTCTCCTTGGTGCTTTCGTTCGTTGTTCCCTGTTCATTTAGATCTAAGTCTGTTGTTTCTCAGCCTATTGTTTTGTTTTGTTTATTTTCTCTCGTGCCATTTGAAGGCAGGATGCAAAGAAGCTTGTAACGTGTCCATTACGGCCCTGATCAACATTCATCTGCATTAGAGAAATAAACGCATTCATGTCTCTGGAACCACTATAACAGCTATCTGTCTGTCTGTCTGTCTGTCTCTGTCAGTGTCTCTTTCGTCTTCTCTGTCTGTCCGTCTCTTTCGCTCTCTCTCTTAATGTATGTCTCTCTGTCTGTGTCTCTCTGTCTCGCTCGCTCTCTTAATGTATGTCTCTCTGTCTGTGTCTCTCTGTCTCGCTCGCTCTCTTAATG
>CM031609.1:28471104-28483604 GCA_018398815.1 Conus ventricosus | reverse complement strand
TCAGACCGGGTCAGCTGGCGGTCCACCATCAAGGCCACATCAAGCAAGCATAGCAGAGGACAAGACCCAGTGGAAGAATGGGGCGCCGCAACGGCAAAGAATTGCGTCGGCACCCACAGACACTCATGATCGATACTTCACCTGCAGCAACTGTAACAGACCCTACCGCTCGAGGATCGGGTTTTTCAGCCACAGCAGGCACTGCAACTCTACGAGTGACTGATCATGGCTCAACCACCATTGTCTCTCAAGACAGATGGATGCCAACATCTAACAACTTTGGTGTTCCCATTTTGTTGCTTTAACACTGTTCTCGTTGTCAGCTCGAGGTGTGTTGTCTCCAGCCTCCTGAGTCAGTATGTCGCCTGTGTGAAATGGCACACTGCAACTCGCATTATCCAGGTCTTCTCCATTTTGGAAGCACTGTCACTGTCAATAGGGTCGCATCAAATGATGTACTTGCAGAATCGGGTTGTTCTCTTCTTTTTCTGCGGTCGACTTTCTTTCTTTTAGTTGCGTCAGGTCGCCACAATAAAACCCACGGTCTTCTCGAGGTCTTGACGGCTGCCCCCGAAACGGCATCTGCAGCTCTGACCCTGTCTCTCAACGTGTCAAAAGCAGTCGGATTCTGTTCGCTGTAAAACAAACTTGGAGGATTAGCAGGAAGTGTGGACAAGTTCTTTGCGGAAAATCGCTAACTATCTTCTTGCCAATATTTGAAAATCCGTCTTGCTGGCAGCCATGCGAGGGAAACTACTCTCGTGCAGAGAGAGAGAGAGAGAGAGAGAGGAGAGAGAGAGAGAGAGAGAAGAGATGAGAGAGAGAGAGAGAGAGAGAGAGAGAGGAGAGAGAGAGAGAGACAGACAGACAGACAGACAGACAGACAGACAGACAGACAGACAGAGACAACCATAAAACACCACAAGAGCACGAGAGAGAGAGAGAGAGAGAGAGAGAGAGAGAGAGAGAGAGAGTGAGAGAGAGAGAGAGACAGACAGACAGACAGACAGACAGACAGACAGACAGACAGACAGACAGAACCAATAAAACACGACAGAAGTACGCAAATACACACATGCACTCACCTTCCCCGAACCGCAATCCTCTTTCCTGTGTACAGACAGACAGACAGACAGACAGACAGACAGACAGACAGACAGACAGACAGACAGACACACCCACACCCACACACCCTCACCTGCACTCGGGAATCGCCCCGGCGCTGATGACAGCTGGAGTGATGGTGACGCTGGGCCTTCTCTGACGGAGTGGTCCGACAGCGCTGGGCGGAGAGCGGACCGGAAGTGGCTCCGAGGCGGCGTGCTGCAGGCCGGAGAACATGAGGATTCGGGCGATGAGGCGCATAGAGGACGGTGGAGATGAGGAAGGGGAGGATGTAGAACACCACCAGGTCGAACATGTACAGGACCAGATAGGACGACCTGAGGGACATGAAAGATTCAGAGATGTAGACTGTTATTGAGTGACGGCTACTGAGCTGTTCGAAAGGCAACACGCATATTCACACAAAAATCAGAATTAATCAGCGTTTTCAAGATACACAAACGGTTAGTTTGACATCAGCAGAATACTAATGGCTGTAAATGAACAACAACCACAGTTCTAGATATGTACAGATCTCTCAGACGTCTCAGTGCGTGTCTGCACTCTCTGTGAACTCAGCACAGGCTTCCAAGGGCAGAATGCTCCCAGCTGGTTGGTCGGCAGTTGAGGACAGTGCTTCACAGAAACAAGCGGTGAATTTCCAGTAATGTTTAAAAGTTCAATTAGAGTTTCTAATGTACCCTTTCTTTCTAAACTCATTGAAAAGATTGACCTTCTTCAGCTTCACAATCACCTACACTGCACACAACCTCCTCTTCCCTTTACAGTCTGCTGACTGCTTGGCTACAGTACAGAAACTGCTCTCCTGAACAGTGTGAACAGTCTCTTATTGGCCCTCGATAATCAAGTATCTCTGCGCTCTCTTCTTGACTTCTCTGCTGCTGTTGACACCATGGATCACTCAATTCTTTTGTCTCATCTGTATGAAACTTTCAGTATTTCTGATAAAGACTGTCATGGTTTCAGTCTTACTTACCTGATCGAACTCAGCTTGTCTCTGTAAACGGTTTCTCCTCCCAACCAGCTATTCTCCAGCACAGAGTTCCCCAGGGATCCGTCTTGGGCACCCTTCTCTTCGTACTCGACACCCATCCTATCTCCAACGTCGTTGCCCATCAAAGCCTGTTTCACCACTGCTTTTCAGACGATAACCAAATTTACACATGCAGCGATATCTCTCAGCTGCCTCCTCCAGGATCCAATCCATGGCACACAGTCGTGTATCATGGACATAAAATCTTGGATGACAGTTAACACACTTAAGCTCAGCAATGAAAACAATGATCTTCTTTGCACCCAAAAGACTTCTTGTCATCTGACTGTATGCCTAACTCTATCAAATTAAAAATGGCCTTATTCACACTCTTCATCTGCACGGAATTTAGGTGTTACCCTTGACTCAGGATTTTCCTTCCAGCAACATGTTTACACGTCTGCCGTGTCTGTTACTTTAAGGCTTCGCCGCATTGGGTCTGTGTGACATCTTCTCTATGTTGATGCCACAAAGACCCTTGTTTCTGCCTTCATTCTATCAAGACTCGATTACTGTAATTCTCTTCATGCTGGCTGTCCCCAGAATCTTCTCAGTCGTCTCCAGAAAGTACAAAACAATGCTGCTTGTATGATTTTTAGACTACCCAGATCTTCTCATGTCACTCCCTTACTCTTCTCTTCACTGGCTGCCGGTTGAAAAACGAATAGACTACAAAACTGTCCTTACTCTGCTTTGAATCTTTGAATGGCTTAGCTCCTTCCTACCTTTCTGATCTCCTTCATCTCTATGTTCCTTCTAGGCAGTTGCGTTCATCTACTGAAACACTCTGCTCAAAATACCTCGATTTCGAACTAAAACATATGGCGATCGTTCTTTTTCTTTTCAGGATCCGGTTTCTTGGAATACGCTCCCAATATATTTGCGTAGTTCAAACTCTCTGTCTTCCTTCAAGGTATCTCTTAAAACAACCCTCTCCACCTATCAACAGCAGTTCTTTCTTCTTCCCTTCCCTTGTCCATCAAATCGATTCTGCGGCTAGTGTGTGTGTGTGTGTGTGTGTGTGCGTGCGTGCGTGCGTGCGTGCGTGCGTGCGTGCGTGCGTGTGAAGAAAACCTTTGAAATCCAGTTCTTCAACTGGATCAGGTGTCCTTTTTTGAAAGGCCCAAGGAGATTCAATAAATGTTTATAATTACTGGGGGAAATTACAAGCATCAGCTTGTTTTAAAGAGTTGCTCTGTCGTGTTTTAAACGAAAGGATAATCGACTTTGTAGAAGGCAAAAAACATGCTAGGTTAGGAACAAAATGGTTTTATAAAGGCCATTTTACTTTGGATAATGTTTCTCATGATACTGTATCGTTGATTAAAATTTACAGCGAAAGACACAAAATCTTGTGTGCATTCATTGATTATATAATAAACGCATTAGAGAACAGGAAAATGTTCTTCTAGCTTTTACTGCCCTCAACAAGTTTCGGGCAGTAAAAGCTAGAAATGATACATTTTCCTGTTCTCTGACAAGTAAGACTTCAACAATGAATTAAAAATGATAATCCATCACACATTTTTTCAATAAACAAAAAAATAACGATTTTTTTTACAAACAAACATACTGTGTAGGATTGTCCGTTTTCAAAACTAATTTACTAAACTTTTCAGATTTTAGTTTTTGCTTAATCTGCGTTTTCCTGATCATTTTCAATAACATCATTTTCGCGCAGACATTCTTCAAATGAGTCTCTGTCTTTCATGTGAAATAAAACTACAGTCTTTTAACTGTTCTCTAAAGTCTTTAAAACTGAGTTATATTTTTGACATAAAATCCCACATTTATCCCAGCATGTCTTCCACTGAAAGCCAGTTTTGACAAAGTGTTTCTCTTTTTAACTATGTCTCTTTCTGCCGAACAGTCATCTATAATAAATAGTGTTTGCGTTCCTTCAAACAGTCTATAAAAGCGTTCTAAACACTCACTCAGTTTATTGCTAGGATCAACTAAATAATTTTCATCATCTGTCCATATAAACCTTCTATCATGATATGCTTTGTTCCATTTAAGTGTTGGACAGAAAATCACAATATGATCAAAATTATAGCGAAAAAACTGTTTTGCAATAGGTCTAGGTAAATATTGTTTTTCCACAACCAGTCTGTCCACAAATCAATGAACAATGAGGCTTTTTTATCATAAAGTTTAACATCGGCATTGACACCAAAGTCGTCTGCTCCATAGTTTTATAACAGAATTTAATTTAATCCAGTTATTATGTTTATTATACTCTCCGTTTTAAAACTTGTTCAGTATATAAAACCCTATGAGGCCTAAATGTGTAAGATTAATCCAATTCAGTCCTGTAAGATTGTTTCTATTTAAGTCAACATTGATTTTGTTGCTTGTTGTTTGTGACCTTAATATCCTCACCATTGTGAAGAACGACGATGGTAGCTTTAAGACGTTTAACGTCTAAGTTTTGCCAGCTAATATTAATTCCTTTTATAAGGACGTCACTAACGCCCACAACCCCATCCCTCTCCACATCTTTTAAGACAGAAATTTCAAATATCATTGTGAACGTGTCTCCTAATTTCCTGCGTGGAATGAACTGTAATTTTGTAGAAGCTTCCTTTAAAACCCTTTCTCTTCTTTGAGGATGTACTGTTTTTTTCCCATACGGCGTTATTTCAATCTCTTTCCGACTATTGTCCTCTGGCATAAGACTTACATGTAAAGGACCTGAGTTGAGTGCTTTTCTGAAACTTTTTTGACGGCTAAAAAATGTAAATGGGCTTATGAATTCAAATTTCATGTCCCATTCCAAATATGGTTCTAAGTGCCATTTGCTGTCAGGTTTCGAACTATTTTATATTCATAAATGGCCAGCATTATTTCTTCTACATTTCGCAGTTGCTCTAGTTTAGGAAACTTTTTGTTGTCGCCAACCTCTTTGCGTTTATAATCACCATCTTAGTGTACTCAAAACCATACAAAGCGCCTATCTCACCATTCGTTCAAAGTCCGCAACGTCTGCAAGGTCTTTTAATTCTAAAGTTATACACCTCACAGGCGCTAATGACTCCGATTCTTCTGGCCCACGCGACATTTTTAGTACAACTATTATTTTATTTCCAAAACAATGGCGGTATCACATTTACGACTTTCCCTTTTTTGTCTGCATTTTTAAATTAAATGATCCGCCCCTTCCCAAACAATTTTTTTTTAAAAACTAAAATTTTGGGAATTGTTTTTTAAAATTTGCAATATGCGCCCCCCAATGGAAGAGCTCTTAAAACAGTTAGGGCCTTCCATCATATAAGTTTTATCATGCCAGCCATCCAAATAAACATAGAGAATGAATGTTTTGCAAGTTTAGGGGTTTTTTTTTTCCCCCTCAAAAGTTTTTGTTTGGGAAACTCTAAAACTTTAAAGGGTTAAATGGCATTTTAAAGCCTAACTTTTTAGCAGCCCCTCAAAATAGTAACCCTACTTCTTTTCTTCTTTTGAAGGTAAACATTTTTTTCAATTCGCATTTTTAAAGTTTGAGATAATGCCCAAAGTTACTCATTGCTTTTTAGTGGAAAAACCCCGGGAAAAACCATCGGGTTGGTTAACTGGCTAACTAATTGCCCTCTATTATTAACTTTTTTAATCTTATTTTTTCCCTTGGTTTGGGGGTTTATTTAAACCATACACTTTGAAAAAAAAATTCATGAAGTGCGACCATTCGGGTTTCCCGCAGTCGTTATTAATAGTGCAAAAAAACGAAGGAGGGGTTTGAGTTGTTATTGTTACAAATAAAAAAAAAAGGTGCATTAAAATATAAAAATGCAAAAATTTTTTGTTGGGCCGCACTACATAAAAAATAAAAACAACTGTACCGACATTTCTGTGACCAGCTGACATTTTTAAGAAATTTTTGTACTCCATTGAAGACTTCTTAACCCCCCCATTAAAAAAGACTAAATTGCGAAAGTGGGGTTTTTGTCACCGATGCAGTTTTCCCAAAAAAACCATTAAACTTGCTGTTTTTTGTGCATCAACTGGGGTGGGGTCGCATGCTGACATTTTAAATCATCCTGCCCTTTTGGGTGAGGTCGGTACAGATTTCTTTTTATTACCCCCTTCAACGTATTTTGACGAACGAAAGTCCATTACCAAATAAAACCGTTTTCCTTTCACACAAATAGAATGAAGGCTTTGAAAGGACTGTAACGAATTCAATATAAAGGCCAAAACAGACTTTAGACAAAAATTTGGGTCTTAATCATGGTCTGGCCCCCCCTTTTTTTTGGGGGGGTGCACGAAAGTATAACAGACTGGAAACCCCTTACACATCTTTTTTCCCTTCAGGCACGGCTGTTTCACCTCGGGTCCATAGAGCAAGAGCATAAAACGCGGACAAATTTTTATTAACACTTTAAGGGGCCTAACTAAAGCGGGAATAAACAATAAACGACTCTGTTCGACTTACGTTTGGGTTTGAGGGGTTTGCAAGCCAAACGAGATCGAGCATAACAGATCCCTTTTACGGTTTTGTGCACAAAAACAATACTTTGCAAATTTTGGGACGCCATTTAAATTTTACAGTTATTTACCTTTAAGTATTAAAAAAGGACCAAAAAGTTTACAATACGCAAGACAAATAACTTTTCTGTTGGCACTGGTTTATACATGCGCCTTTTTGACCTCAACTGATAGGAACAATAAAAAACTACAATAAAGAATCCTTGGCAGGCAAGAAAAAGAAGGTCGGAAAAAAGAAATAAATTCTGACCCCGTAAATGCAGCAGTAAAAAAACAATCGACCCCCCAAGAAAAGTCATCCAAACCCCGGGGCCCAAAAACCCAAGGCCGTTTGAAAACCACGAAGTCAAAAAAAAAATAAAAAGCCAAAAGAAAAACGCCTTGTTTTGGATTAACGGCCCAGGAATTTTCTTGGTCTTTTTCTTTCTAAAAATTAACACAACATTAAAGAAAATAATGCCCATAATGCTCGGGCCCTTTAAACCAACACTTTTCCCGCAGTAACAAAAACCACTAACGACACCCCCCCAATAACCCGGTAAAGCGTCCCCGGCTTTACTGGCTAAATTTTTTTTAATAAACTTTCAAATATCAAGCTGTTTTTTTACCCATGATTGTCGGGGAGTGGAGGGGATGGCGGTGGAGGCACTGACCCGGGGGCCACCCCCGCCCTAATACCATCGCCAGTGTACTTATTGCAAAATCTAAGGCCGTTTAAAAAACTTCTTTTTTTACCCCTTCTCTCTAAACAGTGTTTGTTTCGTTCTCTAGTGTTGTGCTTTATATAAAAATTTTTTGGAATTTTCTCTTATTCTGCCACTTGAGATGTAATTGTTCTCGGTTAGTGAAAAAAATTCTAGTCTTGCCGACTCTCTAGTTCAAGTCAGTAGTCTTTGTATATTCTTTCTTTTTTTTTCACGTCCTACTGGATCGTCAGCCCAAAAAGTTTTTCTTTTTTTTTTTTATTTCTTATCATTCATCGTTTTGCTGCATTGTTTAATAATTCGCCCTGAAAGGGTTTTAAAGACGATCAAGGGGTAAAATTCCTCACAGGTACGCGGATCGTAAATAGTTTTTAATGCTTTTCTTCTTTTAAAAAATGGTTTTTTTGCTGTTTGACTTAAATTTGAAGTTTTATGTTTTTTTTTTTGGGGGTACCCTGTTGGGAGTTCCTTGAGTGGGGTTTTTGAAGTTAGAAACCCGGGCTTCCCTTTTTTAAATTTTGGGTTTAGTAATCCCCAAGGCGTTTTCGATTTCCCACCCTAAGTCTTTGTTTGGATTGTAGTCATGCTACAAATTTTTGATGGGCCCTCGTTTTTTTGTAAGCTAAACTTTGGGTTCTCGGTGGGGGCCGCTTTTCACAAAAAAAAGGGCCCCCATTTTGGTCAATTTTCAAAATTTTTTTTGGGCAAAACTTCAGGGGTTCTGGGGCCTAAACTTTTGTAAAATTCTCCCCGTACTTTTGTTAATTCACGCCACAATGAGGCGCTGAGGGGGGATGCGGTGTAAAAAGGAGCCCATTTCACTCATGGGCCCCGGGATCGGGAAACTTCGTAATCTTCTTCACCTTAAATTTCCCTTGCCATTTTTTTTAAATTAACCCCCCCCCCCCCTTTTTATTTTGTTTTAAAAAATGCCACAAGCTTAGGGTTAAATTTCTTGCCCCGCATAGGGGGACGGGAAAGAGCCCTTTGGCGTAAAGGGGAAATAAAGGGAATTTTTTATTTGTTCCAAATAACCCCATCTACAATTGTTGCAGATCAAATTTTACTGTCAAATTTCCAACCCTTGGAGCGGATGAAGTGATTGTTGCCGGGCTTTCGCAACTTACTTTAAAAATAGAACTCAAATTCAGCAACAGACCCCAAACGGGACAGTTGTGCGGGAATCGGGGACGGGCAATTTTTTAAAAAAATTTCTATAAATTTGAGGGGCAAAAAATATTTTTTTTACACAAGGGCAGAAAAATTTTTCCCTATTCTGATTAGGTAACCGGGGAATGAAAGGGGTGATCTTGCGTTTTAAAGGAAAACGAAAAAAAGAAGCACTAAAACATAGAATAGGCGCCGCAGAAGTTTAAAAACAGCAAAAAAGTAATTTCGGGAAATTTTTTTGTTTGGAAAAAATTTTGCTTTTCTATTCCCTTAATTTTTTATTGTTAAAAGCACATGCGCCAATTTCAAGGAGCATTAAAAAAACAAATTGTCATATGAAATAACTTTTAATGAATACAAACGGTTATCAGATTTTTCAACACCGAACAAAGTACGCATTTTCTGGGCATCTCGTTAGATTTTTCGTTGTTTTGAAAACCCCCCCCTTTGCAAGGGTGATTGAGCAAAAAATTCCCGTTTAAAATTAAGCAATTTATTATGAAAAGTGATTTATTTTATACAAAATATCCCCGAAGCAAAAATGACGCTAATTTTGGGAAATTTTTTTTTTTTGGGGCCGCAGCAAGAAACACTTAAAGGTATTTTTTTTGCTGTTTTGAAGATGAAGAAAATTCAAAAGAGGGAAATGAAAAGTTTATTTAAACCTAAAAAAAAACAAAGTACAATGTTCGGGTTGAGGGGAGTCCTAAACCCCAAAACTTAAAAAGGGGCCCCCGGGGGCCCCTTAAAAACCCTTTTCAACAATTTTTAAGAATAAGAAAATTTTTTGGGGGGGGGAAGGGTGTAGAAGTCCAACAGTAGACCTTGTGTCTAAAAGTTTTTACACCTTCCAAGGGTTTGGCTTGATGATTATTTTTCAACCAAATACGGTTTATGGGTTTAAATAAGGGCAAAAAGGGATAAAACATTGCATGGAAAAAGGGGAGAAATGTTAAAGGAAAAATAAAAATTTTAAAATTTATAAAGAAAAAAGTGGGATAAACCATTAATGTTTTCATTTGGGTTTTTTAAAAATTATGCGCAGCTGAATATTTAAGATAAAATTAAAAGATATACAATACAAATTATTTTTTATTTTTTAAAAAAAACTGTCTGGGGTTTATCCAAATGGACTACAGACCAAAAGGCCAAATGAAGGGATGTAGAAACCCCCAAATAAAAACCCCTTTAGTTTTAAAAAACATTACCAAATGCAACAAAAACTAGAGCAAACCCTTTTAAAAAACAGCCAAAAAACCAAAAGAAAGGGATTTGCTGCCCTTTAAAAACGTTACATTTGTTAATACTGGACATCGGGTGTTATGCCAAACGGGTGGGAAAGGTTAGGTTTTCTTAGCAACGGGCGTAGGGGCGCCCCGCTTTACCCTAGGGGGTTTGTCTTTAGCTCCTTTTGTGTTCTTAAACTGTAAATGCTGCTGGGAAAAATTTAAAAAATTTAAAATCCAAAAGCACACAGCTAGGGGCAATAATAACAGCTAAAATTAGTTCGTTTAAACTGAAATAAAAAAAGCATAGTTGGGTCAAACTCACGGATGAAAAATTTAATTTGTTTTCAGGCCGATTTTGATGACTATAAAAAACAAAAGTTTGAAACTTTAAAAAAAAGGGAAGAGCAAGTTTTTCTCAAAAAGCCAACACCAACCCGATAAAAAAGGAATTTTTTAAAAAAAAATAAAAGAGACTTTTAAATCTGTTCAAACAGCTCCATTAACAACATTTAAAGGGGGTTTTTACTTTTGTTTTTATCCCAAAAACAAAAAGGGCCGTTGATATTGATTCTGATTAAAACGACTTTGGGGAGTCGATGTATTTTTTTTTTATTAATTTAAATAAATATTTTCAGTTGAAAAGACAACTTAAGATGGCTGAGAAAATATGAGGACGGACGAATTGTTTGAAGGAATCCCTTAAAGGGAAGAGCGTTTGTGAAAAGCTTTAAATGATATTAATCTAGAAGTCATTGATCCAACAAACGGACAGGCAAGTGTTGTTCATGCTATTTCTCAAGTTCCAGGTAAACTAACAATAGACCCGCCAGTTAAAGTAATGTTAGCTGTTTTAATCGACTATTTATAACAATAAATGAAAGAAAAATCTAGAAGTTTGGGTCCAACTAAACAACAGGTTATTCTTTCTCATAATGACTTAACCCACCGGGTTTGGGGCAGACCAACTGCTTACACATTTTGATGTGGCCGCTGAAGAAGCAAATGAGAGGCTCTGGTTTGGGCAGAGGGGGAAGTCTTAAGATCAGATTAAAACAGGCTAAATATGCACCAATCGTAGGGAGGTCTTACTTTCCCCTACCTCCAGCATTAGTCGCAAAAAGAGCAGTTCTAAACATAAAGAATTCGGGCGACAAATGTTTTATGTGGTGTGTTCTTGCAAGGCTTCATATGTCCGCAAAAACGCAGAGAAAGTATCTAACTATGAACCTTCAAACAATGATCTTAACTTTAGTGGAATATCCTTTCCTGTTAGCGGGACAAAATTGAATCAGTTTGAAGAAACAAAACAAACCAATAAATGTTAATATCTACACATGGTCTGAGAAAACAAATTTGGTGCCTATTAGGTGTCTAAGACAGCCCAACAATAGGTGATCCAGACAAAAGCCATGTTGACTTACTCCCCAATGTTTTCCCCCAGCAGGGCTATCACATTACACATTAATACGAACAATGAGTAGACTAATGCGGCATACTTCAAAAAATCATGGCAAACAAGAATTCTGGTAGAAAATGTTTATCAAGAATGCCACCATTCCAGCCGCGCTTAACATATAAAACAATGTAAAAGTTTTTGTAACTGTTAAAAAAGAACTAATTACGCCGAGAGAAGGCAGTGAAGTTAGTTTTAATAACTGGAAAAAAAAATGCAAAATGCTCCATACGTAGTTTTCGCAGACTTTGAATCACTTATTGTTCCTTATGAAGGGCGCCCACAGAAACTTCCTAAAACAGCCTTTGTGAGTAATCATCAGATTTGTTCATTGCTTTCATCATTGTCAGGTCGGATGGCGTCCATTCAAAACCAGAATTTATATAGAGGACCTAATGCTGCAGAATACTTCTTAGAACGCATGCACAAGTGCGAACGCCTGTTCTAATAAACTAATTTATCTGAAATCAAGATGACGCCTAAAGACCAACAACAGTAATGACTCAGCCACACATTGTTGGATTTGTGGTTTAGAACTAATGTCTAACAGTGAAGACGCCAATCCAACAGTAAGAGACCATTTATCACATTAGCGAAAGTTTAGAGGAGCAGCGCACAGTAAATGCAATCTTCAACTAAAGTTGATCCTAAGACATGGAAGCTGCCCATCTTCTTCATAACTTGCGAGGTTACGACTCTCATCTTATAATGCAAGCAGTAACCGACCGCCTTTAGGATAACATGCATTGCACATCATCAGAAAGTACATGTGTTTCACTTTAAATAAAATGTTTTTATGACTCTATTGCAGCACCTGATGGGATCTTTTGAGTCACGGCTATGTCTTTAAAGTCCCGCCAATAACAGAAGAATATTTTGACCCAACTCTCGTTAGAAAGCGCGTTTAACCCTTAGAGTACATGAAAAGTTGGGAAGGTTGACGAAGATACACTTCCGCCTAAAGAAGCGTTCTTTTCTGTCTTACAGGGAAGGCAAACAGTGATTCTGATTACCAGCATTCTCAAGATGCGTGGCAGAAGTTAGAGTGTAAAACGATGGGGGGAAAATCATGATGCATACTTGATGGCGATACATGTTTGTTGGCGGGACGTCTTTGAAAACTAAGTAAGACCTGCATGAAACATTATAGCCTGGATCCCGCGCATTACATTTCTGCCCCCCGATATGGGACCTTTCTAAAGTTTTCGGAGTACAATGATTTATGTCAGATTACAAAGATTCAATGATTGAAACGGAATGTGGGAATTAGTATGCGTCGATCATTACTTAAGAACAAAAGGGGG
>CM031609.1:28427267-28470104 GCA_018398815.1 Conus ventricosus | reverse complement strand
AAAAAACAGAAAATAGAAGAAATAAAAAAATAACAACAAGAAGACAAATAAAAAGAAAAGATAAAAAAAAGCAACAGCAACCTGTGTTCCCAGGCGGTCACCCATCCAAGTACTGACCAGGCCCGACGTTGCTTAACTTCGGTGATCGGACGAGAACCGGTGTATTCAACGTGGTATGGCCGTTGGCATTCGTTTAGGTAAACTTAACAACTATAAACCTTCAAAGACAGGTACCACGCTTTCTGGACTCCAAGGCACCCTCCTCCCCATCATGTGCTTGCCCCCCCCCCCCCCCCCCCCCCACACCCCCTTTCCACACTCCCATCTCAACTCGCTCACCATCACGCTTTCCCCATTCCTCACTGTAAAAGGGAGAGTTACATGCTTTCAAATGCTCAGAATGGGACAGCGCATGAGCACGGACTCGCACACAGACGTAATGTTGCACACACACACACACACACACACACATGCGCGAACGCGCATACAATGCTGAGCACTTAGACAAACCTAGAGAACAGCATTTTACCAATCCTGGCTCACTTCGTCCTCAACCAGTTTCGGAAGGAGTGACCCAGGATTGTAAAATGCTGTTCTCTGACAAGTAAGACTTCAATAACCAAAAATAACGACCCTACAAACAAACATACTGTGTAGGGGTATCCGTTTTCAATACTAATTTACTAAACTTGCTTGTCTTTTAAAACTGAGTTATATTTTTGTCATAAAATCCGCACACTTATTCTGACTAATTTCTACCTACAAAACTTTGTATAACAACAGGCAGACACGAGGCGGTGGGAGTTATAGAGACCCGCTATTTAGGCTGAAACCTGATCACTTAATTTATGCTAGGGACTTCTTCGTTCACATAGAACACAGCGCAGGCCGAGCGATCCGTTTACAAAACACGCCTCGCGAGCCTACTGCGTTTCTTCTTTCACCGGGCTCGCGGCGCACTTTGGGCCCGGTCAACTTGCAACATTTTGCATCAGCAAATGTTCTTGAACATTCTCGCCACGTTGACACTGCCACGTCGACACTACCACGTCGTGGCTGCTACGTTGGCAACAGCTGGCCAGTTTAGCCAACATTGAGGTGCAATCACAAAAGAAAGCCCGGTTTCGCCATTTTTTCCCCCGGACTGCCGCACAAAAAGGGTTGTTTTTGACTGTGCCCCCGGTGTGCCCCCATGTGGGTTAGTTGGGGTTTTATTTTAAAAATGGAAACATGTTACCAAAAGAACGGGGCCTCGCTATTCTCCCCTAAGTTTTACTTCATGGGCATTTTTGGAGTATTTTAAAAAAAAAAAAAAACTGGGCAAAAACTGTTCTTTTCCGGGTTAAAACCCCCGAAAAGAAGCATTTTTTTTTTGGGAAGGAACAGAAAAAAAAAAGTAAACCCAACTGCTTTGGAAATGGCGACATCCAAGGTTTTTTGGTTCAAGGAAATAAAAACGTTAAAGGGAAAAATATTGTTGCCCAAAGATATAGCAATTTTAAATGTGTTGACATCGATGAAAAGGGTTTCCCTTAAACAAAATAAATGGCGCGAATTGTTGAAAGTCGGCCAAAAAAAACAATCCATCATGGGGGTTAATTTTTGGGGCGCTGGCTTGGGACAGCTAAAAGTCATTTTTTAAAAGAAAAAAAACCCTTTTCAAACAGGGCGTTAAATTCTCAAGACCAGGGGGAACATGGCGATTCGTATGCAAAGGAAAAACTTATTAAACCCTTTTTTTTGGGGTTTTTAAAAATACCTAAATTCCAAAAGCTGGGGATCAGTATAAATAAAACTGTGTAGAAAACGAAAAAACCAAATTTTGTTTATGCAACAGAAAAACGTTTTCCCGGGGGTTTTTGGAAAAACAAATTGGTTTAGGGATGGGCCCAAACCTTTGTACATCTCCCCTTAGGGGAGGGGTAGTGTGTAGCCAGCACTACCCTCCATATAAAGGGCCTAAATATACAATACGGATGTACTACTACGGGCGATTAAGCCGCCATAAAAGCTGGGCTACAGCAGTAACTGCTGTAACTCTCCCAAAGAAAATTTTTCAAGCCGGGTTGAAAAAAAGGGGGAGCACCCAAACTGGGCCCAAAAACGACCCTAATAAATCACTTGCCCGGGCAAAGCGCGGAAAGTTTGCCCCAATGACGTAAAGCCGGAGCACCTGCAAACCCTCGGCGGCAAACTAGGCAAGCGTTTCATATAGGGATCATTTTTGCCCTGCAAAGCGCAGGGGCCCAAAACGGGGCCAAACGACCCTTTGGATCATTTGGGGCCTAGTTGTTTGGGGTGCCCCGGGGGACACAACCTGTTCAGTCACAAGCAAGTGGCCCCGGGTTTCTACTTTGGACACTGACCCCTTTTCACCCCAAAGGGTCCCCCCCCAAGCCCCCAAGTCACCCCAAGTCACCCTAATTTCCTTAATTAAGTTTTTTGTTTTAAAGTTACCCCCAAGGCCTTAAAAATTTTTTAAAAACAAACCCCCCCCAATTTCCCTTAAATTTAAGTTTTTAAATTAAGTTCTTAATTAGTTTAACCTCGGTTTTTTTAAAAAATTTCTTGATCAAGTCCCCCAAGTCGCCCTCAAGTCCCCTTTAAGTAAAACCCAAAGTTTTATTTAAAGGGTTATTTTTAATTAAAAAAAAAATTACAATCAAAGTTTTTGTCTTAAATTTAGATGTCTAATTTTGTCACACCCCGCCTAAAAAAAAAACCGTCACCCGCTGAATTTTTTTGCTCAGGTTTCGGCGCGAATGGGCCCCCAGCAAAAAACTTAATAAAAGTTCTTACTTCCTAAGAAACCCGCATTGTTAAAATTCGGGGTCTAGGGAAAAATGTCTTTTTTAAAACTCCAGGGTCTTTTTTTATTGTCCATCTTTTTAATAAAACGCCATGATCTATTTTATCAAAAAATTTTAAAAATTAAGTTCTTAAAAATTTTTCCTTTTGAAAGGGATCAAACGATTTTTTTGTTTTTTGGCGGGTTCTGGCTTTGCTTTTGTCTTTTTGTATTTATGGTTCAGATTTTTTTAAAGCTTTGGTTTTTGTTCCCACTGTTTTTTATATTTTATAACCGAAATTTAAACCCCCCCCAGCAGCAGCAAGGGCGCCAAAAATGGAAACAGTTTTAATTTCCCAATTTTTCCATGAAATTTTGGGCGCTATAGGCCTTGAATACAGGGGTTTTTTTTATAGCTGGAAATTGAAAAAAATTGTTCTGGCGTTGGGGGTGTTTGTTTTCATTAGGAGTTATTTTCCCTGCGTTTGGCAACTTTAATTTTTTTTGTTGTTCCACTCTGCAAATTTTTTTCCCTGTTTTAAAACACGCCCGGATGAGGACCCCTTTTCCCCTGGCCCTCCCCCCTGTTTCGGTTTTTTTTTTGATTCTGCTGTTTTTTGGGTTGGTTTTACTTTCCCCTTGATTCAGTGTTTTCTGATTCTGCTGTTTTTTTGGCCCTTGTTCATTTTAAAGTGAAAAAAAATTTCTAAATGATTAAAAGTAATTAATCCTGCAAACACTGGCGAAAAACAATGTTCCAAAACTGTATATGGGTCACAGCTTAGAAAACTTAATGTCTTTGTTAAAACGGGATCCCGTTAAATCATACAAAAGTCTTTTTTCAGAAAAAAGGGGAGAAAAATTTCCCTGCTATTTTAGTGTATAAACAAAGGGAACCTTTTGCCCGACGTTTTTCACCATTCTAGCCCCCACTGCGTTAAACCCTGTTTTTGATACTTTAAAAAAGTCTTGGGGCAAAACATCTTTTTGAATCTTTTCCTATGCTGAATTCAGTTCCGAGGAACTTTTTTTGTTTTTCCAATGCCGCCAAAGAATACACCCTTTCCTTTTTTGGGGGCATAATACTTGGCATCAACTTTTTTCTTTTGTAAGTCCAAGAAGGTTTAGGCCGTTTTTGTACCTAGCAGATATGGGGTTTCATGTTTTTTTTTTTAAATTTAATAATTATTTATTTTTTTAAAAATGGCCCGAAAAAATTTGTCGCCAACCTTGAAACCCCATTCGCTTTTATTGGAGGTCAAAGGTAGGATCCCACAATGTTTGGGAAAAAACCCTTTTAAAAAATTAAAAACCAGCAGATTTTTGGCAAACTGGGAACTTTGGGATTCAGAAAAAAATGATTGCTATTATTGCGGCTTCCCCGGCACAAAAGGATTTTCATTTAAAACAAAAATAATTCCAGGGGAAAAAAAAATTTTTAAAAAAAAATCCCTTTTAAAAAAAAAAGGCTTCGCTCGTTTTAAAGATAGGTGGCGAAAGTGGGAAAATTGCGCTTGTTTTTAGGGGAAGGGAAAAATTAGCATTTATTAATTTTAAGGGGATGACGGGGGAGAAAAAAAAGCCCAAAAACAAAGCTTGGGAAACTAGCTGCGCACAAATCACTATGAAAACCCCCCCCCAAAAAAAGAGAATTGAGAGTTAGTTTTTAAATTAAAAACAACTGAAAAAACAGGGGCTCCCACCCTTACCCCATTTAAAGTTGTTAAACAACGATAAAAAAATTTTATCTTGAAAACAGGCAAGCCAATCGAGACATTGCCCCCCCAAAAAAACCCAGCGTTTTTTTCATCCACCCAAAAAACAAAAGATGCAAGAAATCCGTTTATTTTTTTTTTGGCCCTGACCATCGTGTATTTTGTTGCGCATAATATTGGCTAAAATAAAAAATAAAACAAAATCAAATTTTTCGCCAAAAGGATTTTGGAAAGGGGAATTACGGAAATTTAAAAAAACTAACCCAACCCGCGGGAGACAGTAAACAAACAGAAAAGGGAATGGTTTTTCTAAAAAAGGCGATTTGGAAAATTTTAATTTACCACGCCTAAACGAATCCCAAAGACCGCATTTTGTGAACAAAAATCCGAACGCCCCCCATCAAAGGTTCTTCTATTTTTACCCCATGATAGATTAACGAAAAAGTTTTAAAGTACGCACTCACAGCCATTACGTAGCTTCAAGATACAAAAGGGAACCTTTAAAACCAAAAAAAGAGTGCTCTGCTTTTGCTTTTTCCATACAATGATATATCAACGGGGGCCCCCAACTTATCCTCGCATGTTTCAAGTCGAGGTGGAAAAGGGAATTTTAAAGGTCGAGTAAATTTAAATTAATTTTTAAAAACCCTAGATTTTAACCAATTAAAAGGGGCATTCCGGGATTTTCACAAAATCACGGGTTTTTATTTGAAAATTTTAAAACAAACAGTTAGCTGAAAGATTTTTCTCCTACCAGTTCACAGAGAGTTAATTGACAATTCCGCAAAAACCGAAGGGGTTAGAAAAAAACTGCCCTCATTTTGCGCGCAATGAATAATGAAGAAAAAAAAGGGTCTAAAACCAGTACAACAATCAAAAAAAAAAAACAAAAATTGCTTTTTTGAAGACCCCAAATTACCCCCAAACAAACAATTACCATTTGGCTTGAAAGAAAAGGTACCTTTTTTTCCCGGGGGGGAAGCAGAAGGGGCCTTTCCCCATCGGGGAAAACCGATCCAGTTTGGATTTGCGATCCAAAAAAAATTAAAAAGAATTTAAAAGGGAATCCCCCGTGTATTTTTTCCGAGAAACTGACAAAACAAAAAACCCCGCTCCTCAAAATCTTTTTTTTGGGAAAGAAGAACGGGCAAAAATTTTTTCCGCCAGACACATTTTCCGTTTTAAATTTAAAATTTAATAAAAAATTTTTAAAAGCTAAAATGGAACCCCAAAAAGAAAAAACAGGGAAAAGGGAAGAAAGAAGGATAAATAAAGAGCCCTTTTAAATTATTGGGAGAATCATTTAAGGCGGTTTTCTGCTTTTTGGGGAATTTAAAAGCAAAAATAAAAGATACGTATTCTGCTTTTAAAAGAAACAGTTAGGAGGTTTTCCTTGGGAAACAGGGCAGACGGCCGGCACTTACGGGCCCCAAACCCCAAAATTTGGGGGACTATCAAATAGGGGGGAAAAAAAATATTTTGAAAAAAAAATAAAAAATTCGGCACGCCCAAGAAAAAATAAAAAAAATTTTTAAAAATTTTGGGAAAAGATAAAGCGATTGTTTCTTCTAAAAAAATTTTTCGGGAAAAAAAAGAACCCGAATATAAACTCTTCGTGAAAAAAAATATGAAAATTATACTGTTTTTCCAATGCCCGATTGCATATAAAAAACTCGGTTAAAAAACTCGTTTTGTTTTTGTTCTATCAATTTTATTCTTTTTTAAACAACTTTTTGTGTTGTCTCATGGAGTTTAAGATCGTGTTTTACGTTGTATGTTTAAAAATTCTTATTGCCAAAAAAATTTGCTTCTTTTTTTAGTTGTCACGATATTTTTGGGACTGCAAAAACACGCGAGATATTTTTTTGCTTTTTTAATGGTTTTACCTGGCCAAAAAATTACTGTAAATTTTCGCCCTTTAAAAACCAATAAACTCCAAAAAACACCCCCCCCGGATAATAAAATCCTTCTTTTTCCTAAAACCTTCTTTTTAAAGTAATTAAATTGCAAAGGCGAATCTTTAGGGTAATCGGATGTGTGTACCATTTTTCATCCCCTTTTAGCTCCCTTCTAATTCCATGTCTTTATGGGTTATTTTCCCGTAGGGATATAAAACCTGTCTGTATCTGTGTAAAGTACTCCTGGAATCAGGTTCAGGGTTTAAAGTAGGTCATAAAAAAAATTCTAACATCAAAAACTTTTGATAATTCCCAAAACATTAAAACCAAAAATTTCGGCCTTTTTCCAATTTGACTTTCCTTTTTTTTTTTATCATTATACCAAAAAAGCTGATCATTAAAAACTTCTAAAGTCCGGGTTAAATTTGGGGGGTTTTTAAGTCAGCTTTTAAATTTCTTGTTCTCTCTGGTGCCAAACTAAATCTTTACGCTTGTTGGGGGTTTTCCATAGTCTTTCCCCAAACGCTGTTGTTCAAACAGCTTGAAAAAATCCTTTTTTTTGAAAGGGATTTGTGGATTTGTTTGAGACAGTGTTTTTTCATGATTTATGGTTTCAGAACTTTTTTTGGGTCCAAAACAAATTTTTTACGATGAACTGCCCCTCAAATTTAAACCAAGTCTTAAATAAAAAATTTTTAGAACTGTTTTTTGGCAGACCTAATTTTTTTTTCCCCGAAAATTGGCACAAGTTTAGGCGGGTCGTTTTTTTCCCTTTTTGGCTTTCTGCCCGCTAATGGATTTGTCCCTTAGGGGGTCCCTGAGTTCATTAGGGGGAAAACTAAAATCAACTTTAAAAATTTTATCCCCCGCGGTTTTACCGGCCCCCTTCAAAAAAACTCAACCACTTTTAATTCCTTTTTTAATATTTTCCGGTTTTTTTCTTGTAATTTAAAAATTGGTTTAAAAAGGAAGCATTTCGCCATTGGCCCCCAACCCTACAGATTGTTTGCATTAAATAAAATTGGGGAAAAGTTTGACCTTTTACTGGGGCAAAATCATCCAAGTAAATTTGTTGTTTGCTTTACATAAAAGATCGACGCCAACTAATTCCTCCACGCCAAACCGTTTTCAATCATCTGAATAAATTTGGAAGGTTTAGGGCAATAAATCAATCTGTCTCCAGTAAACTTTAAGAAAGGGGTTCCCAAAATTTATCCCGGGCCCCAGAAAAAAAATGCGCGGTCCCAAACCCGTAATGTTTTTATGCAGGGCTTTCTGTAAATTTTAAAAGATTCCCCCAAAAAAACCGTTTCAGCCCTCAATAGGGAAACCTGATTTGGGCTTTCCCCTCGTTTTAAAACCTAAAAATTTTGCCACGCATCTTGAGCATGCTGGGAACCAAAACACTGAATTTTCCCTTTTTTTTGAGGGCCCAGAAAAGAATGCGGGCCTTTTTGGAGGAAATGTGTCTTTGTCAAACCCTTTTTCCCCAAATTTCATGAAATCAAAGGGGGGAAACAAAACCCCTTTTTTTTCGAAGTTGGGTCAAAATATTCTTCCGTTTTTGGGCAGGGGGGACTTTAAAGGGCAAAGCCGGACTCTAAAAGAAACCCTCAAGTGCTGAAAGTCATAAAAAGACATTTTTTTAAAGTGAAAAAACAGGGCTTTTCTGATGACTGTGCAAATGACAGCCCTTAAGGCGTCGGGGTTTCCCGCTTTCATTATAAGATTTAATTTTTAACCCGCCCAATTTGGGGAAAAAATATAGGGAGTTCCAAAGTCTTTGGTTTAAACTTTATTGAGATTGCATTTACTGGGGCGCCCCTTTCCCCTTTAAAATTCCCCTAATTGGGTCATGGTCTCTTACTGTCGGAAATTTTTTGCTTCTTCACTGAGTTCTAAACCACAAAACCAACAATGTTTGGTGAGTCATATGCTGTTTTGGTTTTGCAGGCGTTTTCATGTTTTAGAAAAAATTAGATTTTTTAAACAATTTATTCCCCACTTTCTGCAAAGCGCTGTAAAAATCTTCTAAACCCCCATTTTTTGGGCCTTGTTTAATTTTGGGTTGAATGAGGGGCCATCCCCCCCTGACCCAAAAATAAAGCGAAAAGAACAAATCTGATGATTTCTCACAAAGGCTGTTTTTTTGGGAAATTTCTGGGGGTTGGCCCCTTTATAACAAAAAATGGGATTCGAAGTCTGCCCTAAAAAACATATGGGGAATTTTTCATTTCCCTTTCCCGTTCTATAAAACTAACCCTTTTCTTTCCTTCTGGGGGGGTAAATTTGTTCTGTATTACGTCAAATGGGGTACTACAATGTTTCTTAAAGTTCGCTTCCCCCTTTAACAGGGTGGAAACTTGTTAAACACTTTCTGCCGAAATTCGGGTTTTTTGTCCATCTTTTGAAGTATTTCTCATTAGTCTACTCATTGTTCGTAACAAAGTGTAATGTTTGGTTTGCCCCCCTGGCGAAAACATCAGTTTGAAAATCAAAAGGCTTTTGTCTGGGTCGCCCCAAACGTTGGGTGTTTTTAAACCCTTTAATGGGGTGTAGATTTTTTCCCCATCCCCTGTGTAAGATATTTAAAATTTTTTGGTTTGTTTTGTTCTTTAAAAATGATCAATTTTTTCTTAAAGCAACAGGAAAAGGGTTTCCATCGAAGTTAAGACATTTAAAGGGAATCCCCAAAAGTTAACACTCCCCTCTGCGTTTTTGGGGGGGGGGGGGGGGGGGGCGTAATTTCATCCTTTCCCAGAACACAACCCCATAAAAAAATTTGGGTTTTCGGGATTCTTTATTTTAGAACTGCTTTTTTTTAACTAATGCTGGGGGCAACGGAAAAGTAAGGGCCCTTTCCAACAATCCGGGGATACTTTTGACTGTTTTAAAACTGATTCTAAGACCCTTACCCTCCGGACCAAACCGAGCCCTAAATTTTTGGGTTCTTAAGGGGGCCAATCAAAACCCGTGTAAACAGTTCGTTTCCCAAACCGGGGTTTTTAATCTTAGAGGAAAGAAAAGTCTGCTTTTTTAGGCGAAAACCCAGACTTCAGTTTTTTTTCATTTATTGTTAATTTTGTCCCATTAAAACAGCTTAAAATTAGGGGGTTAAAATGGCGGGGGCTATTGTTGTTTACCCGGAACTTGAGGAAAAACATGGCAAAACTTGCCTGTACGTTTGCTGGATTAAAAGATTCAAAAACAAAATCATTCAGTGCCTTGACAAACCTCTTCCCTTTAAACTTCCCTTTAAAAAATTCGGGCCCCCGGGCCTTTATTTCTTTTTCCCTGGGTTTAAATTTTTTTTTCTAACTCAAAATTTTATTTTAAAACAAAAAAAAAAATTTAAACAATATCGATGGTCTTTTGTGGTTTTTTAAATCTTTAAAATAAAGTAAAACCCCTTTTGGGGTTGTTAATTTTGAAACTGTTTAGGGGGCAGAGTTTAATGTTTTTTTTACTTTTTTTTTAAAAACTTTTTAAAAGCTCAAGGCTGGCTGTTTTAAAAAAAATTGTCCTTGCCTTTTTTTGAAAATCAAACTTTTGGGGGTTTTTTTAGTCATTAAAAACAAAACCCGAAAAAGGGTAAATTCCCTTATCCCTGATTTTTTGAGTCCCTCTAGTCCCTTTTTTTTTATCAGATTAAAGGAAAATAAGTTAGGGGTTATTAGTTTAAAAACCCTGCTGTGTGGGTTTTTTAAGTTTATTTTTATTTTTTTTCTAGCACACCTCAGCTAATGAAAACAGGCCGAGAGCTAAAAACAAACCGCCTTTGAGGAAAAACTCGGGTGTGCCCCCTGCCCGTTGCTAAGAGACCAACACCCCGTTCCCGCTGAAGTGGCGCCCCTTTTGTCGGGGCCCAGTATTTTTTCCAAAAGGTAACAGCATTTGGGAAAAACAGCAGAATACCTTCGTTTGGGTTTGCTGATTTTGAAAGGTCCTGCTTAGTTTTTGTTGCCTTTTTGTAATGTTTGTTAATCTGAAAAGGTTTTTTCTTCAGGGGGGTTTTTATAAACAAACAGAATTTCCCACTTCTCTTCTCCCAGGTACTTTTGGGGGTAAATATCAATAGGCTGCTTTTTAAAAATGAAAAAATTAAATTTTTTTCTATTTAAAAACTAAACTGTTTTCTTTAATAATTTGCTGGTATCAATTAATAAAACAAATGTACCTTTTTTTGGGGTTTTTCAGCATCTTTTTTCTTTTCAATTTTAATTTTTATTGTCTATAACCTTTCTTCCCCCCTTTAAAGTAACTCCCTTTATCCTCTGGGGGACCTTAAGGGCAATCCAAAAAACCGTAAATTTTTTTTTTTAAAAAATCATCAAGCCCCAACAATGTGAAGGTGTAAGGGGTTTTTTTGGGGCGCAAGGTCTGCTGTTGGACTTTTACCCCTCCCCCCCCAAACAATTTTTTTTTATTTCGTCAAAAAAGCTGATTTAAGGGCCCAAGCCCGCTAATAGATTTGGTTTGGGTTGGGCCGTCCCCAAACGAACATTGTACTTTCGTTATTTTTTGGGTTAAAAAAAATTTTTTACTTGCTCTTGCGAAAGGTTCTTTTCTTCACACAAACAAAAAATCCTTTAAAACGATTTCATATTTACCTAAGATTAAAATTCCATTTTAGCGTCTGCCCTGCTTTTTGGATATGTTGAATGATGGCGCCCCTGCTTCGTAAAAAAAATTTCTAATTGTGACTTATTTGGGGTTTCCCCAAACAGCCTTGCAAAAATTTGAGTTGCTAACAACTCAAACCAACAATGTCAGAAAAGCGACTTTTCCCTTTGGTGTTGGGTTTAAACTGATAACACGTTTGTATTCATTAAAAGTTAGTTCGTATGACAATTTTGTCCCTTTTAAAAGCTCTTGAAAGTATGGGGCATGCCTTTTAAAAACTCAAAAACTAGGGGAAAGGAAAAACGATTTCCATACGCCCCAAAAATTTTTTGCCCAAAAGCCTTTTTGCGGTTTTAACATCTGGTGCGAGTTCGGCCTATTCTAAGTTTTAGTGCTTATTTATTGCCGTTTTCCTTTTAAAGCAAGGGTCTTCCCCCTTTTATTCCGGTTTAGCCAAAGATCAAATAGTTTAAAAATATGTCCATTGTAAAAGAAAATATTTCTTTTCCCCCCAGTTTTATGAAATTTTTTTTAACGATTGCCCGCCCAAATTCTGGACAAATGTTCTTTTTGGGTCTGTTTGTTTTAAGCGGGTTCTACTTTTAAAGTAAGTCGTGCAGAGCCTGGCACAATCAAATTCCTTCGCTCCTAGGTCGGGAAAAAAGCCCGTAAGAATTTGTCCGATCAAAAAGTAATGGATTATTTGGGGAAAATTTAAAAATTTCCCTTTTAAATTTTCCCCTTTACGCCCCTGGGGCTTTTTTTGTTTTCTAACCCGGGGGCCCAAAAATCGAGCCATTTTACCTTTTGCAATTTTTATAAAACCCCAAAAAAAAAAGTTAATTTTTTAAAAACAAGGCAGGTATTGGCATTGAAAGATTTTGATATTTAACCTGTAATGCCCGGGTGAAAGGGCCCTTTTCACAGGGAACGCTCAACGTTCTCATTTCGGCATTAATTAAAAGAAAAGTGGGGTCGGGGGGATTTTTCAAAAAATTTAAATATAAAAACCCTGGCTTTATGGGCCCTAAAAAAATTTTTAACTAAAGATGGCCATTTTTTTTGTAAAAATTGGGGCCCCCCCCCGAGAACAAAATTTTTTTGGCTTACACATAAACGAGGGCCCAACAAAGTTTAAAGGCATGACCAAACCCCAAAAACAAAAACTTTGGGGGGGGGAAGATCGAAATCGCCTTGGGATTGTTAAAACCCAAAAACACATTTTGAAAGCATTTTTTTTAAACCCCAAAAACACATGAAAGCAGTTGCTAAACTTCAAAAAACCCCTACTAAAACTCCCAAAAAATAACCCCAAATGCCAAACATAGAAAATTACAGATTTGGTCAAACAGTTTCCCCAAAAAATAAACAAAAAAAACAAAAAGAAGCGAAAAACCCCTTTTTGAAGAAGAAACAGCATTAAAAAACCCCCCCATTGATATCCCCCGCTACAAAAAAAAAGCAGCCGTAAAAAATGCTTTAAGAATAACCCGGAAGAATTTAAAAAAAATTTTTTTAGCAGAACTTTATGAATAAAAGAGGGGTATAGAAAAAGAGAGGAAAAAAAAAAAAAATCGCTGAGGGTGACGACGCCAAAATTAGGGCCCCGTTTTTAAAGAAAGAAAAAACAAAAACTAAAAGTCCTTTGTAAAAAAAAATCAGCAAAACAAAAAGTGTTGTCGCTATCCAAGAACAATTTTCCCAACTCAAGTGAGCGAATAAGAGAAACTATCCAAAAAATTTTTTGAAAACACGACGCTAGCAGAAAGAATAAGAAAATGTTTTGAGAACAAGGGTCACATTTTGCAAGTGTTATAAAAGCCTTAGGATTTTTCAATAAGTACGTTTTGGGGAAGGCTAAATTTACAGGCGGTGGCGGAGGGCAAAGTTCAGTGCCTCCATCGCCATCGCCTGATAAATCATGGGTAAAAAAACAGCTTGATCATCTTGCAAGTTTATTAAAAAAATTAGCGGGTAAAGCTATAGACTCTTTGCCAGGTATATTAGGGAGTATCGTTAGCTGGCTTTTGTTACTGCAAGCAAAGTAGTTGGCTTTTTGGCTGAGCACTTATGGGCATTAGTTCTCTTAATATTGGTTAATATTTAGTAAGATAAAAGGCCGAGTAATCCTAGGGCAGTTAATCCAATAACAAGTGCTGTCTTTTCATATTCATGGTCATTACTTTTTTGCGGTTCTTCAACGGTCTTCGGGCTTTGGACCACGGGTATTGGATGACTTAAATTTTTGGGTGTTTTTTATTGTTTGTAATATTACGGCTCAGAATTTAAGTCGTTTTTTCCGACCTTCTGTTCATTGCCTGGGAACAGGATTTCATTGTTGTAGTTTATTATTGTTCCTACCTGGAGTCTGAGGTCAGAAGGTAGCATGTATAAACCAGTGCCAACAGCAAAGTCTACTTTCGATCTTGCGTATTGTAAAAATTTTGGTACCTTTTTATACTCGAAGGTAAATCAACTGTAATTAATGGCGTCCTCTAAATTTGCTAAGTATTGTTTTTGTGCATTTAAAGCCAGTAGAAGGATTAGTTATGCTCGATCTTGTCTGTGCTTGCGAACCTAGCAAACACCAAACGTAATTACGAATAGAGTCGTTTATTCGTTCTATTCCCACTCTAGTTAGGCCCTTAGAAGTGTCTAAGATAAATGTTGTCCATGCTGTTTTATGCTCTTGCTCTATAGACCCTAGGTGAACACCTGTGCCTGAAGAGAAAGATGTTAAAGGAGGATTCCAGTCATAGTTTTTAACTTTCTGTGCACGCCCCAAAGATAAGGAGTGCCTAAGCCATGATTAAGATCCAACTTTTGTCTAAAGTCTGTCTTAACATTAATATTGAATTCGTTACAGATCCTTTCAAAAGCCTTCATGTCTATTCTGTTGCTGAATGGTTTTAAACGGTTGTCGTTTGGAAATGGAGCTTGCAGTTCAGTCAAAATAGTCTAAATGTGTAATAAAAATGAAATCTGTACACCGACCTCACCAAAGGGATCAGGGGTTTTAAAAATGATCGCATACGACACTTCACACCCATTTTTGATGCACAAAACACAGCAAAGTTTAACTGGTTCTGATAAAACTGCATCGGATGACTGAACCACACTTTTGGGATGTAGTCTTTTTTAAATAGGGGGGTTAAGATATTTGTCCAATGGAGTACTCACCTTTACTTGAAAGGCATCAGATGAGTCACGAAATGTCAAGGGTGTCCAGTTGCTATATTTTAAGATTATAGTGCGCCCAACAGAATATTTTGCATCAGTATATTTAAACGCACTCATTTTTATTTCGTTTTAAAAAAAATGTTTGTAACAAAAACAACTCAAGACCGGCCTTCGTTTTTAGAACAAAGCTATTAATAAACAATTGCGGAAGCAGAATGGTCGCACTCCATGAAAATTTTACAAAGTCGTATGGTTTAATATAAGTGAATCAAGAAGAATAATAAGATTAAAAAAGTTGATAATAGAGGAACATTAGTTAGCCAGTTAACCATACCTGATGGTTATTACGGTTTTGCTCACTAAAAGAAGAAATGAGTAACTTCGACATTACTCTCAAAACTTAACAATGCGAATCTGAAAAACAATGTTGACCTTCAGCATGAAAAAGAAGAAGTAGGTTACTATTTTGAAAAGAGCTAGCTAAAATGTTAGGCTTTACAACTAACAATCGGAACTTCATAGTTTTAGTGTTACACCAGACAAAACTACTTATGAGGGGGAAAGTCCGCTCGATCTTGCATTACATTCATTACTCTATGTTCATTTGGATGAGTTGAGCACTGATGAAAACTTATATGATGGAAGGCCCTCAACTGTTTTAAGAGCTCTTCCATCAGGGAAAGCTGCATATTGCGATTATGAAATTATACAATTCCCTAATTTACAGTTTAAAAGATTAGTATTGTGGGAGGGTCGGATCATTTAATATAAAAATCAAAGACAAAACAGGGAAAGTCGTAAAATGTGATAACCTACACATTGTTTGGAAATAAATAATAAACTGTACTAAAAAATAATGTCGCGGGGGCCAGAAGAAACCGGGAGTTACATTTGACGCCTGTGAGGTGTATAACCTTAGAATTAAAAGACCTTGCAGGACGTTGTAGACTTGAACAGAACGGTGAAGATAGGCGCTTTGTATGGTTTTGAGTACACTAAAGATGGTGATTATAAACGCAAAGAGGTTGGCGACAGCAAAAAGTTTTCCTAAACTAGAACAGCTGCGCATCTAGAAGCAAATAATGTTGGTCAGTATGAATATAAAATAGTTCGAAAAACCTGACCTCAAATGGCACTTCGAACCATATTTAGAATGGGACATAAAATTTGAATTCATAAGCCCATTTACATTTTTTAGCGGCAAAAAGTTTCAGAAAAGCATTCAACTCTGGCCCTTTACATGTAAGTCTTATGCGGACGACAGTAGTCGGAAAGAGATTGAAATAACGCCGTATGGGAATAAACAGTACATCCTCCACAGAAGAGAAACGGTTTTAAAGGAAGCTTCTACAAAATTACAGTTCATTCCGCAAATGAAATTAGGAGATGCGTTCACAATGATATTGAAATTTCTGTCTTAAAAGATAAGGGGAGGATGGGGTTGTGGGCGTTAGTGACGTCCTTCTAAAAGGAATTCTAATTAGCTGGCAAACTTAGTACGTTGAAAAACTTAAAGTTACCGTCGTCATTCTTCACAATGGCGAGGATATTAAGGTCATAACAACAAGCAACAAAATCAATATTAGTCTAAATAGAAACAATCTTACAGAACTGAATTGGATTAATCTTACGCATTTAGGCCTCATAGGATTTTATTATACTGAACAGGTTTTGACGGAGAGCATGATAAAAATAATAACTGGATTAGATTAAGTTCTGTTATAAAACAATGGAGCAGTTAAACTTTATGACAAAAACCCCTCATTGTTCATTAATTTGTGGGCAAAACTGGTTTGTGGGAAAACAATATTTGTCCTCAACCTATTACAAACAGTTTATCGTTATAATTTTGCTCATATTGTGATTTTCTGTCCAACACTTGAATTTAACAAAGCATATTATGATAGAAGGTTTATATGGACAGATGATGACATATATTTAGTTGATCCTAGCAATAAGCTAAGTGAGTGTTTAGAATACTTTTATAAATTTTTTAAGGGGAACGCAGACACTATTCATTATAGATGACTGTTCGGCAGAAAAGAGACATAGTTAAAAAAAAAAACGCTTTGTCGAAACTAGCTTTCAGTGGAAGACATGCTGGAAATAAGTGTGTGGATTTTATGTCAGAAATATATAACTCGGTTTTAAAAGACTTTAGAGAACAGTTTAAAGACTGTAGTTTATTTCACATGAAAGACAGGAACGCATTTGATGAATGTATGCGTGAAAATGATGTTATTGAAAATGACCAGGAAAAACACAGGATTAAACAAAAATTAAAGTCTGAAAAGTTTAGTAAATTAGTATTAAAAACAGATAATCTACACAGTATGTTTGATGTAGGGTTTACTAGGAGAGAACTATAAAATACCAATCCTAGGTTCAACCGCCCGAAACTGGTTGAGGGCGGTTGAGCTAGGATTGGTATTTTATAGTTCTCTAACCTGTACAGCATGGTGGAAGAAGGGAAACAACCCCTGATATGGAACCCAATAAATTTGAGAACGAAGTTAACGGCTATTGGAGAAAAAGACTAATATTAGAAAAAGAAAACGAATGTCACTATAATTATCACCAGAAAAAAGATCAGGAAGGGAATCTTGAGTGTGTGTGTGTATGTGTGTGTGTGGTGTGTGTGTGTGTGTGTGTGTGTGTGTGTGTGTGTGTGTGTGTGTAAGTGTGTGTGTGCGTACCTGTGCGTGCGTCCGTGTAAAGCATGAGTGCGTACGTGCGTGTGTGGGTGTGTATGTGTGTGGGTGGTGGTGGGTACATGTGTGTGTGCTTGCATGCGTGTACACGAGCGCATGTGTGTGTGTGTGTGTGTGTGTGTGTGTGTGTGTGTGTGTGTGTGTGTGTGTGTGTGTGTGTGTGTGTCTTAGAGAGAGAGTCAGAGACACACAGAGATAGATAGAGACAGAGAGAGAGAGAGAGAGAGAGAGGAGAGAGAGAGAGAGAGAGAGAGAGAGCGAGAGAGAAGAGAGAGAGAGAGAGAGAGAGAGAGAGAGAAAGCATGCTTTTAATTTAAAGGCAGAAGAAAATAAAGCATGTATGAAAGGAAGAGTTTCAGCTGAAGAAAAGAACCAGACACTGAAATCAAGAGGGAAAGGATGTGTCTGTGACGTTTTTAATAAGACCCCATTCATAAATGATGGTTGAGTGCTCAGGCAAGAACGATAAGACCGTAGTAGGAAAGTCAAGCTTTCGTCCACACCCTTACACTTTGCTTTCCACAGATGTAATCAAGAGGTTTTGATCTTTGATTCAACAACTAATTTAATTATAGTATGAATAAAAATGATGATGATCTGCTGTGAATATGTCGATGGTTGCGTGTATGTTGATGCCGTTGGTTGCCTAGTGAATGAGTTACATATAAAAGAAATAAATCAATGCACATACACCAATACGACAAAGTCCCTCCTCTGTCGCTTCTTCCCTCACTTCTTCAGTAGCACGACTATAGACTTCTGCTCGTGCTACAAAAATATTCCGGAGGACACACACAGGTTAAGTCATACACAAGAATATAATTTATGAATAGAAAAATGTCTAGTGTGTTTTCTGGCGTGCTTTGATGTGGAGGGATGTTTTATGAAATTGCCAACTCACTTCACGGAATCGCGTAACGTTTCCGGAGTTCGCTGACGTCACGCTCTCTCCCAGATTCCCGGCAAGGTCGAACACACCAGCACGTTGCTCCCGACGAAGGATGTAGCGGGATAAAGAAGTGGCCGAAGAAGGATGAATGGAATGCAAAGTTGGTAAGTAGAACAGAAAGGAATATAGAACAGAACCGATAGGACCTGCAAGATAACAAAGGTTCCCTTAGATCTTGCACACTCAGGGTGGCACATTACACTATTCCATCCATCACACGTTCTAAACACACTTTACAATGGCACTAGCGTGCTCTACATTTACATGAATTTCCTTCAAACATCGCTTTACGATGAACTCATCAACAAAGAAGGAAAAATGTATACGAATATTCCAATCTCCTGACTGAGTTATCGCCAAGCTTAGTGCTTGATAATTACAATTATAGTTAATCCTTGAATGATTAAATCAAAGGCGTTAATCTTCATATTATACAGATCACTTAGATCCACGAAAATGCTTCGTTCATAACCTTGAAATCGTTTACGATTCTTTAAAATAAATTAATCTGCATTCACACAAATATCACATCTTCTAAATATGGTTGCATACTACGGTGAGCTGAAATAGTATTTACATAATATGGATTAGTAAACATGGCAACTCATATGAGAAGCAAACAGATGAAGATGACAGCTCTACATCAATCATACGTGTTGACACGGTAAACCGAAATATATAATTCAGCAGCATTTTATGATCGCGCCACACAGTAATTATTGAACTGTAAATTGGCCATAATGCGATTACATTGAAATAGATTTTGTTGCTCTATATACGAAATAATGATATTCGATCCATTACCCTCAACACAATCTGTTAATGCCCACAGTTGTCGCCTCGCCCACGGACGATGAGACTCGTTCAGCTTTCCCCCGAAAAAAGTGTGGGTGCTGGTCGAATGCTCTGTGGTTGCCCCCTTCAGTCACGGCCTAGACTGATGTCTTCAAAAGGTTACGTGCTCTTCCGATTAATCCAGACCTTTTCTACGGACCACTTTCACGACCTACTGGCTGTCCAAGATGTAGAATACAACGGCCACTATCTAACCGGCACATGCGCGGACAGAGACACACTGCCACTTGGACATCGTGATGGTCAGTACGGACGGTTTTTTTCGATGCCACAATTGAAATCATTTTAATTATTAATACAAAGCAAGTCTGTCTGCATGAATCATGAAATATAAACGTACGCCGAAAGCAAAAACTAACAATTATTTTGTCCGTTAGACATAGAAATATTATTCCAGCGCAGCAGCGAATAGACGTCATGTATCGATTGCGCATTTTCTTAATGAAAATGAACCGGGCTTATGAATGAATGTCACAGGGGGGCAAACCAAAAACCATCCTGATGACAGGCGCAACGCGCTCGAAGACAAATTTGTAGATCTTTTTTAAAAACCTATTTAACACAAACGCACACATATATATATATATATATAATATTATATATATATATATATATATAAGAATATAATATATGCGCCTGTGCGAGCGTCGTAGACAAAGAAACTGGCATTACAACACGATCATGGCAGAGGCCCACAACTTGGCCAACTAGAACAAAAGTTTCAAGCCTCCTACATCTCCGATAGCGCCGTGACTGAATGACCCACCCTGGGACGGCGGGGATTCCGCGGTTGGGGCTGCAAAGCTCTGCCGTTCTAAGACAAAAGACTAGTATGTTGTTTAATTAAGTTGTATTTCTTTCCTTGCTTCCTGCGGGTTTACGGTCGAATGTGCGCGACTGTCTATGCCATCTGGTACGTTTACGATGGGTTGTGGAGATTGTGAAGAGAGAAAGCGAAGAAGTCTCTCATCTCTCTCTCTCTCTCCTCTCTCTTCTCTCTCTCTCTCCTCCTCTCTCTCGTCTCTCACTTCACCTACTCTCCACACACACACAGCACACACACCACACAACACACACACATACACACACACACACACACACACATTTGGCACACTCACAAACGCGCGCACACACACACACACATACACACACCACACACACACACACACACACACACACACACACACACACACACACGTGTGTGTAGCCTACGGGATTTAGAGAAAGCTCGAACTAGAAAATGCATGTTACGCAATAAATGCATTTACTGTTAAACTCCTCAGTCCAGCAATCGTGCTTAAGCAAGACCTCCAGGTACCCTATTTTCACCCTACACCAATCGTGCTTATAGCAAGACCACAAGTACCCAATTTACCCTACACCATCGTGCTTATGCAAGACCTCAAGGTACCCAATTTACCCTACACCAATCGTTCTTAATAGCAAACCTCCAAGTACCCAAGTTACCCTACACCAATCGTGCTTATAGCAAGAGCTCAAGGTAACCAATTTACCCTACACCAATCGTGGCTATACAAGACCCAAGGTACCCCAATGTACCCTACACCAATCGTGCTTATAGCAAGACCTCAAGTACCCAATTTACCCTACACCAATCGTGCTTATAGCAAGACCTCAAGGTACCCAAATTACCCTACACCGAGATGAAACGCATTTCTCAAATTAACACATAAAAAGCCTGTGAGTATCCCGGCCACCCCACAACAAGGCAATGTTTACAGGCGTAGGCGATGTTATGACAACAGTATAAAGACGAGAGAATGAAATGGGAACCACTTACGAGCCGTACTGGAACAGAAAGACTTCCTTTATTGCTAAATTGAAAATCGTTCAACCGAAACTTTACACAGACTTGCATTGATGTGGGAAAAAATGATGCAAAGAACAGTCATTCAACGTTAATAAAGATCTTTGCAGATTTTTGTCTGCTACAAGGAAATAAAGCAATCTTACTTCTTATGGAAATTGAATGAAGAACGTTGTGAAGTGTCGGGTTTGTAGTTTGTGAGTTAACAGTAATACCCTACTTCGTGTTACTGAAAGTATTCATTTTCATTTGTTCTATTGCTGGAATGAAAGAAATATGAACGGTTTTTTTTTTTGTTTCCTAGCGCATGTTTAAAGGGGTTTGCAAGCTTGTCTCCCTCTCCCTGGGTGCTTTCGTTCGTTGTTTTCCCCTGTTCATTTAGATCTAAGCTGTTGTATCTCAGCCTATTGTTTTGTTTTGTTATTTTTCACTCGTGCCATTGTGAAGCAGGTCAAAGAAGCTTGTAACGTTCCATTTACGGCCCTGATCAACGTATATTCATCTGCATTTGAGAAATAAACGCATTCATGTCTCTGGAACACTATAACACTATCTGTCGGTCTGTCCTGTCTGTCTCTGTCAGTTTCTCGTTCTCTTCTCTGTCTGTCCGTCTCTTCGCTCTCTCTCTTAAATGTATGTCTCTCTGTCTGTGTCTCTCTGTCTCGCTCGCTCTCTTAATGTATGTCTCTCTGTCGGTGTCCCTCTCTTCTCGCTCCTCTCTTAATGTTTGCATGACAAGGACAGATTGTAAGACTAGGCTTTGGCCTAATCTTCATCCTTGCGTATTAAAGATCCATCAATCGTCATCAATCAATCTCTCCTTTCCACTCTCTCTCTCGCTCTTCTCTCTTCTCACTCTGCTCTCCTCTCATCTCTCTCTCTCTCTGTATGGTGTATGTGTTGTGTGTGTGTGTGTTGTGTTGTGTGTGTGTGTGGTGTGTGGTGTGTCTGTCCGTCTGTCCGTCTGTCTGTGTACTCTTCTGTCTCGCTCTGTCTCTGTTCTGTCTGTCTGTCTGTCTGCTCGTCTTTAGCGACACAGACCGCCCTCAAGCTGAGTCCAAAACCCTTCATGGTCTGGAACCCGTAGGTTAAATAAGACTGTCCAAAAGCTATGACTCTGGCACATCCATGTCCAGTTTTGACCCATAGTGTTGAAATAAGAACTGTCCTAAAGAGCTATGACTGGGACTGGTGCAAATCCATGTCCAGTTGACCCATAAGTGTTGAAATAAGACGTCTAAGAGCTACGACTGCACATCCATGGTCCCGTTTGACCCCATAGTGTTGAAATAAACTGACCTAAAGAGCTATGACTAGCAACATCCCTGGGCCAGTTTTGACCCATAGTGTTAAATAAGACTGTCCTAAAGAGCTATGAATGACACAGCCGTGTCCACTGACCTAAGAGCTATAAAAGCACAGCGGTGGTCCACTGTCCTAAAGAGCTATGAATGGCACAGCTGTGTCCACTGTCCAAAAGAGCTTATAAGCACCTCCATGGTCCATTGATCCAAAGTGTGAAGATAAGACTGTCCCTGATAGAGCTATGAATGGGCAAGCTGGGGTCCACTGACCTAAAGAAGCTATAAATGGCACAGCGTGGTCCACTGTCCTAAAGAGCTATGAATGGCACATGCACGGTCCAGTTTGACCCATAGTGTTGAAATAAGACTGTCCTAAAGAGCTATGAATGGCACAGCTGTGGTCCACTGTCCTAAAGAGCTATGAATGAAGGCACAGCTGTGGTCCACTGTCCTAAAGAGCTATGAATGGCACATCCATGGTCCAGTGTGACCCATAGCGTTGAAATAAGACTGTCCTAAAGAGCTATGAATGGCCCAGCCGTTGTCAAGTTTGTAGCCGATTTTAGCCCTCAGCCTTCGGCCAGTATAACTATCACACACAACAGTTTTTTTTAAAGATAGTCCGTTCGCATTTATTTCATTCTCCCCTTTCTCTTTCTTTTCCCTCTTGTTATTCTTCGGGCTTTGTTGTGGTTGTTAGTTTGTTATATTCGATGCACTGTCCGAAAAAAATACTTAGCTTTTCACACACACACACACACACACACACACACACACACACACACACACACACACACACACACACACACACAAACACACACACACACACACACACACACACACACACATACACACACACGCCGCACGTACACGTTCACACACACAAAAATGAGAGAGAGAGAGAGAGAGAGAGAGAGAGAGAGAGAGAGAGAGAGAGAGAGAGGAGAGAGAGAGAGAGAGAGAGAGAGAGAGAGAGAGAGAGAGAGAGAACCAATTTAAGATACAATGAAGTACAATTGCAATCGTGCTTTTTCGGTTTTTGAAAAAAGATCATTTTCAGAAGTGTCCAGACAGGGATTCCCTTACTCCACAGCACCGTTTCTCAGGCTGCCACTGTCTTCCCTGTATGCGCCCAGAGAAGGATTTCCCTTCCTCTCCAGCACTGACACAGTCACTGCTTCTGTCTTTTTTGTACTTGCGCAAACTGGCGAGAAAGCCGTCCATCGTTTTTGCGTTGTCTTTTAGATCAAGTCATTATTTGCTCACTTACTGTGCTCCACACCCCGGTGGGCCTACATGCCATACGTCTGGGGGGGCAGACTTCCTCCGAGTTCCTTGTAGTTTAGCCTGAGTCTCTAAGGTCCCAGCTGACGTGTGGTGCTTCGAGGAAGCACTACTATAGGGCTTGCCGGCGGAGAAGCTATATACTGACAGGGAAAGACTGACGCATTCTGCTCCCCTTTTGGCTGTGCTGCACACATCGTGCCAGTTAGCGGTGGAGGCTTCAAGGCGAGAAGTGACAAGTAAAGACACTAGGTGCATTACACCAACCATTGAGCCATCACAATACGGAAGCGAAGCATGGACCATGCACTCTCGACAAGAACGCAGACTAAACGCCTTCCACCTGCTCTGCCTCAGAAGATTCATGGGCATCCCTTGGCAGGACAGCATCACCAGCAAGGACGTCCTGATCCAGGCAGGGATGCCTTGCACGTTCGCCATGCCGACACACAAACGCCTGCAATGGGTTGGCCACGTCAGCCGCATGGACGACGGTCGCATCCCAAAGGACATGCTGTACGTGTGCTGGCTACAGGCTCCAGACTAACAGGACGGCCCGCCCTACGCTACAAAGATGTCTGCAAGCGTGACGTGAGGGCAGACAGCCACGACCCAGCAGACCTGGAGAAAGCAGCTTCAGACCGGATCAGCTGGCGGTCCACCATCAAGGCCAGCATCAAGCAAGCATAGCAGAGGACAGAGACCCAGTGGGAAGAATGGAGGCGCCGCAGACGGCAAAGAATTGCGTCGGCACCCACAGACACTCATGATCGATACTTCACCTGCAGCAACTGTAACAGACCCTACCGCTCGAGGATCGGGTTTTTCAGCCACAGCAGGCACTGCAACTCTACGAGTGACTGATCAATGGCTCAACACCATTGTCTCTCAAGACAGATGGATGCCAACATCTAACAACTTTGGTGTTCCCATTTTGTTGCTTTAACACTGTTCTCGTTGTCAGCTCGAGGTGTGTTGTCTCCAGCCTCCTGAGTCAGTATGTCGCCTGTGTGAAATGGCACACTGCAACTCGCATTATCCAGGTCTTCTCCATTTTGGAGCACTGTCACTGTCAATAGGGTCGCATCAAATGATGTACTTGCAGAATCGGGTTGTTCTCTTCTTTTTCTGCGGTCGACTTTCTTTCTTTTAGTTGCGTCAGGTCGCCACAATAAAACCCACGGTCTTCTCGAGGTCTTGACGGCTGCCCGAAACGGCATCTGCAGCTCTGACCCTGTCTCTCAACGTGTCAAAAGCAGTCGGATTCTGTTCGCTGTAAAACAAACTTGGAGGAATTAGCAGGAAGTGTGGACAAGTTCTTTGCGGAAAATCGCTAACTATCTTCTTGCCAATATTTGAAAATCCGTCTTGCTGGCAGCCATGCGAGGGAAACTACTCTCGTGCAAGAGAGAGAGAGAGAGAGAGAGAGAGAGAGAGAGAGAGAGAGAGAGAGAGAGAGAAGAGAGAGAGAGAGAGAGAGAGAGAGAGAGAGAGAGACAGACAGACAGACAGACAGACAGACAGACAGACAGACAGACAGAGACAACCAATAAAACACCACAAGAGCACGAGAGAGAGAGAGAGAGAGAGAGAGAGAGAGAGAGAGAGAGAGAGAGAGAGAGAGAGAGACAGACAGACAGACAGACAGACAGACAGACAGACAGACAGACAGACAGAACCAATAAAACACGACAGAAGTACGCAAATACACACATGCACTCACCTTCCCCGAACCGCAATCCTCTTTCCTGTGTACAGACAGACAGACAGACAGACAGACAGACAGACAGACAGACAGACAGACAGACAGACACACCCACACCCACACACCCTCACCTGCACTCGGGAATCGCCCCGGCGCTGATGACAGCTGGAGTGATGGTGACGCTGGGCCTTCTCTGACGGAGTGGTCCGACAGCGCTGTGGCGGAGAGCGGACCGGAAGTGGCTCCGAGGCGGCGTGCTGCAGGCCGGAGAACATGAGGATTCGGGCGATGAGGGCATAGAGGACGGTGGAGATGAGGAAGGGGAGGATGTAGAACACCACCAGGTCGAACATGTACAGGACCAGATAGGACGACCTGAGGGACATGAAAGATTCAGAGATGTAGACTGTTATTGAGTGACGGCTACTGAGCTGTTCGAAAGGCAACACGCATATTCACACATAAAACAGAATAATCAGCGTTTTCAAGATACACAAACGGTTAGTTTGACATCAGCAGAATACTAATGGCTGTAAATGAACAACAACCACAGTTCTAGATATGTACAGATCTCTCAGACGTCTCAGTGCGTGTCTGCACTCTCTGTGAACTCAGCACAGGCTTCCAAGGGCAGAATGCTCCCAGCTGGTTGGTTCGGCAGTTGAGGACAGTGCTTCACAGAACCAAGCGGTGAATTTCCAGTAATAGTTTAAAGTTCAATTAGAGTTTCTAATGTACCCTTTCTTTCTAAACTCATTGAAAAGATTGACCTTCTTCAGCTTCACAATCACCTACACTGCAACAACCTCCTCTTCCCTTTACAGTCTGCTGACTGCTCTGGCTACAGTACAGAAACTGCTCTCCTGAACATTGTGAACAGTCTCTTATTGGCCCTCGATAATCAAGTATCTCTGCGCTCTCTTCTTGACTTCTCTGCTGCTGTTGACACCATGGATCACTCAATTCTTTTGTCTCATCTGTATGAAACTTTCAGTATTTCTGATAAAGACTGTCATGGTTTCAGTCTTACTTACCTGATCGAACTCAGCTTGTCTCTGTAAACGGTTTCTCTCCCAACCAGCTATTCTCCAGCACAGAGTTCCCCAGGGATCCGTCTTGGGCACCCTTCTCTTCGTACTCGACACCCATCCTATCTCCAACGTCGTTGCCCATCAAAGCCGTTTCACCACTGCTTTTCAGACGATAACCAAATTTACACATGCAGCGATATCTCTCAGCTGCCTCCTCCAGGATCCAATCCATGGCACACAGTCGTGTATCATGGACATAAAATCTTGGATGACAGTTAACACACTTAAGCTCAGCAATGAAAACAATGATCTTCTTTGCACCCAAAAGACTTCTTTCATCTGACTGTATGCCTAACTCTATCAAATTAAAAATGGCCTTATTCACACATCTTCATCTGCACGAATTTAGGTGTTACCCTTGACTCAGGATTTTCCTTCCAGCAACATGTTTACACAGTCTGCCGTGTCTGTTACTTTAAGCTTCGCCGCATTGGGTCTGTGTGACATCTTCTCTCTGTTGATGCCACAAAGACCTTGTTTCTGCCTTCATTCTATCAAGACTCGATTACTGTAATTCTCTTCATGCTGGCTGTCCCCAGAATCTTCTCAGTCGTCTCCAGAAAGTACAAAACAATGCTGCTTGTATGATTTTTAGACTACCCAGATCTTCTCATGTCACTCCCTTACTTCTTTCTCTTCACTGGCTGCCGGTTGAAAAACGAATAGACTACAAACTGTCCTTACTCTGCTTTGAATCTTTGAATGGCTTAGCTCCTTCCTCCCTTTCTGATCTCCTTCATCTCTATGTTCCTTCTAGGCATTTGGGCGTTCATCTACTGACAACACTCTGCTCAAAATACCTCGATTTCAAACTAAAAATATGGCGATCGTTCTTTTTCTTTTCAGGATCCGGGTTTCTTGGAATACGCTCCCAATATATTTGCGTAGTTCAAACTCTCTGTCTTCCTTAAAGGTATCTTAAAACAAACCCTCCACCTATCAACAGCAGTTTCTTTCTTTTTCCCCCTTCCCTTGTCCACCCAAATCGATTCTGCGGCTAGTGTGTGTGTGTGTGGGTGTGTGCGTGCGTGCGTGCGTGCGTGCGTGGTGCGTGCGTGCGTGTGAAAAAACCTTTGAAATCCAGTTCTTCAACTGGATTTAGGTGTCCTTTTTTGAAAGGCCCAAGGAGATTCAATAAATGTTTATAATTACTGGGGGAAATTACAAGCATCAGCGTTTTAAAGAGTTGCTCTGTCGTGTTTTAAACAAAAGGATAATCGACTTTGTAGAAGGCAAAAAATGCTGGGGTTAGGAACAAAATGGTTTTAAAAAGGCCATTTTACTTTGGATAATGTTTCTCATGATACTGTATCGTTGATTAAAATTTACAGCGAAAGACACAAAATCTTGTGTGCATTCTTGATTATATAAAACGCATTAGAGAACCAGGAAAATGTTCATTCTAGCTTTTACTGCCCTAAACAAGTTTCGGGCAGTAAAAGTAGAAATGAACTTTTCCTGTTCTTGACAAGTAAGACTTCAACAATGAATTAAAAAGGAAAATCCTCACACATTTTTTCAATAAACAAAAAATAACGATTTTTTTTACAAACAAACATACTGTGTAGGATTGTCCGTTTTCAAACTAATTTACTAAACTTTTCAGATTTTAGTTTTTGCTTAATCTGCGTTTTTCCTGACCCATTTTCAATAACATCATTTTCGCGCAGACATTCTTCATATGAGTCTCTGTCTTTATGTGAATAAAACTACAGTCTTTTAACTGTTCTCTAAAGTCTTTTTTTAAAATTGAGTTATATTTTTGACATAAAAATCCCCCAACTTATCCCAGCATGTTTTTCCACTGAAAGCCAGTTTTGAAAAAGTGTTTCTCTTTTTAACTATGTCTCTTTCTGCCAACAGTCATCTATATAAATAGTGTTGCTTTCCCTTAAAACAGTCTTTTAAAAGCGTTCAAAACACTCACTCAGTTTATTGCTAGGATCAACTAAATAATTTCATCTCGTCCTATAAAACCTTCTATCATGATATGCTTTGTTCCATTAAGTGTTGGACAGAAAATCACAATTGATCAAATTATAGCGATAAACTGTTTGCAATAGGTCTAGGATAAATATTTTTTTTCCCACAACCAGTTGTCCACAAATCAATGAACAATGAGGCTTTTTTATCAAAAAGTTTACATCGGCTTGACACCAAAGTCGTCTGCTCCATAGTTTTATAACAGAATTTAATTTACCAGTTATTATGTTTATTATACTCTCCGTTAAACTTGTTCAGTATAAAAAACCCCTATGAGGCCTAAATGGGGTAAGATTAATCCAATTCAGTCCTGTAAGATTGTTTTATTTAAGTCAACATTGATTTTGTTGTTTTTGTTGTGCCCTTTAAATACCCTCACCATTGTGAAGAACGACGATGGTAGCTTTAAGACGTTTAACGTCTAGTTTTGCCGCTAATATTAATTCTTTTATAAGGACGTCACTAACGCCCACAACCCATCCCTCTCCACATCTTTTAAGACAGAAATTTCAAATTTCATTGGTGAACGTGTCTCCTAATTTCCTGCGTGGAATGAACTGTAATTTTGTGAAGCTTCCTTTAAAAACCTTTTTCCCTTTCTGTGGAGGATGTACTGTTTTTTCCATAGGGCGTTATTTCAATCTCTTTCCGACTATTGTCCTCTGGCATAAGACTTACATGTAAAGGACCTGAGTTGAGTGCTTTTCTGAAACTTTTTTGACGGCTAAAAATGTAAATGGGCTTATGAATTAAAAATTTCAGTCCCATTCCAAATATGGTTCCTAAGTGCCATTTGCTGTCGGGTTTTTCGAACTATTTTTATATTCATACTGGCACCCATTATTTGCTTCTACATTGCGCAGTTGCTTAGTTTAGGAAACTTTTGTTGTCCCCAACCTCTTTGCGTTTATAATCACCTTTTTAGTGTACTCAAAACCATACAAAGCGCCTATCTCACCATTCTGTTCAAAGTCCGCAACGTCTGCAAGGTCTTTTAATTCTAAAGTTATACACCTCACAGGCGCAAATGTAATCCGGATTCTTCGGGCCCCACCGACATTTTTAGTACAATTATTTTTTATTTCCAAAACAATGTGCAGGTTATCACATTTTACGACTTTCTGTTTTGTCTGCAATTTTAAATTAAATGACCCGACCCTTCCACAAAACTAATCTTTTAAACTGTAAATTAGGGAATTGTAAAATTTCATAATCGCAATATGCGCTTTCCCAGATGGAAGAGCTCTTAAAACAGTTGAGGGGCCCTTTCCCTCATATAGTTTTTATCAGTGCTCAGCTCATCCAAATGAACATAGGTAATGAAGGGAATGCAAAATTGAGCGGATTTTCCCCCCCCATAAGTAGTTTTGTTTTGGTGTAACTCTAAAACTATGAATGGGTGATTTGGGAGTTGTAAAGCTAACATTTTAGCTAGCTCTCCATCAAAATAGTAACCTACTTCTTCTTCTTCAGGTTTGAAGGTCAACATTGTTTCAGATTCGCATTGTTAAGTTTGAGAGTAATGTCAAGTTACTCATTGCTTCTTTAGTGAGCAAAACCTTAATAACATCAGGTATGGTTAACTGGCTAACTAATTGTCCTTTTTATTAACTTTTTTAATCTTATTATTCTCCTTGGTTTTGGTTATATTAAACCCTACAAATTGTTTAAAAAAAATTCTGAAGTGCGACCATTCTGGTTCCCCAGTCGTTATTAATAGCATGTTCTAAAAAAAAGGACGGTCTTTAGTTGTTTTTGTTACAAAAGAAATAAAAAAGAGTGCATTCAAATATTACTAATGCAAAATATTCTGTTGGGCCGCACTACAAATCATAAAAATATAACAACTGATATTTTTGGGCATTTCTGTGACTCAGTCTGCACCTTTCAAGTAAAGGTTAGTACTCCATTGAAGAGCTATCTTAAAACCCCCTATTAAAAAAGCTACATTGCGAAAGTGTGGTTTAGTCATCCGATGCAGTTTTACCAGAACCAGTTAAACTTTGCTGTGTTTTGTGCATCAACTGGGTGTGGAGTGTCGCATGCTGATCACTTAAAACATCCTGATCCTTTTGGGGAGGTCAGTGTACAGATTTCATTTTTATTACACCTTCAGACGTTTTTGACTGAACTGCAAGCTCCCTTACCCAAAAGACAAACCGTTTAATCCATTCAGCACAGAATAGACATGAAGGCTTTTGGAAAGGATCTTAACGAATTCAATATTAAGGCCAAGGGCAGACTTTAGACAAAAGTTGGATCTTTTAAACATGGTCTAGGCACCCTTATTTTTGGGCGTGCAAAAAGTATAACTATGACTGGAATCTCCTTACACATCTTTCTCTTCAGGCACGGCTGTTCACCTCGGGTCCATAGAGCAAAAAGCATAAAACAGCATGGACAACATTTATATTAGACACTTCTAAGGGCCTAACTAAAGCAGGAATAGAACGAAAAACGACTCTGTTCGTACTTACGTTTGGTTTTGCTGGTTCGCAAGCACAACGAGATCGAGCATAACAGACCTTCTACTGGTTTTGATGCACAAAAACAAACTTAGCAAATTTAGAGGGACGCCATTAACTACAGTTATTTACCTTTAAATATTAAAGGGACCAAAATGTTTTCAAAACGCAAGATCGAAAGTAGACTTTGTGTTGGCACTGGTTATACATGCTGCCCTTTTACCTCAGACTTCAGATAGGAAAAAATAATAACTACAATAATGAAATCCTTGTGGCAGGCAATGAACAGAAGGTCGGAAAAAAACGAAATAAATTTGAGCCCGTATATTGCAAGGCAGTAAACAACAAGTCGACCCCCCAAGAATAAGTCATCCAATCCCCGGGGCCCCAAAGCCGAAAGGGCCCTTTTGAACCACGAAGTCCCAAAAAAAATAATGACCATGAACATGAAAAGACAGCGGTTCTTGGATTAACTGGCCTAGGATTACTTGGTCTTTATCTTAAATAAAATTAAAAACACTAAAGAGAACTAATGCCCCTAAGTGCTCGCATAAAGCCAACTACTTTGCCCGCAGTGACAAAAGCCAGTAACGACACCCCTAATATACCCCGGGAAAGCGTCCACGGCTTTACTGGCTAATTTTTTTTTAAAAAACTTGCAAGATGACAGCTGTTTTTTTACCCATGATTTTTCAGGCGGAGATGGGGGGATGGCGGGGGAGGCACTGACCCGGGACCCCGCCGCCCGTAAAGCCATCGCCAGTGTACTTATTGCAAAATCTAAGGCCGTTATAACACTTGCTAATGTGACTCCTTGCTCTTAAACAGTGTTCGTATTCGTTTGCTAGTGTTGTGTCTTCATATTAAATTCTTTGGTAGTTTTCTTTATTCTGCTTTACTTGAGATCGTTTAAATTTTTCTCGGTTAGTAGACAACAATTCTAGTCTGGCGATCTCTCTAGTTCCCAAATTTATGTAGTTTTTGTTTATTCTTTCTTTAAATCTCCGTCCCACGATGGAGTCGTCAGCCTCAACGAGTTTTTTTTTCTCTTTTTATATGCTTATCTAGTTCATCAGTTTTGGCTGAATTGTTTTAATAATTTTTGCCTCTGAAGGTTCTTAAAGTACGATCAAGGGCTAATAATCTTCACAGGTAGCGGCGGATCGTAAATAGTTTTTAATGCTGTTCTTCGAAAAACTGGTTTCTGCTGTTGACTTAAAACTTGAAGTTTTATGTTTTTATTTGGTATCTGTTGGGGTTCTTTTAAATGTGGTTTGAAGTTAGCAACCGCATCCCTATTTAATTTTGGTTTAGTTTAATGCAAAGGCGATTTCGATCTTCACCCTAAGTCTTTGTTTGATTGTAGGTCCATGCCTACAACTTTGATGGGTCTCGTTTATTTGTAAGTGAACCGTTGTTCTCGTCGGGCCGCTTTCACAACAAAAGCCATTTTGGGTTACTTCAAAATCATTAGGGTCTTAAATTCAGGAGGTTCTAGGCCCCTAACTTTTGTAAATTCTCGGCCCCTACTTTCTGTTAATTCACGCCAAGGAGGCCCCTATGTGCTGTGTCAAAGAGTCATTTCACTCATGCGCTCCAGGATCAGGACATCTATTTCTTCACCTTCAATTCCTGCAGTTTAAATAATTAACTTTTTTATTTTGTTTTTAAAAAATGTCACAAACATATGGTTCAATCTGACCCGCATAGAAGGACTGAAAGAGCCCTTTGGCGTGAAGGGAAATAAACGGAATATTACTGTCAAATAATCCATCTATATTGATGCAGATCAAATTCTTACTGTCAAAAATTTCCGACCTAGAGCGTTTAAGTGATTGTGCCAGGCTCTGCGCAACTTACTTTCAAAATAGAACTCGAATCAAGCAACAGACACAAACAGGACTTGTGCAGATATTGGGACGGCTTGTAAGAAATTTCTATAAAACTTGAGGGGCAAGAAATTATTTTCTTACACAAGAGACATATTTTTACCTTTGATTATGCTAACCGGGAGAAAGGGCTGCTTGCGTTTCAAGGAATCGAAAATGAAGAAGCACTAAAACATAGAATAGGCGCCGCAGATGTTAAAGACAGCAAAAAGTATGTAGCGGTAAATTTTGCGTATGGAATGCTTTTTCTATTCCCTTAGATTTTGAGTTGTTAAAAGCACATGCGCCATACTTTCAAGGAGCATTAAAAGACAGATTGTCATATGAACTAACTTTTAATGAAAAACAAACGTGTTATCAGATATCAGACACCGAAGCAAAGTAAAAGCATTTCTGACATCTCGTTAGAGTTTGACGTTGTTAGGCAACCCTCACTTAGCAAGGCTGATTGAGCAACAATATCAGTCAAAAATTAGCAATATATATGAAAGAGTGATTCATCTACAACAATATCCCAGAAGCAAGAATGACGCTATATGGAATTTTAGTTTTAGTGCCGCAGCAAGATCACTTAAAGGTATTTTATTGCTGTGTGAAGATGAAGAAACCATTCAAAAGAGGAAGTGAAAATTTATTAATTTCCCAAAATACAAAAATACAATGTTCGATTGAGGGTAGTCCTAACCAAATCACGCTAAACGGGCTTAAACCTTATCAACTTTTGACGAAATAAGAAAATTGTTTGGGGGCGGGAGATGTAGAAGTCCAAAAGTAGACCTTGTGTCTAAAGATCTACACCTTCACAATGTTAGGCTTGAGATTTTTTAAAACAAAATACGGTTATGGATTGACCTAAGGTCAAAAGAGGATAATCAGTTGCATGGAATGGAGGGAAATTTAAAGACGGAAAAACATTCAATTGATAAGAAAAGATGCGAAAACCATTAATGTACATTTTTTAATAATTGCGCGCTGAATATTCAAGATAACAGATTAAAGTATCAATACTAATTATTTTGTATTTTTTAAAAAAATGTCTGTCAGGTTTATCCAATGGATACAGCACCAGAGTCGCCAAATGAAGGGATAGTAGAAACCCCCAACATAAAACCTTCAGATTAACAAACATTACACAAATGCAACAAAAACTAGAGCAGGACCTTTCAAAATACAGCAAAACCAAACGAAGTATTCTGCTGCCTTTAATGCTGTTACATATGTTAATACTGGAGCTCGACTGTTAGTGCTCTATCGGCTGGAACGAGTGTAGGTCTCTTAGCAACGGGCGTAGGTGCGCCCGCAGCTTTACCTCTAGGCGGTTTGTCTTTAGCTCTCGGTCTGTGTTCATTAGCTGTAAGTGCTGCTGGCAAAAAATTAAAAACTAAACTCCAAAAGCACACAGCTATGGGTCAACTAATAACAGCTAAACTTAGTTCGTTCAAACTGACAATAAATAAAGCACTAGTTGACTCAAACATCACGGATGAAGAATTTAATCGTTTACAGGCCGATTTTGATGACTATAAAAGACAAAAGTTTGATCTTCAAAAAAAGGCAAGAGCAAGTTTTTCTCAACAGCCAGACACCGAACAGATAAAAAAGGAATGTTTAAAAAAGTAAACGAGACATTAAACTCTGTTCTAAACAGCTCACATTAACAACATCAAAGGGCGTTTATATACTTTAGTTTATGAGTCCAAGCACAAAAGACGTTGATATTGATTCTGATTAAGACGACTTTGGGAGTCGATGTATTTTTTTTTTATTAATTTAAATAAATATTTTCAGTTAGAAAAGACAACTTAAGATGGCTGAGATATATGAAGGATCCGGACGAATTGTTTGAAGGAATGCTTAAGGAAGAGCGTTTTGAAAAGCTTTAATGATATTAATCTAGAAGCATTGATCCAACAAACGTACAGGCAAGTGTTGTTCATGCTATTTCTCAGTTCCAGGTAAACTAACAATAGACCCGCCAGTTAAAGTAATGTTAGCTGTTTTAATCGACTATATAACAATAAATGAAGAAAATCTAGAAGTTTGGGTCTCAACTAAACAACAGGTTATTCTTTCTCATAATGACTTAACACCTGGTTGGGGCAGACCAACTGCTTACACAGTTTGATGTGGCCGCTGAAGAAGCCAAAATGAGAGGCTCTGGTTGGTCAGAGGGCGAAGTCTTAGAGATCAGATTAAACAGGCTAAATATGCACCAATCGTAGGCAGGTCTTACTTTCCACTTACCTCCAGCATTAGTCGCAAAAAGAGCAGTTCTAAACATAAAGAATTCGGACGACAAATGTTTTATGTGGTGTGTTCTTGCAAGGCTTCATTATGTCCGCAAAAATCGCAGAGAAAGTATCTAACTATGAACCTTACATCAATGATCTTAACTTTAGTGGAATATCCTTTCCTGTTGCGTGGACAAAATTGATCAGTTTGAAGAACAAAACAAACCAATAACTGTTAATATCTACACATGGTCTGGAGAAAACAAATTTGGTGCCTATTAGAGTGTCTAAAGACAGCCCAACAATAGGTGATCCAGACAAAAGCCATGTTGACTTACTCCTAATGTTTTCACCAGCAGGGCTATCACATTACACATTAATACGAACAATGAGTAGACTAATGCGGCATACTTCAAAAAATCATGGCAAACAAGAATTCTGTAGAAAATGTTTAACAAGAATGCCATCCATCCAGCCGCGGGCTTGAATATAAAACATTGTAAAGTTCTGTAGACTGTAATACAGAACTAATTACGCCGAGAGAAGGCAGTTGAAGTTAGTTTTAATAACTGGAAAAAACGCAAAATGCTCCATACGTAGTTTACGCAGACTTTGAATCACTTATTGTTTCCTTATGAAGGGCCCGGCGCCACAGAAACTTCCTAAAACAGCCTTTGTGAGTAATCATCAGATTTGTTCATTTGCTTTCATCATTGTCAGGTCGGATGGCGTCCATTCAAAACCAGAATTATATAGAGGACCTAATGCTGCAGAATACTTCTTAGAACGCATGCAGCAAGTGCGTAAGCCTGTTCTAATATCGAATTTATCTGAAATCAAGATGACGCCTAAAGACCAACAACAGTATGACTCAGCCACATTGTTGGATTTGTGGTTTAGAACTAAGTCTAACAGTGAAGACGCCAATCCAACAGTAAGAGACCATGATCACATTAGCGGAAAGTTTAGAGGAGCAGCGCACAGTAAATGCAATCTTCAACTAAAGTTTGATCCTAAGACATGGAAGCTGCCCATCTTCTTTCATAACTTGCGAGGTATACGACTCTCATCTTATAATGCAAGCAGTAACCGACGCCTTCAGGATAACATGCATTGCACAGTCATCAGAAAAGTACATGTGTTTCACTTTAAATAACATGTCTTTTTATGACTCTATGCAGCACCTGATGGGATCATTAGAGTCACTGGCTATGTCTTTAAAGTCCTGCCCAATAACAGAAGAATATTTTGACCCAACTCTCGTTGGGAAAAGCGCGTTTTACCCTTATGAGTACTTGAACAGTTGGGAAAGGTTTGACGAAGATACACTTCCGCCTAAAGAAGCGTTCTTTTCTAGTCTTACAGGAAAGGGCATCAGTGATTCTGATTACAGCATGCTCAGATGCGTGGCAGAAGTTGAGTGTAAAACGATGGGAGACTATCATGATGCATACTTGATGGCCGATACATGTTTGTTGGCGGACGTCTTTGAAAACTATAGGAAGACCTGCATGAAACATTATAGCCTGGATCCCGCGCATTACATTTCTGCGCCCGGGATGAGTTGGGACGCTTTCTTAAAGTTTACTGGAGTACAGATTGATTTATTGTCAGATTTACCAATGATTCAGATGATTGAAAACGGAATGCGTGGGGGAATTAGTATGGCGTCGCATCATTACTGTAAAGCAAACAACAAATACTTGGACGATTATGACCCAAGTAAAAGGTCTAACTATCTCATGTATTTAGATGCAAACAATCTGTATGGTTGGGCTATGGCGCAATCGCTTCCATTACGCAACTTTAAAATGTACACAGACGGGCAGTGCGAATAATATTCAAGGAGCATTAAAGTGGTTGAGCAGTTTGACGCCAGATCAACAGCGTGGATATATTCTAGAAGTTGACTTAGTATTATCCTCAGGAACTCCATGACCTGCATGACTAACCCATTAGCAGCAGAAAGTCTAAAGATGGCAAAAACAGAGCGCCTAAACTTGTGCCTAATCTTCGAGGCAAAAAAAAATTATGTCTGTCATTACAGACTTCTACAATTTTATTTAAGACATGGTTTGAAGTTGGCAGCTGTTCATCGTGTAATTGCTTTTGATCAAGAACAGTTCATGAAACCATACATCATGAAGAACACTGATCTTAGAACTAAATCCACAGATGCTTCGGAAAAAGACTTTTTCAAGCTGATGAACAACAGCTGTTTCGGAAGACTATGGAGAATCCGCACAAGCGTAAAGATGTCAGATTGGTCACCGAGAGAAACGAAGCATTAAGCTGCTTACAAAACCAAATTATCAGGACTTCAGAAGATTTCATGATGGGCTTTTTGGCATAATGATAAAAAAAAAAAAGAAAGTCAAATTAGACAAACCTGTATTATTGGGTTTACTGTTTCAGAATTATCAAAGCTTTTGATGTTAGAATTTCTTTATGACTACTTTAAACCCTCGTATCCAGAGTCCAGAGTACTTTACACAGATACAGATAGTTTTGTTATAGATATCCCTACTGAAGAACATCTATAAAGACATGGAATTAGAAGTAGCTAAAGGGCATTGCGGGATGGTACGACACATCTGATTATCCTAAAGATTCGCCTTTGCATTCAACTGTTAACAAGAAGGTTTTAGGAAAGATGAAGGATGAATTATCTGGAGGGGTGATCAAGGAGTTTGTTGGTTTAAGGCGAAAATGTACAGTATTTCGAGCCAGGAGAAAACATTAAGAAAGCAAAGGGAATATCTCGCAGTGTTGTGCAGTCATACATATCGCATGACAACTACAAAGAAGCAATTGTTCAATAAACATACTTTTCATCATGACAACGTAAAACTACGATCTAATCTACATGAGATCAACACAACTGTTGTAACAAAGAAGTCATTAGATAGAACAAACACAAAGCGAGTATTTGTTGATCCAGAGTTTTCATATGCAATTGGGCACTGGAGAAACGTTATAATTATATATCTTCCTCAAGTTTTGTTATAATACCCATTTATGTCATATTTTTCCTCAAATTTTGTTAAAAGCTCAATCATATCATTATCCAATTCAGCCAAATTATTTTCATGTTTGCTTGATGTGCTGTCGAATTTTTTTTTATTATTTCAAGATTTCTTTTCCCCATATTTGATAATCAAAATTTGGGATTTTGGGCTGTAGGTGATCTGGATGTTTTAGCATGTGCCGATGAATCCACGTAAATGTTTCCTTAATAATAGAACTCATATCATATGATTCCGTATCAATTCCACGGTCTCTTCCTTATCATTCTGTTTCAGTCTGAGCTTCCTTCTCCATTTTAGACTTAAATATATTTATGTAAATTAAAAATTAATTAAGCAACTGGAACTGTATCTTGCGGGATTATCTGCAGTATTCCTTTACAAAAGATCTTTGTGGGGCTGGTGTTTTGACGTGTCAGTTTCTCGTAAATAATACATTGGCGGATTCATTTTTACAATTCTTTTTATTTCATACGGATCAACACTCCAAACTGGATCGGTTGCGAGTGTCCCCTTCGCTTCCCCCGGTAAATAAAGGTATCTTCTTTGGGTTTAAGCCAAACGGTATAGTTTGCTGGTTGTACTGGAGTCTTCAAGCAACATTTATTGTTTGTTTTTGATTGCTTGTACTGGTTTTAGCCCTTTATATTCTTCATTATTCATTGCGCGCAAAACTGAGGCAGTCTTCTAACCCATTCTGTGTGCGAGAATTGTCAATCAGCTCTCTGTGATACTGGTAGGAAAAAAGTCTTTCAGATAACTGTTTGTTAAAGTTTTCAACTAAGCCTGTGATCTGTGAACTCCTGGAATGCCTCTTTTAATGGTAACTCTATGTTTTAAACAATAATGATTCACTCGACCTTTAAATTCTTTTCCATCATCGACTTGAATCATGCGAGGATAAGTTAATGGGCCTCGTTGGTATATCAGCTGTATGGCAACAGCAACAGCAGAAGCACTCTTTTGGTTAATGGTTCTGCATCTTTGTATCTTGAAGCTATGTCATGACTGTAGTGCGTACTTAAATCTTTTTCGTCTAATCGTATCATGGGGTAAATATAGAAGATCATTTGATGGGTGTCGTTCGGTATTGTATTTACAAAGTGTGGTCTCTGTTTCGTCTAGTGCTAGGTAAAAATTTGCAATTCGCTTGTTTTGATAGCCATTCCTTGCTGTTTGTTCACTGACTCCGCTGCTTGGCTTAGCTTTTAATTGCTGTGATTCCCTTCCATATCCTTTTGGTGAATAATAGATTTTGTTCATTTTTATTCAGCCAATATTATGTGCATACAAAATACACGACAGTCATGCCAAAGACAATAACACGATTTCTTGCATCTTTTGTTTTTCTGATGGTTGATAAAAGTCGCTGAATTTGGTGGGGCAATCGTCTCGATTGTTTACCTGTTACAAGATAATATTCTTTATTGCTTGATCAACATCTTTAAATGTGTAAGCTGCATGCCCCTGTTGTTTCAGTTTGTCGTTAATAAAATCTAACTGCTCAATTCTCTGCTTTTCATAGTTATCTTGTGCGGCTGCTAGTTGCTCCATAGCTTTGGTTAGTCTTTTTCTCTCGCCGTCATCCCGCAGTTTACTAACGCGTAATTACTTCCACTAAAGCAAGCGCATTCACTACTGACACGCCTATCATCATTACGAGTGAAGCCATTTTTTATAAATGTATTTTTTTTAATTTTACAATTGATAACTGTCAGGAATTATTCCTTGCTTAACTAGAAAATCTTTCGTAGCAAACGAAGCTGTAATGATAGCAATTAGCTTTGCTGAATCTCAAAGCTAGCTTGCCAAGATCTGCTGTTTAATTTTTAACAAGCTTTTACCAAGCATTGTGTATCCTGCATTAGACCTCCAATAACAGCAGAATGGTATACAAGGTTGGTACCCGTTTTTTCGGTGCTCATTTTTAAAAATAAAATAATTATAATTAATAAAAACATGAACGGCGATGATCTACTACAGCTACAGGGCAGCCTAAACCTTCCTGAACTATGATACAAATGATCAAGTTGATGACCAAGCTATTATGCCCAAAAAGGAAAGACTGTATTCTTTGGCAGCATGCGGAAAAAACAAAACAGTTCCTCGGAAATGAATTCAGCATAGAACAGATTCAACAAATGTCGCCACAAGACATTGTAAAGTATCATAACAGGTATGAAGCGCAACTAGGTCGAGAATGGTAAAAAGTGTCGGGCAAACGGTTCTTAGTTGTACACTAAACTAGTAAGTAAATTTGCGCCTATTGATTCTGAACAAGACTTTATGTATGATTTAACGCAGGATCCAGTTTTAACAAAGTCATTAGAGTCTCTAGGATGTGATCTGTATTACAGATTTGGACATTATTATCCCGCTAATCATGGGATTAATTACTTTTAATCATATAGATTTTGTATTCACCTAAAAAATGACCGAGCCAGAAAATCAGCAGAATCAGAAAACATTGAATCCGGGGAGAAAGTGACCAGTAAAAATCCTCCTCATCCTGGGCGTGTTGCAGCAGAAAAAGATTAGCAGAGTGGAACAAACAAACAAAATTAAAGGTTGCAAGCACAGAATATAACTCAAACTGAAAAAGTGCTGGAGCCGCAGCCAGTTGTTTCAACGCAGCTATAAACACGCCAGAACAAGTTGATTCAAGACCTACGCCGCAAAGTCTTCATGGAATAGTGCACTTAAAGCAATTGTCATTTTTGGCGGAATTGCTGCTGGGGGTGGTTATTACGGTTATAAATATATAAACAATGGCAGCAAAAACCGAAGCAGTCAAACAATCTCTGCACTAAATCAGAAGCCGAACACAAAAGCATGCCAAACCCGCCAACAACAAAAGTTCATTTTGATCCATTTCAAATGCAATAATAAATAATTATAAGTTAACTTGAATAAGAACTTGGTTGTACTTAGGGGATGACTTAAGTTAAGAACTTAGGGTGACTTAAGGTGGCTTGGTCAAGACTTATTAAGAACTTGAGGAGACTTGATTAAGAAACTTAATTAAAGAACTTGTGGTGACTTGATTAAAAACTTAACTAAGAAAATTGAGGCGACTTAAGCGACTTATATCAAGAACTTGAGGAGACTTGATTAAGAACTTAATTAAAGAACTTGTGGTGACTTGATTAAAAATTAACTAAGAACTTGAGGTGACTTAATAAGAACTTAGAGGTTACTTGATTAAGAACTTGAGAATAACTAAGATGACTTAAGTTAGAACTTAGAAGGACTTGGGTAGGAACTTAAAGTTGCTTGATTAAGAACTTGAGTTTAAAAACTTAGAAGTGACTTAATTAAGAACTTGGTGTGGGTAGAGGGGCGGTGGGTAAGAAGGTGTCAAGTGTGACAAAGCAGATTGGGGGGTCTTAGCTTAATGCCAAAGTGCTCCTTGAATGAGCGGTTTTGGAGTGCGGCCAATAAACGTTCCTGGTCAGCACACGCCGCAAGCCCGCTATTATCTCCCTTTACATGTTCTTACTGTGGGCACTTGGCTTAATGCCAAAGTGCTCCTTGAAGAGCGGTTGTTGGAGTGCGGCAATGAAACGACTTCAATGAGTTGGCAGCACAGTGTGTTCTCTGATCAAGTGGGGAAGGTGGTTAAGTTTTGTGTCTACAAATTGTTATAGAAAGTGTACAATCAGATGGAATCAAAAGATGAATGAATCCGAGAGTTCCAGGAGTCTGACTTACTTAGAGAAATAAAATCAGAGCAATCAACAGACTTAGCCAAATATAGAAACAATTGTGATCAGTGAGAAGCACTGGTGAACCTATAGACGAATACAACATAGAATCAACAGCACCTTGACTATTATGCTGCTATTCAACAACATTGGAAAAAAAGTACAATCTGTTTTGAAGCAAAAAGGAATTTAAAGAGGCGGAACGTACAACAAAGAACATAAAATCAGTTGCCAAAGCAACCTGCTGCTGTCTTCAGACAAGAAGGAAAAGAAAACGTGAAAGCTTTACACTTATCAGGAAAAAAAATCTGTTAGAAAAACTAAGATTTTCAAAGGTTGGAAGACAGCTGTTAGTTGAAAACACCCTGAATGCAATTCCAGAGTATGATGAAAACAAAACTGTTGAAGAAGTAGAAACAATCATCACCACAAGTCAAACAAACTTGAATTGAAGGAAAATCAAAATCTAAGAAGCTATCTAGCATATGGCAAGTGTTAGAAATGCTGTGGGAATTGAACAGAAGAAAGTTTTGTAACTTGTAGAATCCACTTGCAGCATTTCTCGGGTGGATAAATAACTGGGAGAACTACACGCCTGTTTGGAAAGTACAAGCAACTTTCAAAACTAGCAATAACAGTTTCAGAAGCCATCTCTATAACCGCCAAAATAAAATCTGCACTTTGAGAGAATCCTGCCTTGAAGCCGACTTGGAAGTGAATAACCCTGCTCGACTGGAGGCGAAGAAGGTATGTGGCATTGTTTGGGTGTTGGCGTTGACAACTAATTGACTGTGTGCCGTGTTCTGTGTAAACGAAGACCTCTTATCTGTATCAAGTCGTAAGACCCTAGCATAGAAGAGCATAAATTAAGTGATCGGGTGTCGGCTTAATGACGGGTCTCTTTCACCCCCGTCGCCCCATCGCCGCCTCGCGTCTGTCTGTCTGTATTTCACATGAAAGACAGAGACACATTTGAAGAATGTCTGCGCGAAAATGATCAGGAAAAACGCAGGATTAAGCAAAAACTAAAATCTGAAAAGTTTAGTAAATTAGTTTTGAAAACGGACAATCCTACACAGTATGTTTGTTTGTAAAAAATCGTTATTTTTTTGTTTATTGAAAAAATGTGTGATGGATTATCATTTTTAATTCATTGTTGAAGTCTTACTTGTCAGAGAACAGGAAAATGTTCATTTCTAGCTTTTACTGCCCGAAACTTGTTGAGGGCAGTAAAAGCTAGAATGAACATTTTCCTGTTCTCTGCATTTGATTCGGTAAAAAACAGGAAAGAGAAGGGAAATATACTTTCTATAATTTATTAGTATTCTCACCAGCAGGGGTTCAGAAACAAAATCCAAGGGTACACCAAAACGTCAGTGATGGGTGACAGAGTCAAAAGGACAAAAGCACTGTAAGGATTTAAGTTGCTTAAAATTATTAACATTACTGTGAAACTAGTAATAAGCTAAGAGACAAATCCTTGACTTTACACTTGAAGATCCGTTTAAGAATACAAGGAAAGTCAAAAAGCGACAGCATTATGAGTGGTCAGTTAATAATAATAATAATAATAATAAGGAACATTTAGTGCGCTTAATCTTAAACAAA
>CM031609.1:28392267-28422267 GCA_018398815.1 Conus ventricosus | reverse complement strand
TAGGACGACGACAGAGTGGTGCTGTGGTGAGTGCTGAAGAAGGGTGCCGTCAGCAGACTCGCTGACGACAACCTTGTCCTGAAAAAGGGACCAAAAACAACTTTATTCATCACTCCCATGGTTTATGCTACAGTCACCCGTCAGACCGCTAAGGGGTGAGAACACTGAGAGAACACAACAGTGAGAACATGCAGTCTGAACGTCAACATACATAAGGACCACTTCCATTTGTTAAAATGCATTGTCTACTTACATTACTGTCACATGACATTTTTTTGATGACGCACCTATTCCACAGACGCCCACACAATTTAACGCAATGAGCCGTTTGAAGCTGCGTCTTTTCGGAAAAGAAAAAGATACACCTGAAGGTGGGGGTGTGACCCGGAGAAGTACTGTCCTCAAGTGCCGAACACACCGGCTACGAGCAATCCTGCACCACCCGTGGAAGCCAGCGCTGTGTTCACATAGGGTGCAGACACGCCACGCACATGGCATTCCATTAAGACGTCAAGGGACATTATTGCTTCCTGGCAGATGCCCTTGTGTAATGGCCACTGGATGTGACGCGACAGAACTTCCACGGGAGCGTTCCCATGGGTGTACCAGCCCCTACTTCATGACTGCAGAGCTCTGCCGAGCGCTCGACTAGTGCACAAAATCCTTGACTGCTAAGATCTGCCTGCTCTTTTCCTTCCAATCTTTCAAAAGTTACGACCTGCACCTTGAATTATCTAGTGGAATAAATATCGATAGTATACAAAGTTTTTGTCATTTTAAGATTTATAGGGGTGGGGGTGGGGGGTATTTTAGTGCACGTGACAAATCTACTCCCGTGCAGTAGTTTTCTTTGCGCATTGAAATACTACTCCCCTGCGTTTTGGACCTAGCTGTAGTAAACCCACTGTGTATACAGAATGACTTTATCTGCCTGCTCATCATCGTTGCCAGTGGTATGTCAAATGATGACTCTAGCCGAAAGTACACACGGAAATATTTTTGTACCTGCTTCAGGTCAACTCCCTGGGAGTAAAGGTAAAACGACCCCTCTCCTTTCGTAATGGTTACAGATCTATTCACTGGGCGTAAACGATAAACAAACAAACAAGAGCGATTCCCTTCATGATCAAAACCTCTTACACGTAAAACCTTGCAAAGCTGGTGTACTTACGAGCACAGTAATGAAATAAACTCTCATTATAACACACACACACACACACACACACACACACACACACACACACACACACACACACCACCACCACACCACCACCACCACCACCACCACTTGGAATGGTGACATGACTGAAAGCAGTTGATTTTGCTGTTTACTTGTATTCTGCATAGCAAGTTATTTGAGTCAAAAGAGATTTACTTCCCATCTGTAACATACCTACTCCGAGCAATATTTCTGAGACATGCCTAAGAGCACTCCCAATAGTAGAGACTTTTTGTTGCAGAAGTAACCCCTTTGTAATGGGGGTAGATTTCTGATAAATACTAAGCAACTTGCAGAGTAGTTTTCGGACAATTATGCTTATTTCTGTTCGCAGTTAGATCCCCTTCCTTCCCCTCAAAAGGGAAGCACTTCTGCAACAAAGCATATCTTCTCCTGGGAGTACTTTGGGTATGTCCGAAAATATTCATGACAGTAGTTCTGCCACAGACGGGCAACAAGTCTGTTTTGGCTTTATACACATCGCATCTGACATATGTAAACTGAAAAATCCAATGCTTTTAGCTGTGCCACACTTGCATTTTTTTCTGTTTGGGTTTGATGGGTGGGAGGGGTTGGTATTTTATGATTTTATCTGGAGGAAACCATTTTGTTATTTCCTCTCAGGGAGTGGATTTATCATAAGTATGAAAGGAGGAGAGTGACGTTAGGTTCACTCCAATGAGGAGATATACAACAAATACTAGAGCATTTCTGGAAACGCTCTCACGGAGAGAGCCACTGGATACAGTTACACTGTTGCGCTAGCAACGTACAGGGAGACGGAGAATAATTTTGAACATGCGATGGAATTGTTTCTGGAGAATCAGTTTACAAGGCAGGAGACTATTTCTGTGCTAAGTCAGAACTGCTCTTTGGGAGTGAATCTGTCATCTGCACAAAAAGCAGCCAAGGGAGTAGAACAGTCACCGGTGCAGAGGTTCTCTCGAGAATGGATCCGCAACATACACAAAAGAGTGCTTTGTGTCCGTGGCAGGTGTACTCCAGGGAGTGCTTCTGACTGCGCTGACATCTCCAAAACTGAACTGCACATTAAATCAAAACATGCGTAGTCTTATATTTTCGAAGGTTATCACACAGGTTACACTCCATCTCCATTCTGTGTTGACCCTTGTCTGCATGTGGGCCAGGTGAGAGGGTACAACATCAGTCCAGAGGTTTTTCTTTTGTCTGCACAGCATGGGAACAGAAAGTTTATGTTCTCGTGTTATTGTTTGCTGAACGATCTTTGCTAAAAAAAACACAAAACAACAACAACATCAAAATAACAAAAGCAAAAACAAACAAACAACAAAGCCGAAGGGAAAGGATAAAAGGCAACACGTAAAAGGCGCAATAACTTTCCAGTGACGATAGTTCAGCCATCTTTCCAATATCAAAGTGACCCAGCGATCCTCTTCTTCACCGTTATTGCTGGTTTTCTGCTTTTAGACAATTTACATCACGGCTAGTTTTGGCCTTTTGTCGATCGTACAGACAAGATAAACCAACACCCAGCGCTTGTTCTAAGCAGACGGACACAGACAATAACTGCCAGTGCCTGTATATAAAAGACCAGAACAAGACAAGGAAATTGAATGGGTGATTGGTTCCCATCAGACGAGTTAGCAGAATTGGTGTAACCTCGCAGTTTGTCTTGTCTGTTTGAGAAGCTCTGATCAGCAGATTGTGTGTGTGTGTGGTCGTCGGTTTAATGTCCTTCCACTATAGTGATTCAGACAGTTTATGTGTGGGTGAATGAAGTATGCAAGTGTATGAAGTGCATTATTCCATTAACAATAGAATATGGCATCCCCTCCTCCTCCCCCCCCCCCCTCATCTCCCATCCCTCTTCCACCTTGACAATTTTAAGTGTGTGTGTGTGTGTGTGTGTAAGCGTGCGTGAGTGCGTGCAAGCGTGTGTGTATGTGTGTATGTGTGTGTGCGCGCGCGCGCGCACGTGTGTGTGTGTGTGTGTGTGTGTGTGTGTGTGTGTGTGTGTGTGTGTGTGTGTGTGTGGATGTGTTTGTGTATGAGAGAGAGAGTTTGGTGAATACGTTTGTATAAATGGCAAAACAGAGAGAGAGAGAGAGAGAGAGAGAGAGAGAGAGAGAGAGAGAGAGAGAGAGAGAGAGAGAGAGAGAGAGAGAGAGAGACCTATTCAATGCAGGCGTGGAGCGTGGTTCCGATCCGGATCCAACGGCAGGTACAAGATCCGTTTAGCAGGGTTATTATTGACATTCCACTGAGCATGTACATGTACACTGTGATGTGACTAATTACGAATCGATAACTTTCTATGAAATAAAATTGCTTTATGGAATGTTAAACGTTAGAGAGAGAGAGAGAGAGAGAGAGAGGGGAGAGAGAGAGAGAGAGAGAGAGAGAGAGAGAGAGAGAGATTTCAAAGAGCCAGAGTTTTTACTCACATCAATCCCAAACAATAAAACACACGCAGGTTTCCAACATTTAGGCCAGTTGTTATTCTAAAGGTACCCCCGCAAAGGATCCTATATTTTCACCTGAGTCCGTCCGTCTGTTTGTGTGTCATGAAAAGCATGCAAAACTTGTCACTCCGATTGTCATCCAGCCCGGTCGAAGGATGGGGCGTGGCCCCAAACACGAACCTATTCAATGTAGGCGTGGAGCCATGGTTCTGATCCGGATCCAACGGCAGGTACAAGATCCGTTTAGCAGGGTTATCATTGACATTCCACTGAGCATGTACACTGTGATGTGACTGATCACGAATCGATAACTTTCTATGAAATAAAATTGCTTTATGGAATGTTAAACGATTGTCGTGATGTCAATGTCGACAGACGCAATATAGATACCCTGTCAAAAGCATATGAGATATTGCTTTACTGTCTGTTCGACCATTACTTACCCTGCTAGGATCTGTTTAACCTTAATGGAATTCTGTGCTCTCTCTCGTTTGTCCTTAGGGTTAAAACGATAAAGCATTTGTCTCTTTTTGTGGATCAGGCGCAGATTGGAGTGTTGAAAGATATTTACTGTTTCTTTTTAACCGTCCTTGTAACGAATGTAAGTGGATACTTAGCAGGCAAAAACAGGTGTTTACTGTTAAGTTTCTAAACGTTATAATGGCATCTGTATTCATGTCATACATAACGCGCTTTAAAGGTTGCATGAGAGACATCGGAAGACGCCAATGTCATAAGACAAAGTTTCCGGGTAAAATATCCGTTTTCAAGAAGCTCATGCAATGTAGAATAACGAGCATTTCAAAGCTGTCTCTTGTAAGGCATGGCATGTCAGCTACTCAACTGGCGCGCAGCAGTATCAGCGAAATTCGTCTGCCTCGTTTTGGGGTGTCCATTTCTTTCAATCTTGATCAGTGTGCGCCGTAGATTACATGACACTTGAATAACTCGTCGATCCGGGACACAGTTTGGATACAAAATTTGAACTCGGTCTTCCCAAGTTCTCGTCTGTTTGGATACAAAATTTGAACTCGGTCTTCCCAAGTTCTCGTCTGTTTGCAAGAGAGGAACACTCACTTGCCTTCAAGCAGCGATGTCAGCAGATACGTGATGTGAAATGCAAGAAACGCGTTTCACGTGCTGGCAGCTCGACGCCAACTGAGTTCAGGTACAGCATAGCTTCAAACCCAACTTCTGGCGAAGGCATGTTGAGCAGGAGACATGGACCACCGTGTTGCATGCTTCTTTCGGCACGAAGTGTTTGATTCACGACTTTTGTATGAGACACTCCTTACACACAGCGCCGGAAAAAGCACAACAGGAGACTAAACATGTAGGAGAGAACTGTTAACAACCACCACCACTGCAGGCTTTGTCTACACGGTATGAGACAGAACTCCCTCTGCGGTTTATGTATAATATGCGAATCGGAAAACAGACCGCCACGACATATAAAACTTTTGCATCCTTCTACTACCATCTCCCTCCCTTCAACCATCTTTCACACAACGCAAACACTATCTTAACGGCCTTGACGCTTCGGTTCAGATGACTCGCTGAAAAGTTTCCACTAGTTTTCCTTTTCTCCTGAAAATATTCCTCTCTCCCCCCCTTCCTTTCTTCCTTCCCTCCCACTCTCTCTCCCCTCTCTCTCGTTCTTCTATCTCGTTCTCTCTCTGTCGGTCTGTCTCTGTCTGTCTTTCTTCTTCTCTCCCTCGCGCGCGCGCGCGCGCACGCGCGTGTACACGCGCAAGCACGCGAGCGCGCACACACTTAAACACACTACTTTATGATCAGTCAACGACATATTTTTGAAAATAGCGTTGAAACGAGTTAGGAAGCAAAGGAATACATAAATACACACACTCTCGAACGATGAGAGAGAGAGAGAGAGAGAGAGAGAGAGAGAGAGAGAGAGAGAGAGAGAGAGAAAGAGAGAGAGAGAGAGAGAGAGAGAGAGAGAGAGAGAGAGAGAGAGAGAGAGAGAGTTTAGTCAACCCGTGTGATTGTTTTGGGGGTAGTGGCTCTTTTGCATCTTTGCTTTGGTTTGTTGTGGATTGCATGTGTTGTTAATGGTGGTAGTAGCCGATCTTTTGTATCCGTTTCTTCTTGTAGTCATATTGACAAGCATTGATCCAACGATTTTTAATGGTGATCACATTGATCTGGGAATTTAAAATCAGTGAATATAGACAGACTGTCGATAACTGAAACAGCTAACCAACCAACCATATTGAGAATAATCTCAACAGCTTCTTCAGCGATCAGCAATCGCAACTTTGAAAATTCAACAAACCAACTTTGAAAAATCACCAATCCAACTTTGTAAAATCAGCACTTTGCAACTTTCAAAAATCAACAAATCGCTACTTTGAAAAAAAAATTAGCAGTTCGCAGCTTTGTTCAGGTGTCAGTTATATAACAGAACTGACCAAACATTGTGCACTGTTTTTAGTCTGTGACAGGAAAAAGTAGGACGCAGTCTAAATAATACATCGGCAATGATACTGCTGCAGTACTTGTCACCGTTCAATTACCCAGAAAATCCAACATGACACCGAGTCGCCGTCTCGTGCATAACGCTCGGTTTGGTGACGTCTCTTAGAAGTCTTATACAGCAGGTGACCACTCAGAATGTTATTATTCTCCAGGAAACTTGAAATGACAGAGCGAACGAGCGTGAGACACCATCTACCCACCAGCAGCAGCAGCAGTAGCAGCAGCAGCAGCAGTAGCAGCAGCAGCAGCAGCAGCAAGGGCAGCAGCAGCTGCAGAAGCAACAGCAGTAGATGTACTGTTTATTACATGGCTCGTCTAGAAGTGTGTAGCATGCTGCCGAATCTGCATCTGACAGGAACGGAGAGCCGTGAAGTCTCGTATGTGTGAGCAGAGCTGCGAAAAGCGCAGCACACATCTGTCGCAATAGAAGAAAACCTGCGCCAGTGATTGGACTGTGTGTCTCACTAAACGTCTGCAGCTCGCGGTTGTGCTATTTTCTCCCCACCAGCACATATTTCTACCACCGGTCGGCCTTCCGACCTTGACCTTTGTCTCGACCTTGACATCTTAAATCAAAGGCCTTGACCTATTTTCAGTTTCAGGTCGACTATAGACCTGCAGGTTACAGAGGATTTTTTCAGCGCTGTCATTACACTGAGAAAGCAAACAAACAAACAAACAAGAGAGGTTCTGTCGTGAAAAAGAAACAAACATCAATTTACAATCTGAACAATGATCTATAAACATAACAGCCAGCTTATTGACATCTTTCAGGCAGGTAAGATGAAAACGGCTGGGAATACCAACCGTCCGCTTGATTGATGACCCACAGTGTACAGAAAGTAATAAAACAAATCCAAGAAATCAGTTACATAGAAAGTGCATGGAACCTGAAAGATTAGCGAACAGCGCAGCAGACGGGACACGCTAACCACCACATTGCTAGACAGCAACAACAACAAAAACCTCTCTGGATAGTATGTATTGTGACAAAAAAGCAAACATACAAACAAACAACAACAACAAAATGAAATGCAAAGACTTTTCTACAACAGGAGTAGGTAAATGACTGAACAGTACAACAACAACAACAACAACAACAACATACAAACAATTGTTAGTTTTTGAAAAAGTGAACAACAAAGACAGAAAAAAAGGGGCAAAATCAGACTGACAAATGAAATGAAATTACTAAAAGAAAGTTTCAAAGAAAGATGGGGAGACATCTCACACAGAACCATTTCTCCACCCTCTTCCCTGCACACCTCCTGCATAGCGGTAGGGCAAACGGAAAAAAGAAGAAGTTAAAAACATTCAGAGCAAAGGGAGATAAATACCCCTCAAAGTAAGAACTACAGCAATGGGAGATAATTATCCCACACAGGTGTAAAAATAATAACTGACATAACAGACAAGAGAAAGAGTGTGTAGAGGACTGCAGTGGGAGGGTGTGTGTGTGTGTGGGGGGGGGGGGGGTGGAGCGGCTGTTGGTGCAAACTGCACAGAACTCAGTCTCCATCCCATTCTCCATAACAACGACAAGAAGAAGAAGACAGTGAAAAAACCCTACAAACAAATACGTCTTCCCATCACATGACGCTGTGACAAAGTCGGCAGAGAAAGCAAGATCTCTGAGCTCCTAAAGTAGTGATGAGACTTTAGCCTAAGTCAAAAAACAAAGTGTGTTGAGATAGCACAAAGGCAAAACAAAGTGTGTTGAGATAGCACAAAGGCAAAACAAAGTGTGTTGAGATAGCACAAAGGCAAAACAAAGTGTGTTAAGATAGCACAAAGGCAAAACAAAGTGTGTTGAGATAGCACAAAGGCAAAACAACCACCTCTCACATTCCCTCTGCCCCTTCCCAACTCGAATTGTTGACCTTGAACCAAGAAAGAGGTAAAAATGACGATTGAAAAAATAAAAGAGAAGAATGCATAAGGTAGTCTTTTGAATGGGGTCTCTATGCAAAATGAGATACATGCTTACTTCAGACCAGCAGATTGTAAGAAAGTTGGGTGTCCACAGTCCAACACACACACACACACACACACACACACACACACACACACACACACACACACACACACACACACACACACACACTACAGAACTTCTGACTGGAAATGTCTGGACCAAGATTTGTGATCTCAAGCTGGTAAAATCCCTGCCCCCCCCTCTTCCACCCAACTCTCTCTCTCTCTCTCTCTCTCTCTCTCTCTCTCTCTCTCTCTCTCTCTCACACACACACACACACACACACACACACACACACACACACACAGAGTTGCGTCTGCCTTTTTATGTCACGTAATGGCTTGCCTTGAAGCAGACACCACAGGGAATTGCTGACAACATGGCCAGACGTGTCTTGAATGCTAAACGTCCTCATCATCTGATAAAAGCATGGCCTGCCAAACCTCAGCAGACACTGATTAGTGCCAGACTCGTGGTCGGGAGAACATGTGCAGCCAAAGATGATAGGGAGCTCAGAGGTAGAACGAATGTGATGAGAGGTGTTGCCGCTTAGTGTCCATCATAAACATTCATGATTTTATTTGCCCATCGTTTAGGATGGTCGTTCTGGTGATGCGTGTCTGGTGCTGGATAGGCTCCCTACTTTGTTCTCTGTGGAAGGCGATGAAAGTGAAAATGGTGACAGCTTTTCCTACCGACCAGACGATGTTACCATTGCGCATGTGTGTGTGTGTGTGTGTGTGTGTGTGTGTGTGTGTGTGTGTGTGTGTGTGTGTGTGTATGTGTGTGTGTGTGTGTGTGTGTGTGTGTGCACGCGCGCGTACGTGTGTGTGGGTGCGCGAGTGCGTACGTGCGTGCGTGCACATGCGCGTGCATACGGGCGTGTAAGTGTGTGCGTGTGTGTGTGTGTGAGGGGAAGGGGATGACTGAACATTATTACAGAAGATATAGTTTTTTTAGCCCTTGAAAATATTTAGGCAGCATTTATCATGTTTATATCAAATATGAAGCAAACTTTAGACAGTAAGAAAATGATTTAGAAATCAGATCAGTTAAACTTTGTTTTCCATCTCTGCTTCCTTTCATTTATGGAGATTCATATTCGTATGTCAGGCAAAGTAATTCATAAGATTCTGTAAAACTTCGGTGCCATTGGTGAAAAGAGCCATTCGAACTTCTCTGTTGTTTGCCCAATGTGTGGCCATCGCCACCTTCAGACGAGGTGTAAAGAGGACAGCAGTTGTTGACTTGGGTGGAGGGTGAGGAACAGGGGAAAAGAAAGCGCTTCAGGATCAGGAGTACATTTTGTTCTGTTACCTTCATTAATCTTGTATTTGCTCTCACTCTCTCTCTCTCTCTCTCCTCTCTCTCTCTCTCTCTCTCCCATCACATTTTTCTTCATTACGTTTACGAGAGCCTCTCCCTCAGTCCTTCAGATTCGAACTTGGATGACATGATGCTGAGCGAACATGTTAGAAATGGTCGGTTCGCATCTTTCATTGTTTGGACAAGTGAGCAGATAAAAAGAAATGAAATATTTTCAAAATGCATCTAACAGCCTTTTACGTATTCTGCATTATTCCCTAAACTGTTTTTGGTATGTAGAATACTAACAACCTGTCTGATTATTCATTCCAGTGTGGTTTCACTTTACACATGCGAAAATGTTCACGTTCGCGCATTCGACGGAAAAGCTGAGTTTTCTACCATACCTAGGGATCAACAGTTGTGAGCATAATCAAGTTGGTGTACAAAGTTAACATTGTTAATATCTGCAGCGTGCACCATAGTAAAAGCTACTTGCAACAAAAGCTCTGAGCGTTTTCCATTGATGGTGGTGCCCTTCTTTGCTGCTTGACACTGGAAACAGGAGGCAACTCCTGTGACGTGTGTGATGATGTCAAAGCTCACTTATGACGTCGACAATTTGGACGCGGCTGTTTATGTGGAGGAGGCCAACAGAATATGGTGCTCTTCATTATTACAACGAAGTAAAAATGAACGAAAGTGAGTAAATGATTGACGTTTTAAAGCTAGGTTTGGAAGGGGCGTGATGGTATGAAAAGACTGCATATCATTTCCCGGACCTCTCTCTCTGTCTCTGTCTCTGTCTGTCTGTCTGTCTGTCTGTCTCTCTGTCTCTCTCTCTCTCTCTCTCTCTCTCTCTCTCTCTCATCTGCATACTACATTCAAACTAAGTATCCAAGTGATAACGTCCATGCATGCTTACAAGTAAGTATTTGGTTACGAAGAATAAACTATTATGGAACAGAAATCCCACACTAACAAACCGTCATTTTGCTTTAAAGGGAAGCCCGCTTTGAGCCTGGCTTGAAAGCACTACCAGTAGCTTACACAAACTCCGTAGTTTGAACTGTGTCGTAGTTTCAACAGCTGAGCTGTTGCCAGCAGCTTTCACTGTGGACAGGCCTACAGCAGATTTCATTGTTCATGTGCAAAAAGTCTATGACACCAGCCACTCTCCCCATGATCATCATCACTTCTGTTTGTAAAGTGGCTAGCATTGTCATTTCATTATTTTTTCCCCAGCTTTGTGAGTGAGACTGTGACGGGTCTCCGACGCTCCCCCTCGTTATTAAAATATGCTTTTCATATTCAGGGATGCAGGGGGTTATAGACAGAAGTATTTACGCTTTCACAACCAAAATGCGCTCTCGCATAGGCACACGCACTCTGTCACTCACATCGGGCCCGCACAAAGTTGACGGGAAACCAATAACATTTCATAGAAAATAATCAACTTTTATTCAACTTGACTCCGAGCCCCCACCCGTCACTACACAACACAACTATCTGTATCATACAACAATGTAAACAGCATACAGACAATTTAATAAATCGCATCCCCTGTTCTTCAGTTATTCTTACTTAGCCAGGAAAGACAATATTCCACTATTCAGTTTGCACACTTATAACCTTAAGAGCAAATAAAGCGTCCATAACTTGCCAGCATTCCTTGGTTGACCAGTTTCTCTCATCACACTGTGCGACCACGAGCTGAAGCTGCCACACTGTTGTGTCCTCCCGATTGGCCAAATCCCAGTTGGGGGACACTGGCAACGTAGCTTGAGTTGTACCCTCGCACCGAGTCTCCCGGACTCCACTGCACTTCCCCCTCTCCATGGAAAGGGCTCCTGTCGGCCTCTCCCACAGGTCTTCTCTGGCTGCAAACACCCCACCGTTGTCTGGCAGCTCCCTGTCTAGGCTCCAACAGGCTGTCACGTCTTGCTGTCGACCGTCCCCCACACGGGAGACAATTCTTCTCGTCGTCGGCTCCGAGCTACAGCAACCTCCACTGTCATACGTCCCCACCCAGGAGACAACGAGGCGACAGCTAACCTCTGCTTCACGCTGTATTTTCTTGAGCCCTCAGCAAGACGGGCGAGTTCACTTTCCCTTAAGTGAGTCACACCCTTCCTGGTTTTCCAAGCCCTTATATTCATTCTCAAACAAGAGAGAACCCGAGTTTAACTGGCTCAACCAATGGAATCACTGGTACAACACACATCACACGATTTGTACCAATAAATCCCCAAGTTATTTTTATTCCACCAATGGAATCACAAGTCACCTACACATACACACACACACCACAGCTGCTAGCGCCAACAAAGACCTGGGCACCCAGTGGTTAATGCATAACCTCCTATTCAAACTCATGTTCGATTCCCCCAAGCTACCCATTGAACTAACAGCCTGGACCTCTCTACCCCACCAGGACTGAGGCTTCAAGTAGTTACTACCTCAATAGACAACAAGGTCCAAACAACTTAATAGGCCGAAGCCTTCCATTCATTCCTCCGAACAGGGACGACTGGATGGTCGCTGTACTCTGCCGGCAGGCTGACGGTCACCTACCCGTGACGGTCACCTGACACGATCGCCTTCCTTTCAGGCCACGGGAGAACCCAGTGAATAGCCAGCCATGGTTGGACTGGACACTCCTCTACTCAGGACCGGCAGGTCAGCATGTTCTGTTACTATCCCTCGGACATGCGAAACACTTCCCAGTACTCTCGCTCCTTCAGTATACGACTCGGGGTATCCCCCCCTGGTGATGCCTGAATTCGCACACTTGAAGACCCAAGGAACGTGCTCTCAACAACAGCAACTACCCTTAATTTGCCCTAAATGCTCGAGAACATTCGGCCGACTCATGACACCCCCGTACCTAAGAATGTTGTTCCAATCAACATTTCCTCCAGGACGAATGTTCTCCAATTGGATAAAACAAACTCAGTTGCATGGGTCGATATAACAGTACTACGCCTATGCTTCAAGACATCATTCCATCAACATCTCTAACAGGGATAATGTACCCAATTAAAACCAATAGATCAATCAGATAATCCAAACATCACTCTTTGGTCAGTCATAACGACTGTGCACAACATTTAACTCTAACCTGGCTCACATATAATCAAGAACTCTGTCCATAGCGTAGCTATCAGTATGTCCATACATGTTAATTAATCATTCCATTCACTTCTTATATAGCACAACCCTGATTGACACAAGATCCAAATCCAAATCCTATTCTGCTAATCAAGATTCAAATTCAGGTGTGTGGCCCCTCCTACTTAACATCAAAATCAAATTCAGGCGTGTGGCCACAAACTGCTCACACGGTCTCATACACAATATGCAAATCAAACATTTATCCTGTTTTCACAACATAAGGACTTTTCACACTTTACTGATCAGTGAGCAAGACAAACTTAACAAATAGATACCAACCAGAAAAAATGAAAAATCATAACACTGAGCATGTACTCAACCCCACCCATAATGGGCAATGAACAAAAACGCATACAGGTAAACATATATCAAAAAATGAAAAATAACACATGAACATAAGCTCAACCCCGCCCTATACTGGGCAATCAAAATCAATAACACAACTGGCCAGCTACATTATTTACACAGTAGCTGTCTGGAACAGATGACTGCTCACACACCACCACCACCACAACAGCAGCCCTTAGGCATCGCTCCTACCATTGTTCTATTTCTGTTGTTCACAATACAACAGCAACACCCTGGAGACATCACTCCAACCCTTGACCTACTCCTGCCCCTCTCAATCTTGACGCGCCGTTTGTGGCTCGCCAATAGTACCTTGGGCAGATAGTTTGCGCATTCCAGGCTTTACAAGAGAGTCAGAGCACCTTTCACACAGTTTAGTCCTTAAAGGAGCGCGTGAAAATCTGCGCGATCCTCTTCTAGCCTGTCGCACCCATCTACTGCGACGACGATCATCTCCCCTTTTCAAAATGTTATGAGATGATCCCTCACTCATCTCATCCGAACCGATTTTCCTTCTCTCTGAGGAAATTCCTTGGTTCGAATCCCACTCAGTGCCTATCCCCACTGATTTCTGGACCTTATTTCCTTCTCCTTTTTTCAACACTGGCTTGTCTGCTCCTGTGAGCTGACTGTCTTTGGCATTTCCTAACGATAGCTGGTCACCTCGACCTTCTTGCCATGCGTTATTACCGCCTCCCTGGTCCCAACCCAGCTGCTGGTTCCAGTTACTCTGTGGTCCATGTTGGCCCCGACCCTGAGGTCCGCCACCGTGGCTCCTACATTTCTGACTGCCACGGCAACGCCAACAACTTTTTGAACCACCACTACGGCCACCATGGCCCACGGCACCGCCACTACGGCCACCTCCATGGCCTACGGCACCGCCACTACGACCTATTTCATGGTCCACTGCACCACCACCACGGCCACCTTCATGGCCCACGCTAGCTCCACTGCTAGCGGCGCCTGTGCACTCCACCTGCTTTCTGTTTACTTTCCAGTAGGAGTTCCTACTCTGCACTGCCCTTGCTTTCCCTACTTGACTGGCAGCCTGGTTAGGCTTCAGGAGGATATACCTCCCCCCTAACAAAGCTGGATAGGGAAGATTGTTTTGCACTGCTGCAGTGAGAGTACTCCTGACAACTCTGACTCCACTTTGACACGGGCCAAAGGTAGCCGATAATTCTACCATCTGCATATCGCACGCAGGTGGTTTCCCCAGTATAGTCTGTCTCTCTCACAAAACCGGCTCTACCATTGCCGCTATGAGTCAGTCCTGTATCTAACAAGCAGGTCACCGGCTTCCCGTTTACTACTGCCCTAGTAGTTGGTGGCGGTACTCTGCCTTGCTGTTGAATTGTATCAACGGCAACAACGGAATGTATTCGCAGTCCGCTACATTCCTTGGCAATATGACCTCTCTCCCACACTTAAAACATGTGCGTTTCACTCTAACATTCTCCTGAGTCCCACTGTTGCCTTGGGACTTAGAATGCGTTTCTAACGGCGGTCTCGCCTCCTGTTTGTAGGAGTCGGCGAATCACTCCCTGACTGTGTGGTCTGGCATTACGGGTCGACTGGTTCGATTCCCCCTCGCCCCATTACGCTGATCATGGGCAGATTCATACCTGTCTGCAACTTTCACTAACTCCTCTAAACTTCCTAATTCTCTTTCTGCCAAGAATACTGTGAGATCCTTCCGACAAGTGGAGAGAATTTGCTCCTTAACGATCTCCTCCCTCAAAGATTCAAAAGTTTGTTCGATTGTTTCCTAACCTTATCCATTTGTCAAAGAGAGCCCTAAGCGATAAAGGAACTGTACGTGCGTCTCACCTGATTTACGAACGGTTTCTCTGAACAATTTCCTATACCTATCGGCGGTTAACCTGGTACCTCTGAAACAAAGCATCGCGCACCGACTCATAATCTGTCTGTTTTTCCGGTGGTAAGCAAAAAAAGCATCCCTAGCTTTGGGTTGTCAGCAGCGCAGACAAATTTGTGGCCCACCGTTCTTCGGGTAAGCCCTGATCTTTGGCAATCCTTTCAAATTGCGAAATGAAATCCTCTAAATGGTCGGGATTATCATCAAACCTTGGCATATGATCAAGGGACTGACATGTGGTGCAAAGTTCACTTGAGGTTTTGCGTCCCCGTCCCGTTCTTTCTCCAATTTTAATTTTTCTAACTCAAACTGCCTTATCTCCCTTCTTTCTCTTTCCTCTCTTTCCCGTTCTCTTTCTCTCTCCTCTCTTTCCCGTTCTCTCTCCTCTTTTTCCCGTTCTCTTTCTCTCTCCTCTTTTTTCCCGTTCTCTTTCTCTCTCCTCTTTTTCCCGTTCCCTTTCTCTCTCCTCTTTTTCCCGTTCTCTTTCTCTCTCCTCTTTTTCCCGTTCTCTTTCTCTCTCCTCTTTTTCCCGTTCTCTTTCTCTCTCCTCTTTTTCCCGTTCTCTTTCTCTCTCCTCTTTTTCCCGTTCTCTTTCTCTCTCCTCTTTTCCCGTTCCTTTCTCTCTCCTCTTTTTTCTTTCCTTCTTCCCGTTCCCTTTGTATTTTCTGGGCCTCGATTACACGGGCCAGTTCTCATCTACATATGCCTTCAGTTCCGGACCCTTTAGTCCTAAAGCTTTTCCTTCTTCTATGAGGTCCATCTTTTTCAGCGGACCCATTGTCTCAGCACCCTCTTCAGTCGACATTCTGAAGCTATCTAACCCTCGATCAGCTATTTAATACAACCACAGTAACAAGCGAGATATCCACACGATCACTTGTAAATAAGCGATCAAATAGTTGTGCTACACACCATCAACCTCAACAGCAACCAAATCAAGCAAGTTCAAAACAACAAGGCCCAGTCATGAAAAAAAAAAGATCAAAACAATCAACACATGACTAACGTCTTTCCCGAAAAAGAAACAACAATCTAGGTTTCCACAATTATGACAGATTTCAAATCCCTCTGCAATTGAACAAAACCCAGAATCAAAATCACTTATGGCTCATTTATGTTCATCCCGGACGAGCCCCCAATTTGTGACGGGTCTCCGACGCTCCCCCTCGTTATTAAAATATGCTTTTCATATTCAGGGATGCAGGGGGTTATAGACAGAAGTATTTACGCTTTCACAACCAAAATGCGCTCTCGCATAGGCACACGCACTCTGTCACTCACATCGGGCCCGCACAAAGTTGACGGGAAACCAATAACATTTCATAGAAAATAATCAACTTTTATTCAACTTGACTCCGAGCCCCCACCCGTCACTACACAACACAACTATCTGTATCATACAACAATGTAAACAGCATACAGACAATTTAATAAATCGCATCCCCTGTTCTTCAGTTATTCTTACTTAGCCAGGAAAGACAATATTCCACTATTCAGTTTGCACACTTATAACCTTAAGAGCAAATAAAGCGTCCATAACTTGCCAGCATTCCTTGGTTGACCAGTTTCTCTCATCACACTGTGCGACCACGAGCTGAAGCTGCCACACTGTTGTGTCCTCCCGATTGGCCAAATCCCAGTTGGGGGACACTGGCAACGTAGCTTGAGTTGTACCCTCGCACCGAGTCTCCCGGACTCCACTGCACTTCCCCCTCTCCATGGAAAGGGCTCCTGTCGGCCTCTCCACAGGTCTTCTCTGGCTGCAAACACCCCACCGTTGTCTGGCAGCTCCCTGTCTAGGCTCCAACAGGCTGTCACGTCTTGCTGTCGACCGTCCCCACACGGGAGACAATTCTTCTCGTCGTCGGCCTCCGAGGCTACAGCAACCTCCACTGTCATACGTCCCCACCCAGGAGACAACGAGGCGACAGCTAACCTCTGCTTCACGCTGTATTTTCTTGAGCCCTCAGCAAGACGGGCGAGTTCACTTTCCCTTAAGTGAGTCACACCCTTCCTGGTTTTCCAAGCCCTTATATTCATTCTCAAACAAGAGAGAACCCGAGTTTAACTGGCTCAACCAATGGAATCACTGGTACACACACATCACACGATTTGTACCAATAAATCCCCAAGTTATTTTTATTCCACCAATGGAATCACAAGTCACCTACACATACACACACACACCACAGCTGCTAGCGCCAACAAAGACCTGGGCACCCAGTGGTTAATGCATAACCCCCTATTCAAACTCATGTTCGATTCCCCCAAGCTACCCATTGAACTAACAGCCTGGACCTCTCTACCCACCAGGACTGAGGCTTCAAGTAGTTACTACCTCAATAGACAACAAGGTCCAAACAACTTAATAGGCCGAAGCCTTCCATTCATTCCTCCGAACAGGGACGACTGGATGGTCGCTGTACTCTGCCGGCAGGCTGACGGTCACCTACCCGTGACGGTCACCTGACACGATCGCCTTCCTTTCAGGCCCACGGGAGAACCCAGTGAATAGCCAGCCAGTGGTTGGACTGGACACTCCTCTACTCAGGACCGGCAGGTCAGCATGTTCTTGTTACTATCCCTCGGACATGCGAAACACTTCCCAGTACTCTCGCTCCTTCAGTATACGACTCGGGGTATCCCCCCCTGGTGATGCCTGAATTCGCACACTTGAAGACCCAAGGAACGTGCTCTCAACAACAGCAACTACCCTTAATTTGCCTAAATGCTCGAGAACATTCGGCCGACTCATGACAGAGACAATCCACAGACTTTATTCCACATTGGCAGAAGGTAGTGTTGGAACGAATTTTAGCCAGTAACCATAAAAATGGTGGTCTTTCTTCTGCAGTTACGTATAACTTAGTTAAATATTCTAAGCAAGAAACGGCGACGCACTAACTTTCTCTAAGTATTGATAAAAAAAATAGCGCACGAGTGCCTTCCTTTGGGTGTTCTCTCTTTTGATTGGTTCCTTGCCAACACTGTTCACGATGACGTCACAGAAACAACGAGGACAGAGTCATGAAAACTTTTTTGTCTTCACAGTAAAAGCGTCGTGTCTGTAACCACGAGTATGTTGATTTGGAACTCCACACGAAAGAAAAAAAAACATGTTCGTGTGCGTATGTTGGTCGGTGAAAAGGAGCTGGAAGGAGAAAGGGGAGTCAGAGGAGAGCCGATAGGAAGGAATGTTGGTGTGAATCAGAGGAACTTGGACGGTTTTTGCCACATAGGCAGTTTCCGAAGTTCGGTTAAAAAAAAAGGTTGTCTGATTATTATTGTTAACTCTCTAACTCTTCGTCATATTCCTTTTTATATAAAAATGTCTCTGAGTGTAAATGTTTAAAATCATAAACGACCAAACTGTCCTCTCTGTATACATAATCTGTGCTTGGTATCATTGAAGACATTCCCATGAATGAGGTTTTATGTTACAAAAATCTTTCAGTGTGCTAGTTATAACTTTTTTCCACACGTCAGCAGAACTTTTGGGCAAAGATGAAAAGGAAATGATGTACATGTCATGCCTTGAACTTAGCAAATCACTCTTTATCTCCATCTTTACATAATATACTTTCATACGTACGTTGTAGCTTTGTTGACTCCTCTCTCTCTCTCTCTCTCTCTCTCTCTCTCTCTCTCTCTCTCTCGTTAGGTGTTTATTGTATTGTGGATTTCTTGTTCATTGTGCATACATTTCAATACTGTAATGTCTCTCTGTCTCCTGTCTGTCTCTAACTTTCTGTCTCTGTCTGTCTGTGTCTATTTGTCTCTGTCTGTCTGTCGGTCGATCACACACACACACACACACACACACACACACACACACACACACACACACACACACACACTTAATAAAGTCCATGCATATAGACACACAAACACATACCACACACACACACACACACACACACACACACACACACATTCATAATTCACTGAATTAATTTCTTTACAACTGGTAGACGAATCGTATCAGCCTGGCTTCTGCAGTTAACACGCAAAATGAATGTAATTCGAGCGAATCACAAGCTGTATCAGGAATGAGGCTTGCATGTATATTGGGGCACTGTCTGGGCACCTGGTACAAATCGGGTAAGAAGAAATCAGATTAATAGTTGTTAACGACCTTGACCAAACAATTCACTTGGTGTTTAGTTCTTTTCCCTCTGCACGTGCCCAACAATAAGTTAGGACACGAACTTAAATATTAAAGCGTCCCCATTATTTCAGAGCAAAACTAACTGTGTATAGGTTTTGGTCAGAGTCTCGGAAGAGTAAGACAAAAATGAATCTCTTCAAGGTGCGAGTGACTGATAGGGGGTAAGAGGGTGCGGTATCATTCGGCAGTCTTGCTGTCTGCCGTATTTGTCACTGCTCAGTTGTCCCGAAAATCTGACATGACAGACAATCCGTACAATCGCTGCCCCATGCATAATGCTTGTGTGGATGAATGCTCTTTGCGGACTGTGAAGCTACCAGCCGGACACGCCATTACTCTCAAGGGGATCTGAGTCGACTAGGGGAAACGACTCTTGTTTTACCATCTGCCATACAGCAGTAGCAACAGTACTGTGTTTAGATAGCGTGTTCAGAAGTGCGTCACATATGTCGAGCTTTGATCACTTGCAGCATCTGATAGGGCCAGAGAGTTATGAGGTCTGGAACTTCTGGCTGAAGCTGAGGACATTGTTATGTGTCTGTCGTTGAAACAAAATCGTCTGCGCAGTGATCAGCTCGTCTGTATTCTACATGTGTACAGCATGCTGCTGTGCTATCTTCTCTGTCTGTATTCTGCATGTGTACAGCATGCTGCTGTGCTATCTTCTCTGTCTGTATTCTGCATGTGTACAGCATGCTGCTGTGCTATCTTCTCTGTCTGTATTCTGCATGTGTACAGCATGCTGCTGTGCTATCTTCTCTGTCTGTATTCTACATGTGTACAGCATGCTGCTGTGCTATCTTCTCTGTTTTAGAATACTTTTTTAGGACGGCTCCACTCAAAGACCTTGACATTGGTCTTGACCTTGAGTTCGTATTGACAACCTTGAACAATTCTCAGTTTCAGTTTCAGCAAAGTCCTTTTCAAGATATCATACTTAATGAAAAAAAAAAGTCCTGTTCTCATAAAGACAAAAAAAAAGAAGCAGACAACGATCTACAAACTGTGTATTTATTTGTTACATGATGGATGATTTGAATCATTGAAGCACATCAGATTAGGATATGGACCACTCTGCTTGATTTGTTTAAATCACTTTCAGTTCAGAAAAAAATGAGACAAAAAATTCAAGAAATCAGTTCAATAGAAATAAAGTATACAGAAATTGCCAGATTAGCAAACATCGCAGCGGAACGAACAGCTGGTGCCCACGCCCATGTCAAACTCTCACCACCAAATCGTCACATTATGAGAACAACAACCCAATCCCCGTAGAATGTCATAAGTTGTTAAAAAAACTTGTAAAGGAACAAAGTAGGTGAATGGGCCAAAGATAAAAAAAAATCAGGAACAATGAAATACAGCAGAGAGAAACAAAACAAAAACAAACAAAAACAAACAAACAAGCAAAAAAGAAAGCAAAGAAACAAAGCAAAACAAAAATAAAAACAAAACTAGAAAAAAGCACACTAGAAAATGTGATAGAAAAGAAGAAATTACTGTAAAATGCTTTTCGTAAATGGTGATGCATTTCACGCGAAAAGGTTCCCCTGATTCCTCATCCACCCACTCACCCACCTTATCCCTGAATAAGTATGGGGTGAAGAAAATCAGACTTTTCAGAACAAATGAATACAGATTGGCCACTAAGACAGAAAAACACAAGACAACAGGACAGAGAGAGAGAGAGAGAGAGAGAGAGAGAGAGAGAGAGAGAGAGAGGGTGGAGGAGGGTGGAGAATGGAAGGGGGGGAGTGGAGGGGGGAGGGGAAGGTGGAATGGATGTCGATGCAAACTTCACAGAACTTTGTCGCCATCCCGGCTCTATCCTCCATAAAAAGGAAAAAGAAAGCAGTAAAAGCACAAGCTCTGGACAACTGCTTCCTGGAGACCAGAATATGCCCTCCCATACTCTTGACTGTGAGCCAAATTCCACAGGAAAGGTCAAATTCCTCAACTTTGTTTTATTTGTGTTGATTCTGTATGCTGGGTTACGTTCAAGCATGTCAAAATATGCACAAGGGCAAAAACCTTTCCTCTGGAAAAAGAGACCTGGAAGTAAAGTAAAGGTGGTATTTGCAATTGGGGGAAAACGTGTTGAGCATGCATTTGGTATTGACGTCTACCAAATTGATGCATACATCAAGCTCAGAACAGCAGCTCATGAGAAACATGATGTCCACAGCCAAACGCTCTCTCTCTCTCTCTCTCTCTCTCTCTCTCTCTTCTCTCTCTCTCTCTCTCTCTCTCTCTCTCTCTCTCTCTCTCTCTCTCTCTCTCTCTCTCTCTCTCTCTCACAGAAAAAAGCGAAAAATGATCATGATATATTGTGTCCAATCTGCAAAAAAAAACCCACCAACAACTGAATTATACTTCGTACTTGTGTGGCTGATGTACCATGAGACAAGAAACAAATTTACTCAGCCCAGGTACACCCGTAAGCCATGTGTGTTTAAATTCTGCCTACTAACGTCAAGTAAAAACGAAGGTATTGTTTGACGGTTATCTAATTTTGTTTACAAAGCGTTAAACACACGGATGCAGTCTATTCAATCTAAATGATTCCTGTTGTGCTATTGCTCCCACGTTAGGGGCCAGAGGCCTGACATTAAAACATTTTTTACTTTTGACTCTCTCTCTCTCTCTCCTCTCTCTCTCTCTCTCTCTCTCTCTCTCCTCTCTCTCTCTCTCTCTCTCTCTCTCTCTCTCTCTCTCTCTCTCTCTCTCTCTCTCTCTGAACCCCAAATGATCTTGTGTGTTGTGAGACTGATAGACATCCACATATTTGCACTCCAACATTAAATGTATCAAGTTCAGGGTAATACTAACTCAGATGGCTGGATATGGATTGCCTGATAAATCGCATAAAATGCCGTTAGAACTATATGATAGAGGCAAGATGAACTGGGTGTCGCGTGTTAGAGCAAGAATATACGAAATTTGTTTCGAGTACGTATGGCTTAACCAAGGTGTTGGAAATATGAACAATTTTGTTCGTACGTTTAAAGAAATACTAGATGAGTGTAGATCTCAAGACTGGAATTTTCATCTTCAATTTAGGAAAAGCTTTAGTTTTAGAACATTCAATGATCTGCATTCTTTCCCAACGTACATGTCAATGAGTATGGAGAGGTACTTGAAGTTAATAAAGGCAAAATTAAGAGTTAATGTGTCAGATATTTTCGTTCATCATTATCGTTATGGACAAATAAATGCCTCTGATCTACTGTGTTCATTATGTCAACAGTCAAGAGAAGATGAAGTGCATTTTGCATTGACTCGTCCAGACTTACAAGATATAAGAGAAAAAAGTATTTCACAGAAATGTTATTTTTATAAAAGACCTTCCTTTTTCAGGTTTATCTTGTTAATGCCATCTCAGAATGAAAGCATTGTAAAATACTTTGTGGTTATTTATACAAAACTTTCAAAAGGCAAAGTGATTGTGCGATGTAATCATGATTGTGAATTTGGTAGTGCGACATTGTTATGTTTAATGTATATCCCCATCTGAGGGGCCAAGGCTTATAAGAATAAAACGTCTGAATCTCTCTCTCTCTCTCTCTCTCTCTCTCTCTCTCTCTCTCTCTCTCTCTCTCTCTCTCTCTCTCTCTCTCTCTCTTGTGTGTGTGTGTGTGTGTGTGTGTGTGTGTGTGATCTCTCTTTATGTCACGCAATGGCCTGTCTTGAAGCAGACACCACAGGGAATTGCTGACAACGTGACCAGACGTGTCGTGAACACTAAACCTCATTATCTGATAAAAGCAAGCCCTGCCAAACATCAATGTACACATGTTAGTGGCAGACTCGTGGTCGGGAAAATCGAGAGAACATGTGCAGCCAAAGATAGGAGGGAGCGCAGAGGTAGAATACAGAGTATTTGGAGTCACATGATGGGAATTCGAACCACCCTGCTTTCCATCAAACATAAAAATGGCCAATTTCATTCCTCTTCTTCACATTGCTTTCATTCTGGTGGTATGGGTGCTGTTGTTAATAGACTTTTTATTTCCAGTCTCATTGGAATGTTACAAGAGCTAAACTTCTGACAGGTCTTCCTACCAATTAGAGGACTTTTGTATCTTTGGTACATGAGAGAAAATAATGGCCGAGTATAATAATAAAAAAAAGGTTTTGGTCACTAGCCGTTTATGGACAATAAGAATCTTGTTTGCTTCAATGATCATGTGGGATTTAAAATGGAAGAAGATGAATTAGAATACAGATTGCATAAACTTCGACGTTGCTTGTTTGAACGTTGTTTTTAGAATCTTTTTTTGATACAGCCATATAGGATGCAATGCACCGATACAGACACAAAAATGATACAGGGAACACCAAATGTCTTCACAGTGCAGACAGACAAAATGCATTATTATTTGGAATACTTATATAGCGCCTATCCTCGGCTAGAGACCAAGCTCTAAGCACTTCACAATCCACATTCGTTTGCGTTGGGTTGCCTACCTGGGTAGTGCCGACTGAGGAGCTGCCAGCTGGCGCTTCATTCAGTTGTTTCCCGTGTTATCCAGTCAATATCGTTCAATATCGTTCACTCAGTTTCCTTACGTCCTTCATTCTTCCGATTTCTCACGCAGGGTGCATGCTATGTGTCATCCATACCAACGGCCAAACTGGCCTTCTCTTCCGAAAGTTGGTGATGGATTTTACGTGTGTGCAGGATGTTATGCGTGCATACACACACGGAATATTGGTTTCTAGTCTCATTCGAAGGACTGTTTAGGAAATGGAGTCAGAACCAATGTTACCTGCGAGGGAAAACTCCACCGGTATCGAAACGGCCCTGCGGGGATTCAAACCCGCAACCCCAGGATCACAAGATTACGAGGCCGGCGTTCTACAAGTGAACTATTTTGCCCCCCCCCCCTCGCCCACCCAACCTAAACAAAAACGAAAACAAACAAACCTAACAAACAACAAGCAAAATATTGATAAGAAATGCACGAAAAGAACAGTGCCTTCTAAAACCTGATGGACACTATTTCATGTCCAGATTTCATTAAAAAAAGGAAAAGAATGCACAAAAATACTAATACTTTCTAAGACTGGTAAACAAAGAACACTTACTTGGCTTTACTAACAGACATCTGAATACAAAACCAAGTGGATAGTGATATTGTTGCTCTGTCCTCGAATAGAATATGATAAGTTTCTCTCCCAAACCAATGAGTAATGAAGAGCATAGTAGCATACACAATCACCGAGTATCACACCACTATGATAATTCAAAGACAAAGGTGGATAACATATCAACTATTGTGGAGTAAAAATGTCTAAGCGTGTGTGATCTTCAGTGCCTGATTTCCTATCAGTCGTATGTTTGGGGGCCCTTTTCTTTCGAAATTGAAGCATGTCATGTTTAGTGAATGAGCGTTTTTGTTTTTTTAAAAACCATTAGATGTCTGGTTTAGTTTATGTACTCTACATTTGTATGGAAAGAATTTCCCAAGAAAAAAGAACAAGATCAAAATCTCCATCAGTTATCATTTTGTCAGTTCTAAACAGAATTACTTCAACATTTACTTCGCCAGTCAACATGGGGATTGAATTACAAGCCAAACACGACGCGTTTTGACCTCTCAGCTCTTCTTCAGGCAACACCCAGGACAACAAAAATGTGAGTTTGAGCAATCAAAAGTATCATACAAAGATCACAAGTGCACACACAAAAATAGTTGACGTTTAGCGAAATACGAAACAACAAAGGGTAGCGGTGAGTATGAATCCCAGTTAGTTGCAAAGTGAGGGGTCTGTAGGCGGAAATCCCAACAAATGTTAAAAGGTCTTTGAAAAAAAAAACGCCAGTTAACATGGGCAGAATTTGATCTTTGTTGAAGCTCTGTCCAAAGGGCAAGGGAATACTGACGGTCACATAAATGCTGTCCCTTTCCCTGTCACAAACATTGCACTCACCATTTTCTGCTTTATCAACCTTTTCAAAATGCTGTTTTTGTTACCAATAATCTGTGACACATCCTCACCTGGAACTTTTTATGTTTCATGTCCTTTATATTTGAATCTTTCCCATCAAATGGGACGCCTAATTTTTCTTCTCATTCTAAAAACGACTGTGATTAAAAAAAAAACATTCTTGCCTATTCATTAAAAGTTCATAGTGTACCTTTGAACCTTTTCATAGTATGTCTTTGAACCTTTGTTCACTCTTAGTTAAAGTTGTCTGGATTTAGTGCAGGTATCATTCACATAAGTTTCAAATATAATGCTATTTCTTGGTAATAGGCTGAATGTAACATGCATGTTAACTGGAGTTGACTCCGATTTCAATTGTTTTGTTTAACAATTTGTACTTTACATGCCCATTACTTAGAATTTTAACGAAGGATGTTTTGTTTGTTGTTGTTGTTGTTGTTGTTGTTGTTGTTGTTGTTGATTTCTTTGTTTTTCATCTCTGTCCTTTGATTAAATTTGATGTAAATAAATATCTATTGTATTAACAGCTACCTGAGTTGCTGAACATTCTGTACCCTTCCTCGTGAACGGATGAAAGAGCGACTGTTGTGTGACCATGTCCAGTTTCACCTTAGGTGGATGTGGTAATGATACGAATTCTTTGCCATTCTGTAACTATTCACATCTAAGGGCTATGGGTAGAGAATACAGGCGATGAAGTGTGGTGGGTAAGGGAAGAGGAAGGTGGCCAGGGCTTGATCTCACATGCAAGATCAATAACTTCAAGAACACTTTTTCTATTCTCTTTGTTAACATTTTGTTCTCTCTCTCTCTCTCTCTCTCTCTCTCTCTCTCTCTCTCTCCCTCTCTCTCTCTCTCTCTCTCTCTCTCTCTCTCTCTCTCTCTTCTTACAGTCTTTTCTTTATCCTTCAGATGAATAACGGATAATGCAACACAGAGCCAACAGCTTAGAAAATTGTCCCTTCACCTCAAGCCAAACATGCATCCTAACTTGAAGTGATACGCAGGAAAATCGAATAAGGTATTCTCTAACAGCATGGCAATTCTGAACACCTTTAACTTTCTTGTTCCGCCTTTTCCTTCAAATCATTTTTGGTATGCACAGCAGTAACAACCAGCAGGATTACGTATTACTGTGTGATTTGATTTCATACAGATGTAAACTTTAAACCTTTGGCACATTTGACAGAACTGTTTTATGTCATACCCCTACGTTAGTCTTTGTGAGAGTGATTAATTCTGGGCGATCGGTGAACATTGTGACTATCTGCTATATATGCCAGAATGAACGCTGCCGGCTATGAGAGCTCTAAGCGCTTTTCCTTGGCTGCAGTACACTACTGTTTGGCAGCAGAAACAGAAAGCAATGCCAAAAACGTGTGATATTGTTTCACAGATCACTATTGATAACGAGGACATTGACACAGTGTTGAATGTAATGGAAGTCTATCATCCCGCTTGATAATGTGGTGCACTTCACTTTCACAATGAAGTAAAAAGATAATGAAAGCGAACGTAAATGAACAACGATGAAAAATAAAGCTTGTTTCCAAACCAGCATTGCGAGGTACACAATGGAGTGAAAAGACTGCGTATTATTTCCTTGCAGTTCTCTTTTTTCCTATCTCTTTACTCTTTCTCCCGATCGATCCTTTGGTGAATAGTCACTTGCAGACTACGTTTAGTCTTCAGATCCAAATGATGACGTCCCTGCATGCTTATGGCTTTTTGGTGACTGTCATGAACGACGAACTTGGTATTGAAGAACATGCCATACGGAAAAGAATCACTGCAATCAGATCCGACATTTTCCGTGAAAAGGAAACGTGCTTTCACCCTTGTTTGAAGGCGCTATCAGCAGCTTTGTACAAGCGACATGATTTGGCTGCATTGTAGTCTCATTGACCAAGCTGCTGCCAGAAGTTTTCTCTTCGATATGACACACTTTATCGCTAAAGTACAAAAAGACCCCCCCCCCCCCACCCCTTCCACCTGTCTGTCGCTCCAGTACCGTCACCACTCCCTTTTCTAACGGTGTCAATATTTCCAGAGCCTGATCTTGCCCTAATTCACGAAAAAAGTCAATGCTTGAAGTTTTTATCCACACTGGCGGAAGATAGTTTGGGCAACGAGTTTTAGCTGGCAGCCATGAAAGTGTTGGGTTTCGTGCAGACTCCATGCCACAGTTAAATATTTGAAAGAAAGAAACGCCGACATTCTAACTTTCCCTAGGAACTGGATTTTTTTTTTTTAAAAGTGCCTATAACCATAAAAAAAAGTCGTTTTTCTCTCTCTCTTCTCCAGTTAGTTGTTCTTTGCCGATAATGTTAACACTATTACGTGAAGGAAGCCAAGAGGAAATAGCAATTTAAAGTCTTCTGATCTTTTGTGTAAAGCATCAGGTCTATAACCGGCAGTTTGTTAAGCTCCAACTCCATGCAAAACAGAAACTGGGTCATGTATGTTTTGTTGGTTGGGGAAGAGGAGAAGGGAGGAGGATAGCGTGTGGGGGAGGGGTGGGGTGGGAATGAATGCTGGTGTGATGTACTGTGTGTGGTTGATGTCTGTGAGAGTGGTTGCTGCTGCAGAGTTGTGTGCGTGTGATAGTCGCAGTTTGCTCATCTCGTTCCATTTGCTTTCCCCTTCCTCTTTCTCGTCTCTCTTTTCCTACTTTTCCATACCGCCCTCTCTTCTGGAAGTAATATAAGCTGAATTAAACGCGCGATAAAAAAAAAGTTTTGCTTTCTCATAATTCAGTTTTCAGTTTCCTCAAGGCGTTGTCATTACATGCGAACACGTTCACACACGCTACACCACATCCACTAAGGTTCGAGTCCACACCGTGCACGATTTAAAGCTGATGGATAAATGAATTGATGACTAGGATGAAAGAATTTCAAGTATAGGAAGTCATGAAATTGATGCTTTTTTTTTCAAACTTAATACTGATTCCAGTTCGCATTCACGAAGAACATGTGCGAACAAAATGACATACGTATAACACTCCGTTGAATTTCCTTTGAAAAAAAGAAGCTCTTTGCTGCTCCATACACATCAAACTAGCAAGCACACATGGCAACAGTAGGACAAGTAATAAAGAAACACAAATGTATATTTATTTCAGTTTGGCGTTGCCTTTGATCTTGAACGTATTGTGTAAAAGAGTTCATATTCCTTGTTCGTTCTGTGTGATCCATGTCTGCATGTGTTCCAAGTGAGTAGACATCACAAAAAGTTGATTATTTTAATATTAATTTTGAAATGAAAGCAAAGCAAACAATCTTTTTAACTTGATACATGAACTTTGCTCCCTCTCCAGAATGTTCCTTTAGCTATCGGTCTCTTATCGTTGGTTATGTGCAAATTTCAGCGTTCGCAAAACGTTTACATTTCTTCTTATTCGACTGTTTTGAACGAACGGAAGTATGGACTGACAACTTACAAAAATAAAAACAAACAAACGAAGAAACAAACAACAATCTCAGTGACATCTGTGACAAACAGACAATCTCAGTGACATCTGTGACAAACAGCAATCTCAGTGACATCTGTGACAAACAGACAATCTCAGTGACATCTGTGACAAACAGACAATCTCAGTGACATCTGTGACAAACAGACAATCTCAGTGACATCTGTGACAAACAGACAATCCAGTGACATCTGTGACAAACGACAATCTCAGTGACATCTGTGACAAACAGACAATCTCAGTGACATCTGTGACAAACAGACAATCTCAGTGACATCTGTGACAAACAGACAATCTCAGTGACATCTGTGACAAACAGACAATCTCAGTGACATCTGTGACAAACAGACAATCTCAGTGACATCTGTGACAAACAGACAATCTCAGTGACATCTGTGACAAACAGACAATCTCAGTGACATCTGTGACAAACAGACAATCTCAGTGACATCTGTGACAAACAGACAATCTCGGTGACATCTGTGACAAACAGACAATCTCAGTGACATCTGTGACAAACAGACAATCTCAGTGACATCTGTGACAAACAGACAATCTCAGTGACATCTGTGACAAACAGACAATCTCGGTGACATCTGTGACAAACAGACAATCTCAGTGACATCTGTGACAAACAGACAATCTCAGTGACATCTGTGACAAACAGACAATCTCGGTGACATCTGTGACAAACAGACAATCTCAGTGACATCTGTGACAAACAGACAATCTCAGTGGCATCTGTGACAAACGACCAATCTCAGTGACATCTGTGACAAACAGACAATCTCAGTGACATCTGTGACAAACAGACAATCTCAGTGACATCTGTATCTTGGCATGTATTTCACAGGTTGCTTGTAGGACAGCTCAGCGCTAATGTCACAGCACACTGTTTCCAGCTGAATGCCTTTCCAAAGGAGGTCCCTATAATTTAGGCAATAAGAATCTCAAATGTCTCTTTTTAGGCATGTCAGCTGCTAATTTGTTGCACAACATTATCACTGAAGTCCGTGTGTTCTGTGCGGGTGTCCGTTTCTTTAAACTTTCATGATCGTGTTCTCAGATTTAGTCACACTGGAATTTAGGATTTCCTTTTTATACCAGTCAATGAAACTGAAGTTGCCTGTGTTTGTTTCGATTCATCTGTGTGTTTGTTTGACTATATTCAAGATAATAAAAAGGAAAACGCTGTGCTAGTCTTGAATACCTATGTTGATATATTATTTTTCTCCCGTTGTTGTTGCTGTGCAGATGTGTCAGGCACAGGATATATGGGCAAGCTGGGAACTTTTTTTTTCGTTTTTTTTTCTTTTTTCTTTTTTTTGGAAGGGGGGGGGGGGGGGGGGGGGGGGTTGTTCTGTGTGCTCTGTGCTGTCATTTCTGCTCGTCGATTCGGTTTCGTAAGCAGCATTCGTTTGGATTCACGGGCGTGTATTTGTTTCATAAGGAAGCAAGAGTTACCCTACTTGTTCGTTATTTAAGTCAATCTCAAGCTAAGCTTTTGTCAAGTTGAAGATTTAAAGCCAGTTTGGTTGGTGCCAGTCAGCTGTCTGGTATTC
>CM031609.1:28387267-28389767 GCA_018398815.1 Conus ventricosus | reverse complement strand
CCAGGGAATCTGATCTGACGCAGAGTCCAGACGGCAGGGTTCCATGCTACTTCCTGCGGTGTTTGTCAAAGCTCAATTACCCAGGAAATCTGATCTGACGCAGAGTCCAGACGGCAGGGTTCCATGCTACTTCCTGCGGTGTTTGTCAAAGCTCAATTACCCAGGGAATCTGATCTGACGCAGAGTCCAGACGGCAGGGTTCCATGCTACTTCCTGCGGTGTTTGTCAAAGCTCAATTACCAGGGAATCTGATCTGACGCAGAGTCCAGACGGCAGGGTTCCATGCTACTTCCTGCGGTGTTTGTCAAAGCTCAATTACCCAGGAAATCTGATCTGACGCAGAGTCCAGACGGCAGGGTTCCATGCTACTTCCTGCGGTGTTTGTCAAAGCTCAATTACCCAGGAAATCTGATCTGACGCAGAGTCCAGACGGCAGGGTTCCATGCTACTTCCTGCGGTGTTTGTCAAAGCTCAATTACCCAGGGAATCTGATCTGACGCAGAGTCCAGACGGCAGGGTTCCATGCTACTTCCTGCGGTGTTTGTCAAAGCTCAATTACCCAGGAAATCTGATCTGACGCAGAGTCCAGACGGCAGGGTTCCATGCTACTTCCTGCGGTGTTTGTCAAAGCTCAATTACCCAGGGAATCTGATCTGACGCAGAGTCCGTACAGTCACTGTCCCATGCGTCAGTCACATCTATAATATTGGCTGTTCTTGGAAGATTGTGCAGGAGGTGGCCAGGCAGACTGTCACATCTATCATATTGGCTGTTCTTGGAAGATTGTGCAGAGGTGGCCAGGCAGACTGTCACATCTATCATATTGGCTGTTCTTGGAAGATTGTGCAGGAGGTGGCCAGGCAGACTGTCACATCTATCATATTGGCTGTCTTGGAAGATTGTGCAGGAGGTGGCCAGGCAGACTGTCACATCTATCATATTGGCTGTTCTTGGAAGATTGTGCAGGAGGTGGCCAGGCAGACTGTCACATCTATCATATTGGCTGTTCTTGGAAGATTGTGCAGGAGGTGGCCAGGCAGACTGTCACATCTATCATATTGGCTGTTCTTGGAAGATTGTGCAGGAGGTGGCCAGGCAGACTGTCACATCTATCATATTGGCTGTTCTTGGAAGATTGTGCAGGAGGTGGCCAGGCAGACTATTGTAATTCCCAGGGAACTTGAGCGGTCACAGGGACCGAGTCTGAGATCTCATCTCCTACCATACAACGGCGGCAGCAACAGCAGTAGCAGCAGCAGCAGCAGCACTGCAGTTAAATGACCTGCCCACAAGTGAGCAGCATGGTGCCAAGTCTAGATGGCTTGCTGCGTCTGATTGGATCAGACAGATCTGCAACGTGTAACCAGAGCTGACGACAGTGATACGTGCGTCAGTCACAACAGAACAAAACCTTCTGTGCCCACCATCAGCTTGTGATCATGACTAACGCTTCCCCTAACATGCTCATTAATACGACTTGGACATTCGGCTTGACCTTGACGATGGCCTTGACCTATTTTCAGTTTCAGTCTAAATATCAACCCAACCTCCCAATCACACAGATTGCCTTCAGGACTATCAATACACTGATGAAATAAGAGGGCTTTGTCTTGAAAAAGAAACAAAGAACAAAAAACAACTATCTACAAACAGCACACTGATTTCTAACATGACAGCTACCTCACTGATAGCCTCAAGTCAGATACGACGAGGGCATGTTGAGAGCAGCAGCCATTTCGCTTGATTTTTTTCTTCATTTCACCCACATTTGAAAGAACAGCATAATTTTGAGAAATCAGTTCAATAAAGGGTGCCGAGAAAGCTTGCAAGATTAGCAAACAACATTGCAGAAAGGACAGCTAATGCCCATTTCATTGCTTGAATTCTCAAACCAAATAACTTGATGAGAGTAGCAACACCACCATCACCACCCTAGGACACTGTATAACCTGAAAACAAAACAAATCAAGAAAACAGACAAATAAAACAGTGTAAAGATTATCTATGACAAAAATAAGTAAATGAACTAAATAACAACAACAACAATAATAACAACAATAAAATGTTAAAAAGCAGCAGACGACCGCAAAATCAGAAACAAAGCAAAGTCAAAAAGAGTGACAGTCAAGAAAATCCTCAAAACAGAGTCAAAATATGGGGAGCACATTTTACACTGAAAGCCACCCCCCCCCTCCCTCCTCCTCCCTCCGGCTCTTTCCTTTCACCCCCCCCCCCCCCACTGTGCCTTGGGGATAAAGAAAACACAAGGAACAAACAAATACAAATGGGCTACAAAGGCAGAAACATTGAGAATGGCAAAACCGACAGAAGGAATGGGGGTGGGGGTGGGGTGGGGCAGCAGGGAAGAGAGGGGGCGGAGGGTAGGAACTTTCAGTGCCAACTGCGCAGAACTCTGCTTCCATCCTCATCCCCTCCTCCCCTCAACAGACACAAGAGTGTTCTAGACATCGCTGTCAACAGCCCACACTTCGCTCATCTG
>CM031609.1:28374767-28377267 GCA_018398815.1 Conus ventricosus | reverse complement strand
GGGGGGGGGGGGGGGGGGGGTGGGGGGGGGGGGGGTTGGTCAGGGGGGGTGTGGTGGTGTGATGATAGGGTTGTGTGTCTAGTTTATGGGGATGGTGTGATATCTTTGTGATGGTTGTGGTAATGGTGGAATAGATAATGGGAATGAAAAAAAAAAAAAAAAAGAAAAAAAAAAAAAGAAAGGTGTGTGTGTGTGTGTGGGGGGGGGGGGGGGGGATTTAAGGGAAGGATAAAACAAAATTAAGATTAAATAGATGGAGGGTTGCGTAACTACTGTATGAAGTGAGTGAAGGGGATGTGGTGGTGGTGTATGTAAGTGTGTGTGTATGTGTTGTGTGTATGTGTGTGTGTTGGTAGGGATATTGCCAACTGATGTGGAAGAGGTGGGTATGTGTGTTTGGTTATTGTTGGATATTGATGCCTTGGGGGTGTAGTGTGCCCAGTTTGGAAATGAGATGGGATTCTTGAGTTGTGCGTTCAAAGCTGTCACTCTGTGACTGCCAGAGTGCCATAACTTTGACATGGTCGATGTTGTGTTGGTGTGGTTGAAGTGTAGGGCGACGGGTTTGGGTCGGGGGTGGCGGATATCAGCCAGGTGTTCAGCGATGCGTGTTTCAAGTGTGCGTGACGTTTCCCCTATGTAGATCTTGCCACACAGCTGGCAGTGGATGGCATATATAATGTTGCGGCTCTGACATGAGAATGTGCGTTTGACTGTGAAGGAGTTTTTGGGGCCCTGTAAGATGGTGTCTGGTTTGGTGAGGGCAGATTTTGCAGTTGGGTTTGGAGCAGGGGTGAGTACCTGGTGGTGTAGCTGTGGTTCTGTCAAACTGGATCGCACGAGGAGGTCTTTGAGGTTTTTGTCACGTTTGAATGTGATCATGGGTTTGGTATGGAAGGCGGGTTTGTGGTTATGTACAATGTGCCAATTGGATTTGAGGATCCTACAGATGGGGAGGGTGTGCGGGTGTAGAGGAGGTAGGCTGTGGGTCTGTCTGTCTTGGTTGGATGCTGGTGTCCAGAGCAGATGTTCTGGATACAGCTATGGTGCGGCGGAGTGCTGCATTGATGATGGAACTGGGGTATCCGCGGTTGGTGAAGAATTGTGACATTTTGGCTGCTTGAAAAGTGAAGTCTTCCTCGCTGGAGCAGAGTCTGCGAAGACGGAGAAATTGTGAGTATGGGATGCTGTCTTTAGTGTGTGGGTTGTGGGAGGACACACACATACACACACACTTACATACACCACCACCACATCCCCTTCACTCACTTCATACAGTAGTTACAGCAACCCTCCATCTATTTAATCTTAATTTTGTTTTATCCTTCCCCTTAAAATCCCCCCCCCCCCCCCCCACACACACACACCTTTCTTTTTTTTTTTTTTTTTCTTTTTTTTTCATTATTATCTATCCACCATTACCACAACCATCACAAAGATATCACACCATCCCAATAAACTAGACACACAACCCTATCATATCACACACACACACCTCCCCTGACGCAACCCCCCCCCCCCTCTGTTTCCTCTTTCCCATAATCCCCCTGGCCTCATGTCATTTCCGCCTTCATGGACAATAACGGATGAGTCATTTTTCATTCTTTTTTCGTTTTTCGTAGTTTGTACTGTCCCACATGTTAAATGTGATTTATTTTTTCGCCTGATGAAGACCCAAGTGGTTGAAATGCATCGTGTCTTGTCTTGTGCTTTGTTTGTCAATGTCATTGGCGGTAAGTTCTAAAACTCTATTCCTAATCTTGCTTCATTCGCCGCCTTCAGTCACTCCATTTTGAAATTTTAAAACAGAGCAGTAAAAATGTCTTTGAAAATCATCATATCCGACACAATGAGAGACAAATTCACTTCGCTATACCGTCCATTTACTCTTTTTGCTCCCCTCCCTCCTTCTCCTCTCACTCCGCGGCATCTTTACCTTCTTTTACCCTTTACCGTGCTTCCTGGGTCTTCCCTGACCCCAGTGACTCAGTAAGAACATCATATCTTATGAACGGATGGAGCTATGCTCACGAACTCTCAGGAGTTCCTCAACGATCTTAACAGCCATTGGTCACAGAAATTTCATGTATGGGCACAATCAATTATCAGCGTAATCAGTCGCGGTAATGAGTCGCACATGACCCACGCCATTGGGTGAGGAAAAAGTTGCTGAACCGCCTTTTGTCAGGTGGTGGGTCTTACAAGACCCATGCGATCTGAACAGGGATAAGCAATAGGGAAAAGCCTCTACAACATGTGTGGGTCCTGGGCGACCCGCACGATCGGGTCTGTGTGGTCTGTGTGGTCAAAAACGTCACTCGGTAAAGGGGAAAAAACCCAATATTTTCAATGCCCTTGACGAAATTCTTTTTAGCGGGTTGTGTTATTTCTATTGGATTCTTTTGCCATAATTTGATGCTCTCGTTTAATGCTGCTCTCAGCATAATTTATTTGGCATTGAAGTTTTATTTTTTCAGCACAGTGTACTATTCTTGGATTC
>CM031609.1:28364767-28369767 GCA_018398815.1 Conus ventricosus | reverse complement strand
CCATGATGAGATTAATTACACGCTTAAACTCCGAACGATTCTTGCTGTCAACACCAAATCGCTTGAGTTTGTTCACTCTTGCTGTCATGGTGAGTATATTACACGCCCAAAACTCCAAACGATGGCTGCCTGCCTAGCGATTTGGTGTCGTAAGCAGCAATCGTCGGAGTTATGCGTGTGTAATTTATCTCATTATGGGAGCAGGGGTTACCCTACTTGTTTATTTGCGCTTCTAAAGCATCAGGGTTTCACGTTCTTTCTCGTGAGAGGACAGTGCCACCATGAGCGAGTTCACGATCTGCTCATGGGAACACGTCAAGGTCTGAATGTCGCATCAGACGGACATAGAACCCAGCCGCGTGTTCGTGAATCCTAAACACCTGGTGAACAGACAGCGAACATCTTTCATTCTGTGACATGTAATACTACAGGCAGCACCTGTCTTTGCTCCCGTGAGTGATGAACAAACACACCGGATTGTAAATCCACAATATGTGACAAACAGAAGACACTTGTCTTTCATTCCTTAGAATGCGAGAAACAGATAACGCATCTCTAATCTAATATGTAATAAACAGTCAGCACATTTTAAATGTAATTAATAGTGAACCGCCAAGAAAACGTAGACAAACGAATCACAAGAAAAAACACGACGCGTTTCGACCTCTTAGGTCTCCTGAAGTCATAAACAGATGTCTCATGTCAATAAAGATGTATCACGTCCGAAACAGACGTTGCGTATCTTTAATCCTACAACGTGTGATAATCAGACTTCGCGTGTCTTTAATGTACCACATTAAAAACAGACATTGCGTGTTTTTAATCCTACGGCGTGTGATAAACAGACAAGACGTGTCTGTAATCCCGTGGATTTTTTTAAACGGACAGCACATATCTTAAATCCCGTAGCCTGGATACACAGAGCGCGCCTGAACCCTATAGCTTTAACAGACAGCGCTTGTCTTGAATCTCGTAACATGCGATAAACAGACAGAACGTGCCTTTAATCCCATAACACTAAATGAACTGTCAGTATGGGTCGTTCATTTTCACATAAAGATGCCACTTTCGAAATTCTTAACAGAAAAAAAAAAAACAGGTGAAAAAAAAATCTCGCCAATTTTATTTCATCTCTTTGCTTTATTTTCTTTTCTCACGCTGTCTATTTTTGTATTTATATCTTGGTTTCTTTTCTCTCCTTTCTTTCTCTCTTTTTTTTGTCCATTCATTAAATCAATATTTACTTCTCTGTATCTTTCTCCCCATTCTGTGTTGTTCTTTATTCGCTTTCTTCCTTCGTTCTTCATTTTCATGCGTTGGTTTCTTTTTGTCCGTTCTTTCGTCTTGCTCTTCCGCTTTGGCGTTCTTTCTGTTTCATTGTCATCCCTTTCCTGTTCTCCTTTGTTAACTCTGTGAAACTCCATCATTTTCATTTTCGAGCTGCTTCAGGTTTCCTTAAACTGGTAATTTGGCCCACGCTATGGAATTTGGAATTGAGGTATTTATCGTCCATTTTACGCAGGACTTGCTCTGTCCTTCCTTATTATTTCCTCCTCCTCGTCCTCCTCCTCCTCCTCTCTCTCTCTCTCTCTTCTCCTCTCTCTCTCTCTCTCTCTCTCTCTCCCTCTCTCCCTCTCTCTCTCCCTCTCTCTCTCCCCCCCCTCTCTTTCTCTCTCTCTCTCTCTCTCTCTCTCTCTCTCTCTCTCTCTCTCTCTCTCTCTCTCTCTCTCTCTCTCTCTCTCTCTCTCCCACCACTCTGTAAAGAGAAAATGAAAGCTTGGGAGAACAACCACGACGTGTTTGTCATCATTTAAGGGCAGAATATTTTCTGTAAGTCAAATTACAGCGCTTTTTTTTTCCTTCTAGTTTCTCGCTCACATCTCCAGCCCTTCTCCTCAAACTATACACACCTGCCCCTCCCCCTCCCCCCCCCCCCCCCCCCCCCCCGTCCCGCTTCCTCACTCACTCTCTCTCCACCATCCTTCGGTTGAAACGCTGTCCTTTGTCTCTTAAAATGTATGACTGACGTCTTGTGCATCGAGGCCAATATCACCTCCGACGGTACCTTTTCTTCTTCTTCCTCGTCCCACCACCTCCTCGTCCTCGTCTCAGTCTTTCTCATCTTCTTGCTCCTTATCCTCTGCTTTTTCCTTTGAATCTCTTCTCTGTTAATCTCTTCTCTGTTAATCTCTTCTCTGTTAATCTCTTCTCTGTTAATCTCTTCTCTGCTCCATTAAAAAAAACGTACACTTTACATGTCAGCCCCTTCCGTCTTCATTCCTCCTTTTCTTTTTACCATGTTCCTTTTCCTTCTACCTTCAATCTCTTCTCTCCCCCCCCCCCCATCCCCGCCCCACATTCTCCTGTACCTCTTCTTTTGCTATGTCTTCTTCCCCATCTCCTGCCCACAGTACCTCCTCGTAGTCTTTCTCCTCTTTTTGTTTGTCTTCTTCTTCAAACACCGCCCCCCCCCCCCGTCCTCCTCTTTCTCTTTCCCCTCTTTCTCTTTTGTTTTCTTTTTCTCATCTCCCCACCCCTTCTCCATTCCATCTGCTTGTTTTTATGCCCCTGTCCTTTATCCCCCCCCCCCCGTCCTCCTCTTTCTCTTTCCCCTCTTTCTCTTTTGTTTTCTTTTTCTCATCTCCCCACCCCTTCTCCATTCCATCTGCTTGTTTTTATGCCCCCTGTCCTTTATCTTCCCTCCCTCACCCCCCCCCCCTCTTTTTTTTTACTCCCCTGCCCTCCCCATTCTTCTTCAGCGTTTCAGTGTACAGCCATTTCCATGGACTTGTGTCGGTGTTCTTTGCAAACAGCAAGAACACTGTGTGTTCTGATGGCAGCAAATCCTTGTTTACGTTTCTTTTGCGTCGATGATACAAGGTATAGTATAACGTTATAACAATCGTGCACTGGAAATGTGACAATGTTACTGTTTCTTTTTCCCACATAACCCACGAAAGGGCAACGATTGTGTCTTTTTTCTATAAACAACGCATGAAAACTAAAACAACATTCCCTGAAGAATACTGTATCAGCATTCTTCACAATAAACATAAAAAAGCACTTGGCAGCAGGCAAATTTAGAAGAAACAAAAAGCATGAACATGCATATCAAAAGCCTGGAAGGGGGTGGAAGTGGGGAATGGATTACATTTGATAATCTCTCAGGAGTTACAAACCTACAGCGCCCAGTGATAAATAATTCTGCTTTACAAGACGGCGGCAAAATGTAAAAGACAGTTATAAACCGTGTGTTTAGGTGCTGCAGAAGATTTCCAATAGACGGAAGTATTATACTTTTATTCCCTATCAACAGCAAAGAACTACAGTATCAGTGTTCCATCCACGTCAGGAGTTATACATCGAGTTAACATGAACAATGCCGCAGTCTCGGCGAGTAAAAAGATGTAGTAATCGTCGATTTGGTTGCACATCCGAGGCAAAAAATGTAACAGTTATTACAAATTACGTACAGCACCAATGATGAAACGTATGATATAATGATGTAACAATCATTTACTGGAAATGTGATATGTTATTGTTTTCTTGGCCCATAATCCACGAAAGGGCGACAACTTTGTCTTTTTTTTTCATTATAAACAAATCATGAAAACTAATATCGCATTTTCTAAAGAATGCTGATTCAGCCCAGTTTTTTTTTTTTTTGGCGGTGCGCTAAAATTAATATCTAAAATTTGTTTAGATTTCCGCCTGCAGTGGCCTTACTTTGCAACTAGTTATACGTTTTATCATCGGTACTGGTTGTACACCCCAGAAGAAACGTGCAACAGTTATTACAAATTCCGTACATTATCGTCGAAAAATGTAACAGGTGTTACATTTTTCGTTCAGACTGATGCAATGTTGTATGTTTGGTGCTGATGGCTGCAGTGTGACATTTTTCGTCGTATCAGTGTCACCCTCACGAGCTTTTGGCTATGGAATCACATGATGATAACCAGGGCTGGGTTTGTATAGATTACGTTTCTTTGTTATATTACCTACTCACGGGAGTGAACCCCAACCTCTGAACTGAATTCCATAACGTGTGACAAACAGGTGGGATGTATCTGGAATCTAACAGGATATGATAATAGAAGACACGTGCCTTTCATCCCAGAAAATGTGATAAACTGACATTTTCAGTTTCAGTTTTATCAAGGAGGTGTCACTGCTTGAGAACTAGTGAATATACGCTAGACCTTTTCCGCTAGGTTGTGAGACCACACCGTGCATGATTTGAAGCTGATAGATAAATGAATTAATGATTAAGATAAGAGAATTTAAGGACAGTCCCATGGCTACGACCTAGCAGATATTTGACCTACGCGCTAGCCCAAGGCGCTGATCAGACACTGGATACCTACCCGGCACTGGGTGTGCCATTATCATCATTGTATTTGTGTGTGTGTGTGTGTGTGTGTGTGTGTGTGACAACTGTGTAATCCTATAATATGTAATAGAAAACAGGTGTCTTTCATCCCATGACACGTGGATAAACAGACAGAACGCGTCTTTAATCCCATAACACGTGATGAATAGATAGCACGTGCCATAACACGTGGATAAACAGACAGCACGTGTCTTTAATCTCATAACACGTGGATAAACAGACAGCACATGTCTTTAATCTCATAACACGTGGATTAACAGACAGCACTTGTCTTTAATCTCATAACACGTGGATAAACAGACAGCACGTGTCTTTAATCTCATAACACGTGGATAAACAGACAGCACGTGTCTTTAATCTCATAACACGTGGATAAACAGACAGCACGTGTCTTTAATCTCATAACACGTGGATAAACAGACAGCACGTGTCTTTAATCTCATAACACGTGGATAAACAGACAGCACGTGTCTTTAATCTCATAACACGTGGATAAACAGACAGCACGTGTCTTTAATCTCATAACACGTGGATAAACAGACAGCACATGTCTTTAATCTCATAACACGTGGATAAACAGACAGCACGTGTCTTTAATCTCATAACA
>CM031609.1:28327267-28359767 GCA_018398815.1 Conus ventricosus | reverse complement strand
GGGGTGGAGATGGGGAGGGGGGGGGGGGGGGGGGGAGGGGGGGAGGATTAGGTGGTGAAGCAGCCTGCGTTCCCCATCCTTCAAAAACTGCCCAAGTCAGCGCCAACAGGAGGACAGGGTCTTCTCTGCAGCATCACCAGTGCTGAAACGTTTTTCTTGGTGCTTCTCTTCTATGACATGTGATTAGCAGACAGAACGTGTTATGAATCTGTGATACATGATATACAGACGGCATCTTACATCCCATACCATGTGATAAAGTGAAGGCACGTGTCTTTTGTCCTACATCATGTAATAAACAGACAGCTTGTGTCTATGACCCTACGAACACGTGATCGACAGACCAGCACGTGCCTTTAATCCCGTGACACGTGCAAAGCAGACAACACGTGGTAATGCCTCCATAATATGCGATAAACAGGCAGTGCGTCTTTAAGCGTCTTCAGTTTTAATAACACGTCAAGGTGTGTCTTTAACCTGTAATGCATGATACACAGACAGTATTTGTCTTTAATTGCGCAGCATGTGATTAGTAGAAAGCACTAATCCTTGATCTCATCATTCATAATGGACAGATGGGGTTGTGATCAAGGTACGCTGCTATGGGAATTCTCAAAACCTGAGGCATTACGAAAACAAGCCGAAGCTGGAGGTCATTCAGAAGAAACATCGTGTTCTTACTGTCTTTCCATTGCTTTCTTTTGCCTATGTCTCTCCAAGTTACTGTATCTATTTCTTGATTTCTTTTCTCTTCTTTTTTTCCCCTCTCTTTTCTGTGGTTCGTTTCTTATTTCTATTTTTTTTCCTTCCTTAATGTTCTTTATTTTCTCCCTCCGTTCTTTCGTTTCACCATTTTTTTTGTCTTTCTTTTCCTTTTCCTTTTTTCTCTTTCTTTACTTCTTCCTCTTAGTTTGTAATTTTTATCCGTTCTTTTTCTGTCCTCTTTTTTCCCCCTATCTCATCCGTTCTGCTAATTTGGGAACCACCTTCTATTTTTCCTTAACTTGTATTTTGGGACTCAATTATAAAAAAAATGGAATCGTCGATTTTACGGAAAACTTGTTTAATATGACTTTTTCATTTTCTGCGCCCCCCCCCCCCCCCCCCCGCCCCCCCATCCCCCCCCCCCCCCCCCCCCCCCCCCCCCCATTTTCTCTATCTTAAAAATGGAAAGCTGGGAAGAGATCAACCCTGACAAATTTGTCACAGTTTCAGCACAGTGTATTTTCTGTAAGTCAGTTACAGCCCCTATTTCATTTTGCTGCTTCCCACCACCACCACCACCAGTCCCTCCCACCCCCTGCAACCCCCCCCCCCCCCGACCACCACCTATCTGCCCTCTCTTCACCACTCTTCCTCTTTCACACCGTCATCCGCCTCCTGCAGTGAGTGATTGATGTCTTCTGCGTTGATGAAAACTGCCACCTCCAGGGGGGGTAACCCTTCATCCCCCTTCCCTTCTTCCCCAACGTTTTCACCTCTTCCTGTTGGCCCTCAGCTCTACGCTCTTCATCTTGTTTTTCTTGTTCTTTCCCCTCAAATCACAATCTACGCATCCTTTTCTTCTCTTCTTCTTCTTTTTTTTCTTCGTCTGCTCATTTCATCCTCCCCTCTTCTCCCTTCGAGTTCTTTTTTCTTTGTCATCTTCTCTGTCCTGTTCTAATTTTGTTTGACCTGTTTCAGCACTAGATGTCTTGGAATCTGGCCTTTTCGAGCACTCACGGGTTTTACAGTCAATTACATGATCTCCAGTTTATTTCTGAAGCTATTCTTTCACTGCTTGTTACGTGACAAAGGACAATGCTTGTGTGTTAAAAGCCTATTACGAATTTTCAATATTTGTTTTTTTTATATAGTAACAGAAAAGGACTTGTGCAAATGAGACAATAGTCCCAAGTCAAGGTGGATCATTATTTCTATACTGGCACTAATGAGGAGCAAGAGTACTGTGCATTCTGGCTGCAGCAACAACCATGTTCATGTAGTTGCTACTCTACCAGCTGTTGGTTCTGTTATGTTTCAGGTTGAACTGATAATGTACTTACAGGCGATAAGTTCTAATGAGCAGATAATGACATTAAGGTGTCCTCAACTTTCGCCGTCTATACTTTTGCTGCTTATGCTTTTGCTGCCTATACTTTTTCAGCTTATGCTTTTGCCGCCCATACTTTTGCTGCCTATACTTTTGCCGCCCCTACTTTTGCCGCCTATAGTTTTGCCGTCTATGCTTTTGCTGCCTATAACTTTGCTGCTATACTTTTGTCGCCTATACTTTTGCCGCCTATTCTTTTGCAGCTTAAACTTTTGCTGCCTATACTTTTGCTGTTTGTGCTACTGCTGCTCATACTTTTGCCACCAATACTTTCGCCGCCTATACGTTGGCTGCCTGTACTTTTGTTGCTAAGTGGGACATACTTCTCAGGATATAAAAAAGAGTGTAGAAACTCTGTCTCTGTCTCTGTCTGTCTGTCTGTCTCTGTCTCTCTCTCTCTCTCTCTCTCTCTCTCTGTTTGTGATTGTCTAATCTTCGTTCAAGAGTGAAGTGAATGACACTGACTGACAAATGGGCTAAAAACATGTTTTATATGATCATGTCAATCATATTTTCGAAGTTGGTGATTCCAGATCAGGATTTGTCCGTCTTTGACTGTGCACACACTCTTCACTCTGTCCACGGGGAGAATCTACGGTGGAAATATATCTCAGCGGGTATACTCTGCCATTGGACATGCTCTGGTACTACGACAAATCCGATGACAAAAACGATGACATGGATTTACAAAATTCCTCATCCCAGAGCTACACAGAGAGAGAGAGAGAGAGAGAGAGAGAGAGAGAGAGAGAGAGAGAGAGAGAGATTCGAGAGAGAGAGAGAGAGAGAGAGAGAGAGAGAGAGAGAGAGAGAGAGAGAGAGGGCATGCAGGGATATAATGCGGAAGGTGAGGGGGAAAAAACACATTGAAGGAAAAGGACAAAAAGTATGACAGAAAAAAAACTAACAAAAAAGAAACAGCATACACACAAACACACAATTAGAAACAAAAAGGGTAAGAAAGAAAATCAGACCAAACCAAACAGAGGGGAAAAAAAAAGCAAACAAAACAAATAACAAAAAGAAAAAAAAGAAAGAAAAAAAAAGGTACACAGATTTGTGCATTGTTTCCTGTTTATCTCATCGCTTCCAGCACGCTGTGTTTGTGTGACAGCCGTCATGAGCATTGTCTCCGCTTGTCTTTGCTGTGGCCTGGTTTCTCTCTTTCTTTCTTTTTTTTTCTCTCCATCTTTCTTTTCTTTTCTTTCTTTCTTTCTTTCTTAAGGAAACGTAACTGGCGTGAAAAAAAAAGTAGCAGAAGGGGGGGGGGGGGGGGGGGCGGGAAAGTCCATAAAAGTGTGGAGATAGTACAGATGGTCATAGTACAGGCCACCAGCCCAGAGGTCATCGACACCAAGGACGTGTTCACAATGAACTGATGACAGCCTTTCACTCACTGTCCACAATGGGCTCTTAATGAGTATTGGCCCCAGGCTGGATTTTATAGAACATGTGTCATGTGTGTGTGTGTGTATGTGTGTGTGTGTGTGTGTGTGTGTGTGTGTGTATGTGTGTGTGTGTGTGTGTGTGTGTGGAGAGAGAGAGAGAGAGAGAGAGAGAGAGAGAGAGAGAGAGAGAGAGAGAGAGAGAGAGAGAGAGAATGTGGGGAGGGTAAAAAAAAATCGGCGAAAGAGAAGGACAAAAATATATGACAGAAAACCATCACAAAACAACACAAAGAAACAAACAAATAGAAAGAAAAATGTATACACGAAAATCAAACTAAACCAAACACATGAAAAAACTAAACAAACAGACAAAACAAACAAAAATAAAGGAAAACAGACCTGGGCATTATTTTTCGTTCATCCCATCGCTTCCAGCACACTGCTTTGTGTGATAGCCATCAGCATCTTCTGAGTTCATCTTCGCTGCGGCCTGTTTTCTTTCTTGTCTTCTTTCTTCCTTACTTCCTTCCTTTCTTTCTTTCTTTTTTTCTTTCTTTAGATCTCTCTTTCTTTCTTCCTTTCTTTCCTTCTTCCTGTCTTTCTTTCTCTCTTTCTTTCTTTCATTCTTTCTTTCTTTCCTTCTTCCTTTCTATCTTCCTTTCTTTCTTTTTTGTTTGTTTGGATTTTTCTTTCTTTCTTTCGATCTCTCTCTCTCTCTTTCTTTCTTTCTTTCTTTCTTTCTTTCTTTCTTTTTCTCTTTCTTCTTCCTTTCTTTCGATCTTTCTTTCCATTATTCTTTCAATCTTTCTTTCTATCTTTCCTCCTCACGTTCTTCTTACCTGGTTACTTGCTGCCCAATTACGTCTCGTCTTCAAATTGAAAAAAAGAAGAAGAAAGGGTTATGCACAATTTTTGCTGACTGACATGGTGTGAATCCTTCTCTGGTCCAAACAGGTCTGCTTCTGCCCTGCCAGTCATCAATCAAATGTGAGAAGTTGATTGACGGATAGAGAAGGTGTGGCCTAGCCGCCATCTCGTCTACACTTTCAGCTACACCTCCACCCTCTCTTGAAATCCCTTCCTTCAGATTACAGTTCTAACTGAAGGTGAAACAAGCATTGTCGGGTGGTGGGGTGGGGGTGGGGGGGGTTGGAGGGGGGGCGGAGGGGGGGATAAGCTAACTGACAGCAGTCAGCTTCATTAGAACATCGAGAGATTACGACGATCCCCATGGTGTTAAACTCCATCTGCACATTATTTTTCCCCACATCCCTCCTCCGTCCACCGCGCTACACACACACACAGAGACATACACACACACGCACACACACCCACGCACGTACGCACGCACGCACGCACGCACGCACACACCCACGCACGCACTCACGCACGCACGCACGCACGCATGCACGCACGCACGCACGCACACACACACACACACACACACACACACCACACACACACACACACACACACACACACACACACACACATCAGTAACAAAAGTCACCTCCAGGAATAACTCCTTTCGCCTCCTCCACCCACCTTCTCTTCTCAGTCGTTCTCCTTTTTTTTTTCTGTCTGCCTTCTCTCCCTATTTGAACCCACAGAAATCTCCCTTCCTTCCCCCTCATGTTACACAACCACTCCTCACTTCTTTCCTTCCTCTCTTACTTTGTCTTGCACTCCTGATCACTTCTTCTCCCATCTTGTCTCCTGCCTCCTCTTCTCATTTTCCTCCTCTTCTTCTTTTTTAATTATCGTCTATTGTTACATCTGCTCCTCCCTCCCTCTCCTCTTCCTCCTCCTTTACCTCCTTGTGTTGCATTTCTTATTTTTCCGTTTCCTTCTCATCTCCCCCTCCTCCCTTCTCTCTTCTTCTTATTCTTTGTTTCTTCTCCTTCGTTTTCGTTTTTCTCTGTCCTCGTCGTCATCTCCATTTCATCTCATTTTTCTCCTTGTCCTCCTCTTCTTCGTTTTGCAGTTCATCTGTCCTTTTCTCTTCCCAGGAATAAACAACAAGAGAAGGGCCCTGGAAAAAAGCTGCTGCCTTGTCCCTAAGCGACACAATTCCAGTGCAATGGATTCCACTCCTGCTGTGGCATCCATGAAACAGGGCAGACATCGGAACACAACCGAAGTGACTTTTCAACAATTCACTGTAACATTGTGACCTTGACCTTCGTCAATGTTGCATGATGGGAAAATGTGGTGGCTTATCAGAAGTGTTCTACAAAGTATATAAAAAAAGTACGTGTGACTTCAGATTGACAAATCATATTAAGCTGATGAGCTGATAGTATTTGGGTTTAAACATAGTTTGTTGAAAATATATTTCCAAATAATTAAACACAGCCTAGTCAGTTGAACACATTATGTACATTTATTGAAAGACTTTATTACATTTTGAACTTGTAAACGGATTTTGTGAAATTTGTTCTGGACAGTTTGATCAGTGCAAGTGGTATGAAACCTAGATGACATAAATTCCATTGAATACTAAAGTATATTTGCAAAAAACGTTAAAAACTCTATGTAGATTACGAAAGCGTGGAAGGATCGCACGTTTGGCCAAGTAACAGTATTCGACTATCAGTATTTATTGAAACGTATAATAATGAGATAAAAAAAATCAGCTTGTCAACATTTATGGAAATAATTTATCACGCGTTTAGCGCTGACAAATATATTGTCAACATTTATCGGAATAATTAATCACGATTTGGGCCACTATAAACTAAGACTGACAATGTCTATTAAAGTTATTAGAGCAAGCCAAGGTCTGGTGGGCATTTTCTGAACACTAAATGATTCAACAGACTACTCCAGAATAAGAGCGGTTCGATTCGGTAAGTCCCCCCCCCCCCCCCCTTCCTGTTTTATGGAAGGATAGGGGGGTGAGGATTAAGTGGTGAAGCGGCCTGCGTTCCCCATCCTTCAAAAACTGCCCAAGTCAGCGCCAACAGGAGGACAGGGTCTTGTCTGCAGCATCACCAGTGCTGACCAGACTCCACAGGAGGTGGGAGGATGGACAGAAGATGGCCAGAGTTGTCGTCCACAGGTAGAGAGTCCCAGTGTCAAAGCAGAGACTTCGAACTGGAGTCAGCCATAGAATATTGAAACGTTTTTCTTGGTGCTTCTCTTCTATGACATGTGATTAGCAGACAGAACGTGTTATGAATCTGTGATACATGATATACAGACGGCATCTTACATCCCATACCATGTGATAAAGTGAAGGCACGCGTCTTTTGTCCTATATCATGTAATAAACAGACAGCTTGTGTCTATGATCCTACGAGCACGTGATCGACAGACAGCACGTGTCTTTAATCCCGTGACACGTGCAAAGCAGACAACACGTGGTAATGCCTCCATAATATGCGACATACAGGAAGTGCGTCTTTAAGCGTCTTCAGTTTTAATAACACGTCAAGGTGTGTCTTTAACCTGTAATGCATGATAAACAGACAGCGCGTGTCTTTAATTGCGCAGCATGTGATTAATTAGTAGAAAGCACTAATCCTTGATCTCATCATTCATAATGGACAGATGGGGTTGTGATCAAGATACGCTGCTATGGGAATTCTCAAAACCTGAGGCATTACGAAAACAAGCCGAAGCTGGAGGTCATTAAGAAGAAAGATCGTGTTCTTACTGTCTTTCCATTGCTGTTTTTTGCCGATGTCTCTCCAAGTTACTGTATCTCTTTCTTGATTTCTTTTCTCTTCTTTTTTTTTCTCTCTCTCTTTTCTGTGGTTCGTTTCTTAATTCTATTTTTGTCCTTCCTTAATTATAAGCAACATTATCTTATCTTATCTTATCCTTCCTTAATGTTCTTTATTTTTTCCCTCCGTTTTTTCGTTTCACCTTTTTTTTTTGTCTTTCTTTTCCTTTTCCTTTTCTCTCTTTCTTTACTTCTTCCTCTTAGTTTGTAATTTTTATCCGTTCTTTTTCTGTCCTCTTCCCCCCCCCCCCTATCTCATCCGTTCTGGTAATTTGGGAACCACCTCCTATTTTTCCTTCACTTGTATTTTGGGATTCATTATAAAAAATGGAGTCGTCGATTTTACAGAAAACTTGTTTAATTGACTTTTTTATTTTCTGCCCTCCCCAAGCCCCCCCCCCCCCCCCACCCACGCACCCCCCCCCCCACACACACACACACTTTCTCTGTCTTAAAAAATGGAAAGCTGGGAAGAGATCAACCCTGACAAATTTGTCACAGTTTCAGCACAGTGTATTTTCTGTAAGTCAGTTACAACCCCTATTTCATTTTGCTGCTTACCACCACCAGCAGCAGTCCCTCCCACCCCCCTGCAATACCCCCCCCCCCCCTATCTGCCCTCTCTTCACCACTCTTCCTCTTTCACACGGTCATTCGCCTCCTGCAGTGAGTGATTGATGTCTTCTGCATTGATGCAACTGCCACCTCCAGGGGGGGGTAACCCTTCATCCCCCTTCCCTTCTTCCCCAACGTTTTCACCTCTTCCTGTTGGCCCTCAGCTCTACGCTCTTCATCTTGTTTTTCTTGTTCTTTCCCCTCACATCACAATCTACGCATCCTCTTCTTCTCTTCTTCTTCTTCTTCTTTTCTTCGTCTGCTCATTTCATCCTCCCCTCTTCTCCGTTTCGAGTTCTTTTTCTTTGTCATCTTCTCTGTCCTGTTCTAATTTTGTTTGACCTGTTTCAGCACTAGATGTCTTGGAATCTGGCCTTTTCGAGCACTCACGGGTTTTACAGTCAATTACATGATCTCCAGTTCATTTCTGAAGCTATTCTTTCACTGCTTGTTACGTGACAAAGGAAAATACTTGTGTGTTAAAAGCCTATTACGAATTTTCAATATTTGTTTTTTTAGATAGTAACAAAAAAGGACTTGTGCAAATGAGACAATAGTTCCAAGTCAAGGTGGATCATTATTTCCATACTGGCACTAACGAGGAGCAAGAGTACTGTACATTCTGGCTGCAGCAACAACCATGGTCATGTGTCTGTAGTTGCTACCCTACCAGCTGTTGGTTCTGTTATGTTTCAGGTTGAACTGATAATGCACTTACAGGCGATACGTTCTAATTAGCATATAATGATATTAAGGTGTCCTCAACTTTCGCCATCTATACTTTTGCTGCTTATGCTTTTGCCGCCTATACCTTTGCCGCCTAAACATTTGCCACCCATACTTTTGCCGCCCATACTTTTGCTGCCTATACTTTTGCCGCCCATACTTTTGCCACCTATACTTTTGCCGTCTATGCTTTTGCTGCCTATAACTTTGCTGCTATACTTTTGTCGCCTATACTTTTGCCGCCTATCCTTTTGCAGCTTAAACTTTTGCTGCCTATACGTTTGCTGTTTGTGCTACTGCTGCTCATACTTTTGCCACCAATACTTTCGCCGCCTATACGTTGGCTGCCTGTACTTTTGTTGCTAAGTGGGACATACGTCTCAGGATAGGAAAAAAAAACCCAGTGTAGATACTCTCTCCGTGTCTCTGTCTGTCTGCCCGTCTGTCTGTCTCTCTGCTTGTGATCGTCTAATCTGCGTTCAAGAGTGAAGTGAATGATACTGACTGACAAATGGGTTAAAGTTATGTTTTCATATGATCATGTTAATCATATTTTCGAAGACTGTGTGTTTCAGCTGGTGATTCTAAATCAGGATTTGTTCGCTTTTGACTGTGCACACACTCTTCACTCTGTCCACAGGAGAATCTACGGTGGAAATATATCTCAGCGGGTATACTCTGTCATTGGACATGCTCTGGTACTACGACAAATCCGATGACATGGATTTACAAAATTCCTCGTCCCAAAGCTACAGAGAGAGAGAGAGAGAGAGAGAGAGGGTGATGAGAGAGAGGAGAGAGAGAGATGAGAGGAGAGGAGAGAGAGAGATTCAGAGAGAGAGAGTGAGAGATTCAGAGAGAGGAGAGAGAGATTCCAGAGGAGAGGAGAGAGATTTCAAGAGAGAGGAGAGAGAGATTCAAGAGAGAGAGAGGAGAGAGAGAGAAGAGAGGAGAGGAGAGAGAGATTCAGAGGAGAGAGTGAGAGGTTGATTCAGAGAGAGAGAGAGAGAGAGAGAGGAGAGAGAGAGCGGGAGAGAGAGACGAGAGAGCCATGCAGGGATATAATGCGGGAAGGTAAGGAAAAACAAATCACACTTTGAGGAGGAAGGACCAAAAAATTATGACAGTAAAAAAAAACTAACAAAAAAAGAAAAACATACACACAAACACACATAGAACAAAAAAAAGGTTTTAATTCATAAAAGAAAATCAAACCAAAACAAAACAAAGCCAAAAAAAAAAAGCAAAAAAAAAAAAGCAAAAAAAACCCCAAGCAAACAAACATAAAAAAAGAAGAAAAAACGGGGTACAAGATTTGTGCGTTGTTTCCCGTTTATCTCATCGCTTTCAGCACGCTGTGTTTGTGTGAAGCCGTCATGGAACATCGTCTCGATTTTCTTTGCTGTGGCCGGTTTCTTTCTTTCTCTCTTTCTTTTCTCTCGCTCCATCTTTCTTTTCTTTTCTTTTTCTTCTTTCTTTTTAAGGTAATGTATCTGGAGTGGAAAAAAAAAGTAGCAGGGGGGGGGTGTGGGGGGGGGGGCGGGGGGGGCGGGGAGGAGAACAGTAATATGCCGATTACCCCACTTGCTACCACCACCAAGTTTTCGGGCGAAAGTTGCCTAGATCACGGCAATTACTGCTCTCTGACAAGTAAGACTTCAATAACAATAAATAACAGATTATCTACAAACAAACTTACTGTGTAGGGTTATCCGTTTTCAATACTAATTTAATAAACTTTTCAGATTTTTTTTTTTTGCTTAATCCTGTGATTTTCCTGGTCATTTTCTATAACATCCATTTTCGCGCAAAACATTCTTCAATGAGTCCTCTGTCTTTCATGTGAAAAAAAACTACAGTCTTTAACTGTTCTCTAAAGTCTTTTAAAAAACTGAGTTATATTTCTGACTTAAATCCACACTTATCCTAGCTTGCCTTTCCACTGAAAGCTAGGTTTGACAAAGTGTTTCTCTTTTTGTACTATTTCTCTTTCTGCCGAGCAGTTCATCTATAATAAATAGTTTGTCTGCGTTCCCTCAAAAACAGTCTATAGTTACTGTTTCTAAACACTCACTCAGTTTATTGCTGGGATCAACTAATATATTATGTCATCATCTGTTCCATATAAACTTCTATCATGATATGCTTTGTTCCATTTAAGGTGTTTGGACAGAAAACCACTATATCGATTAAAATTATAACGTAAAACTGTTTGTAAACAGGTCGAGGATAAATATTGTTTTCCACAACCAGTTCCCTGCCACAAATCAATGAGCAATGTGAGTTTTTGTAATATAAGTTTAACTGCTCCATAGTTTTAATACAGAGTTTATCTAATCAGTTATTATTTTTATCATACTCTCCGTCAAAACTTGTTCAGTATAATTTAAAAACCCTCGAGGCCCTTAATGAGGGTAAGATTAATCCAATTCAGTTCTTAAGTTGTTTCTATTTAAGCAACATTGTTTTGTGTTGTTGTTGTTATGATCTTAATATCCTCGCATTGTGAAGAACGACGACAAAACGTGAAGGCGTTTAACGTCTAGTTTTGCCAGCTAATATTATCCTTTTATAAGGACGTTCACTAGACGCCCACTACCCATCCCTCTCCACCATCTTTAAAGACAGAAATTTCAAAATATCATTGTGAAACGTTGTCTCCTAATTTTTGCTTGGAAGAACCTGTAATTTTGTAGAAGCATTTTTACAACTGTTTCTTTTCTGTGGAGGATTACTGTTTTGTCCATACGGCGTTATTTCAATTTCTTTCCGACTATTGTGTCCTATGCCGGACGACAATAGTCGGAAAGAAATTGAAATAACGCCGTATGGGAAAAAAACAGTACATCCTCACAGAACACCTACACAAGTTGTTTAAAAAAAGCTTCTACAAAAATTTACAGTTCTTTCCAAGCAGAAAATTAGGAGACACGTTCACAAATCGATATTTGAACTTTCTGTAAATGACTTACTTGTAAAGGGCAGAGTTGAATGCTTTTCGGAACTTTTTTGACGGCTAAAAATGTAAAATGGGCTTATGAATTCCATTTTTTATTTTCCCATTCTAAATTGGTTTCTAAAGTGCATTTGAGGTCAGGTTTTGATACTATTTTTTTATTCATATGGCCAACCATTATTTGACTCTAGATTGCGCAGTTGTTCTAGTTTAGGAAATTTTTGCTGTCGCCAACCTCTTTACGTTTTATATTCACCATCTTTTGTTGTTACTCAAAACCATACAAAGCGCTATTTCACGTTCTGTTCAAAGTCCGCAACATCTGCAAGGTCTTTTTAATTCTAAGTTTACTACACCTTACAGGGGCGCTAATGTAACTCCTGATTTCTTTGGCCCACGCGGGCATATTTTTTAGTAACGTATTCTTTTATTTCCTAAACAATGTTGCAGGTTATCACATTTCACAACTTTCCCGCTTTGTCTTTGATTTTTTATATTAAATGATCCGACCTCCACAAACTAATCTTTTAAACTGTAAATTAGGGAATTGTGATAATTTCATAATCGCTATAGCGACTTTCTGACGGCAGAGCTCCTTAGAACAGAAGAGGGCCTTTCCATCATATAAGTTTTTCATCAGTGCCTTAGCGCATCCAATGAACATAGAGTAATGAATGTAATGCAGGATCGAGCGGGATTTTCTCCTCATAAGTAGTTTTGTCTGGCGCCAACTCTAAAAATATGAATGTCCGATTGTCAGTTGGCAAGCCTAACATTTTAGCCTAGCTCTCCATCAAAATAGATAACCTACTTCTTTCTTTTTCAGGTTTGAATGTCATCATTGTTGTTCCAAATTTGCATTGTTAAGTTGAGGAGCAATGTCGAAGTTATCATTGCTTCTTTTAGCGAGGCAAAACCCGTTAATAAACCATCGGTATGGTTAACTGGCTAACTAATGTCCTTATTATTAATTTTTAATATTATTTTTCTCCTTGCTTTGCTTATTATAAACATACGACTTTGTAGAATATTTCATGAAGTGCAGCAATTCTGGCCCCGCATTTTCGTTATTAATAGCTTGTTCTAAAAACGAAGGGCGGTCTTGAGGTTGTTATTGTTACAAACCATTTGTTAAAACAAATTAAAAAATGAGTGCATTCAACTATACTGATGCAAATTATTCTGTTGGGCCCGCACTTACATCTTAAAAATATTAACAACTGGACACCCTCGACATTCTGTGACACAGACTGACACTTTTCATAAAAAGGTAATGCCACCCCCCCCCCAGTAGTACTCCATGAAGCAGTATATCTTACCCTCCTATTAAAACGACCGCATCACAAGTGTGGTTTAGTCATCGTGCAGTTTTATCAGAACCAGTTTAAACTTTGCTGTGTTTTGTGCATCAACTGGGTGTGGAGTGTCGTATGCTGATCACTTAAATCATCCTAATCCTTTGGGTTAGGTCGTGTACAGAATTTATTTCTATTACACCTTCAGACGTATTTTGACTGAACTGCAAGCACCATACAAATGACAAACCGTTTAATCCATTTAGCAACCGAATTGACATGAAGGCTTTTGGAAAGAATCATGTAACGACATTTCAATATTAACATCAAGACAGACTTTAGGCAAATGTCTGATCTTAATCATGGCTTTAGGACCCCTTAAATTGGGGCGTGCAAGAAAGTATAAGTATGACTGGAATCCTCCTTACACATCTTCTCTTCAGGCACAACTGTTCACTCGGGTCCATAGTGCAAGAGATAAAACAGCATGGAGACAACATTTTATCTTAGACACTTCTAAGGCCTAATAGAGCAGGGGAATAGAACGAATAAACGACTCTATTCGTACTTACGTTGGTGTTTGTAGGCTCGCCAAGCACAGCAAGGTCGAGCATAACTGATGTTCTATGTGTTTTGATGCACAAAAACAATACTTTAGCAAATTTAAGAGGACGCATTAGTTCTGTTGATTTGCCTTTAAAGTATTAAAAGGGTTACCTAAATGTTGTACAATACGCAAGATCAAAAGTTGACTTTGCTGGTTGGCACTGGTTTTACATGCTACCTTCGACTCAGACTCCAGGTAGGAACAATAATAAACTACAACAATGGAAATTCTCGTTGCAGGAAATGAACAGAAGGTTGGGACAAAACGACATATATTCTGAGCCAGTAATATTGCAAGCAGTAAAAAACAAGATGACCCAAGAATAGTCATCTATATCCCGATAGTCAAAGCAAAGGCCATTGAAGACGAGCAAAAGCTAGCGGACTCTGTTCGCGATGACCATGAATTGAAAAGACAGCGTTGTTCTTGGATTAACTGGCATAGGATACTTGGTCTTTATCTTACTAAATAGTAACCCAACTATTCAAAGAATCTAATGCCCATAAGTGCTCGGCCATTTAAAGCCAACTACTTTGCTTGCAGTAGACAAAGCCAGCTGACTATACTCCCCAATATTCCTGGTTAAAGCGTCCACGGCTTTACCAGCTAATTTTGTTTTTAATAAACTTTGCCCAAGATGATTCAAGCTGTTTTTTTACCCATGATTTATCAGGTGGAGGCGATGGTGGCGGAGGCACTGGACTTTGACCTCCACCGCCGCCTGTAATAGCCAACCACAGTTGTACTTATTGCAATCCTTAAGGCCGTTATACGCTTGCTAATGGACTCTTGCTCTTAAACAGTTGTTCAGTTCGTTGGCTATGTCGTGTCTTCTATAAAATTTTTTCGATCGTTTCTCTTATTCTATGCACTGAGTCGTATTGGTCCGGTTAGTTAGTCGTCACTTCTAGTCTGCTGATCTTTCTTGTTCAAGATATTTTAGTCTTTGGGCTATTCTTTCTTTAATATCAGGCCCTAAATTTGCGTCATCAGCCTCAACGGAGTTTCTTTTTCTCTTTTTATATGTTCATTTGTTCACCTAAGTTTTGCTAATTTGTTTGTTAATTTTCGCCTTTGATGGTTCTTAAAGCCTTGATCAAGGGCGTTAGTTCTCGCATGGGTAGCGGCGGAGTCGTGTATAGTCTTTAACGCTGTTTCTTCGGGAAAAAAAAACTGGACTTCGGCTTCTATTCATTTTTATAGAAGTTGCACCTGTGATTTGATTTAATCTTTAAGTTCCATGTTATGATTTGGTTATCTTGTTGGGAGTTCTTGCCAGCGTTTTTTGAAGTTTAGAAACTGCCTCCGCCTTAATTTTGGGCCTAACAGGCCAGGCGGTTTTGTACGCTCGGACAGGGTGTCTATTTTTAATTGAACCCACGGCTAAAAACTTTGATGGGTTCTTTTTTAGTTTGTAAAGCTGAATCAAAGGTGTCCTTGGTGTGCTCCTCACAAACAAATGGTCATCTTTTTTCTCAAACTCTTAGGGTCTATAAATTCAGGAGGTTCTTGCCCTAAACTTTGGGTATAATGATCTGACCTTTACTTTCTGTTAATTCACGCCGCAAAGAGAGCCCGAGTGATGTGTGTACCAAAGGAGTCATTTCACTCATGTCGGCTCAAGGATCTAAAACATCATAATCTTCATCTCAATTTGCTGCCATGTTTTAAATAATTATATTTTTTATTTTGTTTTATAAAATGCCACAATCTTATGGCTCGATTCTTGACCCGCATAGAAAACAGAAAGAGCCCATGGCGTTTGAGGAAATAAAACGGAATATTATTGTTCCAAATAATCCATCTTTATATTGATGCAGATCCAATTTCTTTACTGTCAAATTTCCAGACCTAGGGTGCAGTATGGAATTGATTGTGCCAGGCTCTGCGCGACTACTTTTAAATAGAACTCGAAGCAGCAACAGACCCCAACTGGACAGCTTAGTCCAGACTCTGGGGCGGGCAATCGTTAAGAAAATTTCTATAAAACTTGAGGGGCAGAAATATTTTTTTACATAATGCAGCAGACCATATTTTTTAAACTATTCTGATTTGGCTAACGGGAATGAATGGGCTGATCTTGCGTTCAGGGAATTGAAAAATGTGGAAGAAGACTAAACATAGAATAGGCGCCTCCAGATACTAAAGACGTTTAAAAAGTATGCAGCTGTAAATTTGCGTTATGGAAATCCGCTTTTCATCCCCTTAGATTTTGAGTTGTTAAAGCACATGCGCCATTACTTTCAAGGAGCATTAAAGGACAGATTGTCATATGATACTAACTTTTATTGAATACAAACGTGTTATCCAGATCAACAGACACCGGAGCAAAGATACAGCATTTCTGCATCTCGTTAGAGTTTGGGTCGTTGGTTAGCAACATGAACTTAGCAAAGCTGATTGGATTTTTAGCACCAATAGGAGTCACAAATAGTTATTATATTACGAAAACGTTTGAGTCATCATCAACATATCCCAAAAGCAGGGCAGACACTATCTGGAATTTTAGGTTTAGTGTTGCAGCATATCAATTAAAGGCATTTTATTGCTGTGCGAAGATGAAGAACCGTTCAAAAGAGGAAGTGAAAAGTTTTTTAATCAAAAATAACGAAAGTCAATGTTCGCTTGAGGTTGTCCTAACCAAATCTACGCTAGCGGGCTTAAACCTTATCAGATTTTGATGAAATAAGAAAAACTGTTTGGGGGCGGGAGGTGTAGAAGTCCAACAGTTGACCTTGTGTTAAAGATGTTTACATCTTCACAATGTTAGGCTTGATGATTATATAACAAAACAAAATACCGGTTTATGGATTGACCTAAGGTCAACAGAGGATAAATTCAGTTGCATGGTAAGCGGGAGAATGTGAGTGACGTAATAAACATTCAAATTGGATAAAGAAGAAGAAGCCGATAACCGTTAATGTACATTTGTCTTTTTATTATATGATGCGGCAGCTGAATATTAAATATAGCAGATTAGAAATGTAGTATACTAAATTATTTTATTTTAATAAAGCATGTCTGTTCAGGTTTATCCAAATGAGCCTACAGCGCCGCCAAAAGAAGGGATAGTAGAAAGGCCCAAACATTAAAAAACTTCAGATTAACCAACATTACACAATGCAACAAAAACTAGAGCAAGACTTTCAAAATACAGGCAAACCCCAAGTAGGTATTCTGCTGTTCTTTAATGCTGTTACTTATGTTAATATGGGGCATCGACTATAAGTGCTCTATAGCAGGAACGAGTGTGGTCTCTTAAGCAACGGGATAGGCGCACCGCCAGCTTTACCTTAGGAGGTTTGTCTTTGCTCTCGGCCCTATTGTTCATTAGCTGTAAGTGGGCTGGCAAACAATTAAGAATACAACTCCCCCCCCCCCACAAGCACACAGCTATGGTTCAACTAATAACAGCTAAACTTAGCTCGTTTAAACTGGTCATTAATAAAGCACTAGCTGCTCAAACATCACGGATGAAGAATTTAATCGTTTACAGCCGATTTTGATGATAACAAATGAAAAAAGTTTGATCTTCAATGAAAGGCTAGGACAACTTTTTCTCAACAGCCAGACGCCGAGCAGATAAAAAAGGAATGCTTAAAAAAGGTAAATACGGACATTAAAACTCTGTCTAAACAGCTCACTGTAACAAACACCAAAAAGGTTGTTTATACTTCGTTTTATGAAGTCCAAGCGCAATAAAGGGACCGTCGTTATTGAATTCGGATACCGTTGATTTTTTTTTAATTTAAATAATGTGTTTGGCTTAGAAAAGAAAGACTGCATGGCTAAGTTATATGAAGGACAGACGAATTGTTTGAAAGGAATGCTCAATCGAGAAAGGAGCGTTTATTCAAGAGCAGCTGAATGATATTGATTTAGAAGTTCATTGACCAACAAACGTACAGGCAGCGTTGTTCATGCTATTTCTCAGTTCCAGGCTAAACTAACAATAGACCGCAGTTAAGGAATGTTAGCTGTTTTTTAATCGGACTATGTAACAATAAATGAAGAATTCTAGATGTCTGGGTTCTAAACACCTCACACTCAGCATGACTATTTCTTTCTCATAATGCTTAACACACCGGTTGGGCAGGACGAATGCTTACACGTTTGTTGACGCTGCCGTGAAGAAGCTAACATGAGAGGCCCTCTGGTTGGTCAGGGGCGAAGTTTAGAGATTAGATTAATATAAGTAAAGTATGCACCGATTGTAGGCAAGGCTTACATTACGCTTACCTAGGGAGTTGTTTTTTAACGAGTGCAGTTTTAAACATAAAAATTCAGACAACAAAATGTTTCAGTGGTGTGTTCTTGCAAGGCTGCATCATGTCCGCGAACAACGCCAGAGAGAGTGACTAACTATCGGCAATAACACCAAAGATCTTAACTTTAAGGAATATCTTTCCTGTTTGTGTAGCCAATTGATCTCTGTTTGAAGACAAAACAACCAATAAATGTTAAATGTATACACATGGGACTGATGGAAAACAAATTTGGTGCAATTAAAGTGTCCAAGAACAGACATCAACACCCCAACAAATAGTGCGAACCAGACAAAAATCATGTTGACTTACTTCCTAATGTCTTCGCCAACAGGGCTACCGCATTACACATTGATACGAACACATGAGTAGACTAATGCGCATACTTCAAAAGATCATGGCAAAACAAGAATTCTGTAGAAATTGTTTTTTAACAAGAATGTCATTGTTCAAGCGCGAGCGAACATAAGAAACATTGTAAAAGTCTGTAGACTGTAATACAGAACTAATTACGCCCCCACCCGATCTAAAGTTAGTTTTAAGAATTGGAAAGGCCTTCCACTGCAAATTCTCCCATATGTGTTTACGCAGACTTTGAAACACTCATTGTTACTTATGAAGGCCAAGCGCCACAAAAAAAAAAACTTTTTCGAAAAAACAGTCTTAATGAGTAATCATCAGATTTGTTCATTTGCCTTCATTGTTGTCAGGTCGGATGGCGCCCATTTCAGCACAGAATTGTATAGAGCCCAGATGCGGCAGAAAGACTTCTTAGAAAACGCATGCAGAAAGTGCGTCGTAATGATTGTTCTAATAATCTGAATTTATTGAAATCATGATGACGCCCTGAGCCAACAAACATATGGACTCAGCCACGCACTGTTGTATTTGTGGTTTAGGCTCTCATCAGACGCAGAGAATCCGACAGTAAGAGACCATGATCAAAATTAGCGGAAAGTTCAGAGGGCGCGGGCGCAAACAAAATGCATCTCAACTAAAGTTTGATCCTAAGCATGGCAAGCTGCCTGTATTCTTTCATAATTGCGAGGTTCCGACTCTCATCTTATAATGAAAGCAGTAGGACGATGCCTTCAGGGTGTCATGCATGCACAGGTCATCAGAAAAGAACATGTGCCTTTATCTAAATAACATGTCTTTTTTGACTCTATGCAAACTGATGGGTTCATTAGTTCACTGGCTATGTCCTTATAAGTCCTGGCCCAATACGGAAGAATATTTTGACACAACTCTTGTTAGAACTGGGCGTTTACCCCTTATGAGTTTAACTGAACAGCTTGGGAAAGGTTTAACGAAGATAACTTCCACCTATTGGCGCCGGTCTTTTAGTCTCAGAGAAAGGACATCAGGTGATTCAGATTACCACATGCTCAAGATGCGTGGCGAAGTAGAGTGTAAAACGATGGGAGACTATCAGACTCCTACTTTGAGGGCCGATGTGTGTTGTTGGGGACGTTTTGAAAATTATAGAAAGACCTGCATGAAACATTATAGCTTGGATCCGGCGCATTACAATTTCTGCGGCCCGGGATGAGTTGGGATGCTTACTTAAAGTTTACTGGAGTACAGATTGATTTATTGTCTGATTTACCAATGATTCAGATGATTGAAAAACGGATTGCGCGGAGGAATTAGTATGGCGTCGCATCATTACTGTAAAGCAATCAACAAATACTTGGGCGAATATGATCAGAGTAAAAGGTCTAACTATCTGATGTATTTAGATGCATACAATCTGTAGGATGGGCTATGGCGCATCACTTCCATTACGCAACTGCAAATGTGCACAGGCGCGTGATTCCGAACAATATTCAAAGGCATTAAAGTGGTTGGGCAGAGTTTGGCGCCTGTCAGCCAGGCGGCTTCTTCTAGAAGTTGACTTAGAATATTATGAACTCCATTTGGACCTACATAATGACTACCCATTTGCAGGAAGTCTAAGAGGATCCAAGAGAGCCTCACCTAAACTTGTGCCAATTTCGGGGCAAAAAAAATTATAGTCTGCCTTACAGACTTCTGCAAATTTTATTTAAGTAATGGGTTTGAAGTTGGAGAGCATTCATCGCATAATTGCTTATTGATCAAGAACAGTTCATGAAACATTACATCATGAAGAACACTGACCTCAGAACTAAATCCGCAGTGCTTCAGAAAAAGATTTTCAGCTGATGAAAACAGGCTGTTTTGGAAAGATATGGAGAATCGCACAAGCGCAAAAGATGTCAGGATTATAGTCACCAGAGAGAACGAAGCAATTAAGCTGACTTCAAAATAATTATCGAGACTTCAGAAGATTCATGATCAGCTTTTTGGATATGATGAAGAAAAAGAAAGTCAATTGGACAATCCTGTATTTATGGGGTTTACTGTTTTCGAAATATAAAGCTTTTATGTTAGAGTTTCTTTATGATACTTTATGCCCTTCGTATCTGAGTCCAGAGTACTTTACACAGATACAGTCAGTTTTGTTATAGATATTCCTACTTTTTGGAAGACATCAATAAAGACATGAAATGGACAAGTTGCTTAAAGGCACATGCGGGATGGTCTGACACGTCCGTTTATCCTAAAGATTTTCGCCTTTGCATTCAATTACTAAAAGAAGTTTTAGGAAACGATGAAGAGATGGAATTTTGGAAAGGTGATAGGAGATAGTGTTTGGGGTTAAGGTCAAAATGTACAGTATTCAAGCAGGGAGGAAAATCATTAAGAAAGAAGGGAATATCTCGCGCGTTGTGCAGTCAAACATATACATGACAATACAAAGAAGCTTTGTTTGGCAATAGACTTTTCATCATGACAAACGTAAACTGCGATCTAATTTCATGAGAATCCACACTAAGTTGTAACAAAGAGTCGTTAGATAGAACCAAACAAAAACGGCGTGTTTGTTAATCAGAGTTTTCATATGCAATTGGGCACTGGAGAACCGTAAATTTATTAAATGCGGAACTGTGTCGGCGGGATTATCTGGCGTTCTTCTTTCCACAAAAGATCTTTGAGGAGCTGGTTGTTTGTTGTGTCAGTTTCTCGTTAATTATACACGGGCGGATTCATTTTTACAATTCTTTTATTTCGTTAGGGTAAACACTCAAAATTGGATCGGTTTGCCCTGATGCTGAGTGTCCCCTTCTGCTTCCCCCGGTAAATAAAGGTACCTTACCTTTCAACCAAATGGTAATAGTTTGCTGGATGAAGGACTCTCCTTAAGCAACATTTATTGTATTCTTTTGATTGCTTGTACTGGCTTTAGCCCTTTTAAATTCGTCATTTTTCATTGCGCGAAAAACTGAGGGGCTATCTTCTAACCATTCTGTGTTGCGAGAATTGTCAATCAGCTCTTCTGTGTATGGTAGGGAAAATCAAAGGCCGCTGCTCGGCTAACTGTTTGTTATCGGAACGCTTTTTCAATAAAGCCTGTGATCTGTGAACTCCCGGAATGCCTCTCTTCTAATAGTAATCTGTGTTTTAACAATAACTTGATTCTATTGGCCTTTAAATTCGATTTTCCATCATCAACTTGAATCAGCGAGGAGTTAAGTTAGCGGGCCCTCGCTGGTATAGCGCTGTATGGCAACAGGGCAATACAGCTGAAGCAACTCTTTTGTAGTTATTGGTTCTGGCATCTTTGTTCTTGAATGAAAGCTATGTCAATGACTGTGTGTGCGTACTTAAAAATCTTTTTCGTCTAATCGATCAGAGGGTAAATATAGCAAGATCCATTTGATGGTGTCGTTTGGAGTTGTATTAACAAAGTGTTGGTCTCTGTATTCGTTTGGGTGGCAGGTAAATATTTGCCAAATCGCGTGTTTAGATACCATTCTTTGCTGTTGGTTCTCTGACTCCAGCTGCTTGGCTTAGCTTTTGAATTGCTGTTATTCCCTTCCAATATCTTTTGGGTGTAATAATAAATTTTGTTCATTTTTTACTCAGCCAATATTAGGGCAACAAATTCACAACAGTTATACCAAAGACAATAACCCGATTTCTTGCATCTTTTTGTTTTTCTGATGGTGATTAAAATCGCTAAATTTTGGTGGGGCAATGTCTCGATTGGTTTGCCTGTTACTAGATAATTATGGTTTTATTGCTGATCAACATCTTTAAATGTGTAAGCGCAATGCCCTGTTTTTTCAGAGTATCTTTAATAAAATCTAACTGCTCAATTCTGCTTTTCTTGCGATTGTTATGCTGAGCTAGTTGCTCACAGCTTGTTATGTCTTTTTCTCTCTGCCTTCATCTGCGTTTCTAATGCGTATTACTTCCATAAAAGCGAGCGCATTAAACTCAGCGCACGACTATCATCATACGAGTGAAATCCATTTTTTATAAATGTATATTTTATTTACATATTTATCTGTCTGGAATATTCTTGCTTGACTAGAAAAAATCTTTCGTGGGGCAAACCGTAGCTTGCAATGATAGCAATCAGCTTTGCTGAATCCTCAAAGTCTAGTTTGCCAAGATCTGCTGGTGTAATCTTAACAAGCTTTCTTTTACCAAGCATTGAGTTATCCTACACTTTGACCTCCAAATATCAGCTGAATGGTATTAAGGTTGGTAAACTGTTTTTTTCGGTGCTCTTTTTTTAGAAAATAAAATAATTAATAATATTAATAAAAGCTTGAACAGTTGATGATTACTACAGCTACAAGGCGGCCTAACTTCTGACGAACTTATGAGATGACCAAGTTGATGACCAAGCTCTTATGCTAAAAAGGAGAGGCTGTATTCTTTGGCAGATGTGGGAAAACAAAACAGTTCCTCGGAAACTGAATTCAGCATAGAACAGATTCAACAGATGTCGCCGGCACGACATTTTTAAGTATCATAACAGGTATGAAGCGCAGCTGGGGTCCTAGAATGGTGAAAAGTGTGGGGCAAACGGTTCTTAGTTTGAACACTAAACTTGTCAGTAGATTTGTCCCATTGAGTCTTGAAAAAAAACCCCAAGAATCTTACGTATGATTTAACGCAAGTGCCAGTTTTAACAAGTCATTAGAGTCTCTAGGATGTGATCTATACTACAGATTTGGAACATTGTTTTCGCATTAATCATGGGATAATAACTTTTATTCATATAGATTTTGTTTCCCTTCAAATGAACGAGCTGGAAATCATCAGAATCAGGAAACATTGAATCAGGTGGAAGGGAAAGTAACCAAGCCAGAAAATCAGCAGAAAGAAAACACTGAATCAGGTGGGGGCAGTGAAAAGTGTCATCATCCTGGGCGTGTTAAAGCAGGAAAAAAATTAGCAGAGTGGAACAGGACAAAAAAAATTCAGTAATGTTACAGAATATATAACTCATCATGAAACATAACAGCCAAACGCCAGAACAAGTTGATTCAATGCCAGCTATAAAAACTCCATGTGAACAAGGTCCCCAAAGTTTATGGAATATTGAACTTAAAACTGTTGCTCAACTTTTGGCACCCTTGCTGCTGTTGAGGGGCAGTTATTACGGTTATAAAATATATACACAATGCGCAGCAGAAACAAAAGCAATCAAAAAAAATCTGAACCACTAATACAGAAGGCAACAGCACGCCAAAACCGCAATAACAAAGATCATTTTGATCCATTTATAATGCAATAATATTTTAACTTTTTTTAATAAATAGATCTTGGCTGTATTATAAAATGTAATAAAGTCAATAAATAAAGACATGGAGGTTATAAAGACAATTCCATAGACAGAAATTGTAATCATTGCGGTTGCTTAGGATTGGTTAGAATTTCATTAAGTTCTTGAAGAGAAAACGCTGAGCAAGACATCCTAACGATGTGTCGCGTTTTTTTTGGAGGCGTGTGTGTGTTATATATTTGACATCTACTATTTAAGATAAAAAAATAGCTTGTATTTTTTTGATAATTATAGATAAACTTGAATACTTAAAGGATGGCTTGTAGTTATGATCTTGAGGTGACTTAATCAAGAACTTAGAAGTTATTGATCAAGAACTTATTAGGAACTTGAAGTTAACTTAATTAAAACTTAAGTAAGAACTTGGGGTGATTAATTAAAAACTTAATTAAGAACTTGGGGCGATTGGGGTAGGAACAGTGTGTGTGGTGATTACACGGGGGTGGGGGTGGGGTGGGAAAGGACGTGCGTGCGTGGGGTGGGGGTGGGGGGACGTGCGTGCGGGGGTGGGGGTGGGGGGACGTGCCGTGCGTGGGGTGGGGGTGGGGGGGGGGAGTGCGTGCGTGTGTGTGCGCGCACCTTTGAGTATTTATAAGAACGAAGTTCAGAATTTATACTATAGTTTTATCAGTAAAACAACAAAAGAAACAACTAATCAACAGCACACACACCATTTAAAAATAAGGAAGTGCTTGCATAGAGAGAATGGAAAGGTTTTATGGTTGGCGCTTAAGCGCCGTAAATTCAAGACGGCTGCGGTCTCTCTGCAACTGAAGATTATTCAAAGCAGCACCAAGTGCATTTATCAAAAAGCTATTTAATAATCAAGAAGTTGAATAAAGTACATTCTGTGGCACGCCCGAAGGCAGCCAAAAAAGTTGAAGCAGGCGTTGAGCGAAGCAGTGAAGCAGTATTCCAGCAATATATACAAAGTCATGAAAGAGCTTGGTGGAAATTCAAGGCAGTCAACTCTAAAAACAACCCCGGACCGCTCCTGCATGAGCGGTATCCTGAAAATAGATCTTTACGTCAAGTGGTAGGCCTGCAGTGTCTTACAGTCGGCGCACTGTTGCTTAAAGCAGCCAACTCTAAACAGCCCCCGGACCCGTCCTGCATGAGCGGTATCTATAAAAATAGAACTACGTCAAGTGAAGAAACGGCTTCTTGCCACTGTGACCTTTGACTGCTCTAGGGTAGAGCGCTGGCGAAAACGTGCTTGTACTGTGACCTTGGCCGCTCTAGGGTGGAGCATTAGGTCTCTGTTCGCTTGCCCTAGTTTGCTGTGACCACCTCTTTTCTCAACGGGCTTGCAACTGGGGTTTACAGCTTTTAATGCTGTAGCCAAGCTTTTATGGCAGCTCTAACCTGCCAGATAGTAGTACATCGGCATTGTTATTTAAAAGCATTTTTTTATATGAAGATAGTGCTAGCCACACACTACTCCTCTCCATACTGGTAAATGTTACTAAGGTCTGCCTAACCTATCTAGTTTGTTTGCCAGAACATTCGAAATCGCTCATTCAGTTGCTAAGGGCACCTTAAAGGCAGGCTAACTGGTTAGAATTAGAAAAGTAGAAAGTATACACATCTTAATACCAGATCAGCTTGCCCCATAAACATGAATCTGTATGGTTAACAATCAATCAAGTCTAAGACAAACAAACTGACGAGAACATTTTCACTTGGAGGAAACAGCATAAAAATGTTTCAATCATAAGATTTTAGCATACGAATTCAGCCGTGTGTACCTCCGCCTCCTTAAGAATGAAAGGCCATGTTTTTGTTAACATTGGCTTTAGCTGTCTCAAGCCCAGCTCAACACTCAACGCGTGAGGGTTTGTCTTTGCTTCGGCACTTTCAACAATGCAGCGCCATTTATTAGATAAGGAACCATCTCATCAATAGTCAAACCGTATTAAAAACTGGCTACATCTTGTTTCATTTTCCTTGAACCAAACCAAACCTTTAGATGTCGTTCATTTCCAAAGCAGTTAGTTCACTTTTTTCGTTTTCTAAAAAAAACAATTCTCCGGTTTTCAACACATGCTTCGCCTAATTCTTTCAACAAATATCTAACATGCAGTTTAAAGTAAAACTTATGGCTCGAATAACAAATGTTCTTCAGTAACGTTTTAGCCATTTTAAAATAACACAAGTAAAACACAGTGGTCACAACAGAGCGCAGTCAAAACACACAGCCTTCTTGTGCGGTGGCTCAAACAACAATGGCGACCCCAGTCGTGTCGCGTGACAGCCTCGATACGGCGTGCCGACGTGGCAATCTAGAATTTTCCAAATCATTTTTTCTGATGCAATGTTGTGCAACCCAGCCGAGTGTGCTTCGTTTACACAGCGCAGGCTAGGCGCTCTGGTTGCAAACTGCCGCGAGCGGTAAATTAAGTGATCAGGTTTTAGCCCCGTGTCTGCCTGATTCTAGGGCACTTTCGCCCGAAAACTGGTTGAGGGTGAAAGTGGCTTAGAGTCGGCATATTACTGTTCTCTGGGGGCAAAAGTTCATAAAAGGGTGGAGATAGTACAGATGGCCATAGTACAGGCCACCGGCCCTGAGGTCATCGACACCAAGGACGTGTTCACAATGAACTGATGACAGCCTTTCACTCACAGTCCACAATGGGCTCTTAATGAGTACTGGCCCCCGGCTGGATTTTTATAGAACATGTGTCATGACAGAGAGAGAGAGAGAGAGAGAGAGAGAGAGAATGATGGGGAGGGTAACGAAGAAAAATTGGAAAATCGGGGGAGGAGAAGTACAAAAATATATGACAGAAACCATCACAAGGCAACACAAAGAAATAAACAAATAGAAAGAAAAATGTATACACGAAAATCAAACTAAACCAAAACGCACGAAAAAACTAAACAAACAGACAAAACAAACAAAAATAAAGAAAAACAGACTTGGGCATTATTTCCCGTTCATCCCATCGCTTCCAGCACACTGCTTTGTGTGATAGCCATCAGCATCGTCTGAGTTCATCTTCGCTGTGGCCTGTTTTCTTTCTTGTTTTCTTTCTTCCTTTCTTCTTCCTTTCTTTCTTTCTTTCTTTCTTTCTTTCGATCTTTCTTTCTTTCTTCCTTCCTTCCTTTCTTTCCTTCTTCCTGTCTTTCTTTCTCAATCTCTTTCTTTCATTCTTTTTTCTTTCCTTCTTCCTTTCTTTCTTCCTTTCTTTCTTTTTTAATTTTTATTTTTCTTTCTTTCTTTCGATCTCTCTTTCTTTCTTTCTTTCTTTCTTTCTTTCTTTCTTTCTTTCTTTCTTTTCTTCTTCCTTTCTTTCGATCTTTCTTTTATTCTTTCAAACTTTCTTTCTTTCTATCAATCTTTCTTTCTTTCTTTCTTTCTTTCCTCCTCACGTTCTTCCTACTTGGTTACTTGCTGCCCAATTCCGTCTCGTCTTCAAATTGAAAAAAAAAGGAATATGCACAATTTTTGCTGACTGAAATGGTGTGAATCCTTCTCTGGTCCAAACAGGTCTGCTTCTGCCCTCTCAGTCATCAATCAAATGTGAGAAGTTGATTGACGGATAGAGAAGGAGTGGCTAGCCGCCATTTTGTCAACACCTTGAAACTACACCTCCACCCGCTAGACTTGAAATCCCTTCCTCCAGATTACAGTTCTAACTGGAGGTGAGACAAGCATTGTCGTGGGGGGGGGGGGGGGGGGGGGGGGGGGGGATAAGCTTACTGACAGTCGTCAGCTTCATTAGAACGTCGAGAGATTACGACGATCCCCCAAGGTGTTAAACTCCATCTGCATATTATTTCCCCCGCATCCCTCCTCCGTTCACCGCGCTACACACACACACACACACACACACACACCGCACACACACCACGCACGCACGCACGCACGCACATCCACACGCACGCACGCACGCACGCACGCACGCACACACACACACACACACTGACTGAAACCAATTCATTGTCTGATTAACTCATGGTTGTATCACACACACACACACACACAACACACACACACACACACGCGCGCGCGCGCGCATCCCCCCCCCACACACGCACGCACTCACGCACGCACGCACACACGCACGCATGTACACGCACGCACGCACGCACACACACATATACACACACACTCACATGCGCGCACACTCACACACACATCCTAGCATTCTGCCAGCCTAGTCGTTGGCGAAAGCTGTTCGAGAGGTTCAGCTTAGTATAGTCACTGTGCCCTCTGAACTAGGGGGCAAAGGACATAGTGTGGAGAAACTTTGGGGTCAAGCTGTCCTTGTTTGTTCTGTGTGCCACTTTGTCCATATTCGCTAGATGAATGCAGACCGAATAAACGATGGTTAGAATGTTAAAGTATACTGCAAGAAATGCCTTGAATGCAGTGTTTTTTCGTCTGTAGGGTGTCCATGCCATTTCAATACATTAGGACATGGCTACAGGGAGAAGTTCGGAACTGCTTTTGGGGGGTGGAAGGGGTGGCGGTTAGGGTATGGTTGGGGTGATGTGGAGCGTTATGTGGTTTGCTCTTAGTCTGCATGTGAGCTAGGTGATTGGGTAGTGAGAGAAACAGTGGTTTAGAGCTGTGCGCCTTTAATCATGTGGTTATGCGAACAAAAACCACACACACACACACACACACACACACACACACACACACACACACACACACACACACACACACTTTAACTTTTTCACTTTCGTCGACGTTTTGGACAATAGGTGGAAAATAATAGTTTGGTAACTTAGGTAGTTTGTCCTTCCGAATATTTAGTGATTGCAAAGCTAATATGTTATATTTTTCTTCAGCTAACTGCTGTATAAGTTGATCTTTACCAGTTAGAATGGATCGACAATTCCATTGAAAAACTTTAAAATCTTTGTCCAACATTCAATTTTCAAACAAGAAGAAATAGTGATAGAAAATAACCTGAAAAAAAAAACAAGTTAAAAAAAAAAACACAAAAAAGGAAATTGAGATTCCCTGCGCAGTGAGTTTAAAGGCTACAGAAAACGATCAGCCTGAAAATCTACACAAAAAGGAATAATTCAAACACACAAGGCTTAATGTATCTCAGCACATAGTCAATGACTAGGGTTTTATAACGTAGTCAGCAAGAAAAAAGATCACATCTACACTTCTAGGAGTGGTGAGTTAATAGTTCATGAGAACGTGAAATCTGTTGGACCATGGACCACTGGACCACCGTTGTCCTCCCTCAGGGTAAGGGTGGAAGCTCCTAGGTGTTGTAGGAGGGGGACGTCTCGACGACTTCCGTGGCTGTTTCCAAAACAGGCCTCTGATGTGACGCCCAATGTTGACTGCAAGGGTTCTGGCTCCTTCGCTTGAAGGGTGAATCCATCAGTGAGGTTCCATTTGTTGGGAGAGAGATTCGCATGGCTGATGAGGGAGACATCTTTCACATTGTTCAGTTTCATTCCAAGTAGGGCATGAGGATGAGAAGTATACGCCATGTGCAAGTCCCATTCCATCAGATATTGCTGGGTTGCATGCCTGTGCAGCCAGGGTACAAACAAATTCAAGTGTGTTTACAATAATATCTGTTTATTTACCACAAGGACCCAATGATATTAATACGGAATGGTTACGATTACTCCAGTTAGACAATTCTAATAAATATCTTATCACTGGGGATTTTAATGCCCATTCACCTTTCTGGGAAAAGGGGTGTCAAAAAGTAACGAACAATCGCTTTATAGAAAATATTGTAGATTCATCTCTTTATCTTTTAAACAATGGTTGTATTACTCGCATCCCAGACAATCCAAAAAACAACCCCAAGCGCCATTGACTTGTCATTGATATCTCCTGATTTAGCAGTGTTTTGCGACTGGCAAACCTTGATGACTCATTAAATAGTGACCATTTTCCAATTATTATTACATTAGAAAACATGCAGTGTAAAACAAATGATGCAACACATGACAAAGTTCCAAAATATTGTTACAAATTTGCAAATTGGAACAAATTTTCTGTCTTATTAAGTTCATTCTACATTGATATAGATACCATTAATAATCAAGATGTTGACATACTATATGACAGATTTCAAAAGACCATACATTCAGCTGCATGTGAATCCATCCCAACCGTAAAATCTGTAAAATCTAAAAAACATCTGGGTAATATCTGGTGGAACGACAATTGTCAACGTGCAAAAGATGAGAAAATTGCGAAATCGAAAGAATATAAACGTGAAAAAGATCAAAAAGAAAAAGTCATAAAGAATTTGGAGAGAAAAAGAGTAAAGAATCTACAAAAGAGAATAATTGCTCGAGAAAAACGACAATATTGGTCATCCTTTTGTGAAAATAATGTATCAAACTGTAAAGATATTCAAAAAGTTTGGACAAAATTAAAAGCAATGAAAAGTGGAGTTAATCTACCAAATTGTCCTGTTCGTCTTACCAATTCTGAATTTCCATCTAATTTTGATAAAGCTGAGGCATTTGCTGACTTGTTTGCTAAAAATAGCAGCAAAGAAAATTTATCAACTGAAAATAAAAATTATCGAGAAAATGAAGAAAATAAAGACATTTATAATAAACCAAATCCTATTGAAGATCATTACCTAAATACTCCAATAACAATTCAAGAAGTTAAAGAATGTTTAAGTAATTTAAACAGTAAGACATCAGTGGGTTTAGATGGCATATCTAATGAAATCCTTAATCATCTTCCACAAAATGTAATACATTTTCTCCTCTCGTTTTTTCAGAAATGTTGGGGAAATGGGAAAATGCCTATGATTTGGAAACAATCTATTGTTGTTCCAATTCATAAGAAGGGAAAACTATGAAAGATATAAGTAGTTATCGCCCCATTGCTTTAACGTCAAACACATGTAAATTAATGGAAAAAATTATATTAAAAAGATTAGTTCACCATTGCAATAAACATAACATAATTCCTATCAATCAAGCTGGATTTCAAACAGGTAGATCCACAATTGAACACTTGGTTAAACTTTCTACCCAGGTAAAACATCAATTTGCACGTCGCAAGAACATATTAGCCACATTTTTTGACATTCGTAAGGCCTATGTATGGCATAAGCGCTTGCTGTATAAAATTAAGAATATTGGTATTAATGGTAATATGTTTAATTATATTCAAGAGTTCCTTCATTGCCGGTCTATTCAAACACGAATAGGAAATACTTATTCAACCCCTAGGCCTTTACAGATGGGTCTACCCAAGGTTCTGTAATTTCACCAATGTTATTCAACATTCTGATTTATGATCTACCAAAAGGTCTCTCAAAAGATACAGAATTAGCTCAGTTTACTGACGACATATGTTTATGGGTGAAAGTAACTATGAAACGCCATACTTCTCTACGATCTCTGAATTACATCAAAATCAAATACCAGCATGAGCTCAATAAAATAAACAAATTCTTACATGAAAATGGGCTTTCCCTTTCAACAGAAAAAACTCACATGATGCTCTTCAACTCTGGTTATGATCCAGAAAAGCTACCAAAATTTACATTGGATGGTATAATTTTAAACTATGTTAAAAACGTTAAATTTCTAGGAATCATATTAAGTAGCAAACTTACGTGGAATGCACACATTGATTACATTCTAAACAAAGCAAGGAAAAGTTTAAACTTCCTTAAATTATAAATAAACAATCCTGGGCTCAAGATTCTAAAACATTAACCGTCTTAGCAAATGCTTTAGTTCGTTCAAGACTTTGCTATGCTCAAGAAGTTTTCTTTAATGCACCTCAATATCTTTTAAATAAACTTCAAAGTGTGGATTGCAAAGCTTATAAAATTGCCCTTGGAGTCCCCACACATACATCAAATTTAGGGACATACAATGAGGTAGGTGTTTTACCACTCACAGACTTCCGAAAAGCTTCTGCTTCAAAGTTTGTTTTGAAAAGTTTCTCACAAAAAATTTTTTGTTCTCAAGAGGTATGCTTAGATTCAGAAAAGGACTTTGGAAAGCGTGCTCAAAACATACTCTCAACAAAATCTATCTGTTCTTATTCTGGCGATCTTCTGAGAAAAACTAATATAGATCAAAATAACATTGCTAAAAATCCAACGTTTTCTCCAATGCCAAAATGGGAACAATCGACAGCAATCTTTGATATAGAATACACAGATTTATCAAAAAATGACTCACCTAATGTTTTAAAAACTCACGTATGCTCTCATTTAGAAAATAATTACAATAATCATTTAAAAATATATACGGATGGTTCAGTGCTTGATAATTCAAATTCAGGAGCAGCTTTCGTAATCCCTAGTTTACAAATTCAAAAGTTATTTTATCTTGTAACAACTTATCTATATACAGTGCAGAACTATTTGCTATATTGAAGTCCTTGGATTTCATGCTAACTTTTCCTACAAACAACAGTCAACTTTTAATATGAGCTGATTCGAAAGCAGGGCTTCTTTCGATAAAGTCTCCAAATTCACGCATACGCCAAGATATGATAATTGAAATAAATCATTTAATACACTTTCTTTCAATCAAAGGAATTACTGTGACATTTTGCTGGGTGCCTTCTCACTGCGGCATATATGGAAACGAAAGAGTAGATCGAGCTGCAAAACAAGCAGCCCAAAATAGTAATGATGCTGTTTCCGTAAATGTTCCATTAGATTTAACAGAATGCTATTCAATTATTAATAGAAAATCTCACGAAAATGCTAAAATCTTATTGTTAAATACAGACGTACAGTATAGTCGTAATTGTTTTAATCAACATGACAGAGACAACAAACCAGACCACCCAAGCGTTTTATTTGCTCATCTAGAGAGATTGAGAGTCTTATTCATAGACTTCGTTTAAACTCAATCAAAACAAAATACTGTAACAATGTCAGATGTATGTGCGGAGAATCCTTAAGTGTCAATCATATATTGACACGTTGTTCAAAAACAAAAGACATTTTTAAGAAATTGGGTATTGACGGTTTCACTGATGGATCGACTCCTTTGTCTTTATCTAGCATACTTAACAATTATTCTGTTCTTCAATCTGTATGTAAAGGTTTATTGCATAGTTCACTGAGTATTTATTTGTAAAATTGTTAATTTATTGATTTGATAATTCAATTGTCCATTGTTACTAGTTTATCTATTCATTTATATAATTAGGATCAAGGTGGGGTACATGACAATAC
>CM031609.1:28317267-28322267 GCA_018398815.1 Conus ventricosus | reverse complement strand
GTTGTTGTTGTTGTTGTTAGATTTATTTGAGTTTTGTAAAATGTTAACTGATTTCGTTTCTGAGAGTTTTTGGAAGTTAATAATCTCTCTCTCTCTCTCTCTCTCTCTCTCTCTCTCTCTCTCTCTCTCTCTCTCATTTGTCTTTTTGATAAAAAAAAATTCTTTACGACAGGCGACTGCATCTGTAAAATCTGCAGACCCCGGCTTCTGTCTTGTCTGAGAAAATAGCTGAGCATTGCGACAGTCCCTTGTGACCTTGACCTGGGCCAGTGTTGCCTGATGGGGTCATGTGGTGGGTATCCAGTAGCTTTCCACAAAGTGTCAGTCAGAGCATGTCATTGTAGATCGACAAATGATACCCAGCCACCTGACTGATTGCGTCTGGGTTTTCACATTGTGAAAAATATGTCTGCAAACAGTTACTCACAATTTTTGCTGATGGGCATGTTACCCACATTGAAATTCTCTAACAGATTTTGAGCGTGTAGGCGGATTTTGTCTAGGTTTTGCATGAATGCTGGATCAAGACAAATACCAAGAAACGTAGATCACATAGATCCGTTGAATCATAAAACACGTGTAATACAAACATTCCAGACTCTACGTAGATTACAAATATGTGAAATGACCACGTGTTGGGCCAATCGACAGTGTTTGATCGTTATATTTATTGGACATTTCAATCACGTTTATCTTTCCTCTTTAATCTAGACTGTCAACACTCATGAACATTATTTATCATGCTTTTGACGCCAATACACTAACTTTTTTTCTTTTAGAATTATTAATCACGCTTTGGGCACTCATAAATATAGACTGTGGACATGTAATACAGTAATCCAATCTGAATACACTGAGCATATCCTAGGCATTTTCTGAAGACGAAATGATTTAACAGCTTCATACAGTGGGAAGTTCCAGCAAAAACCCTTACCGTATTGCCCCAGAAAAGGGGGTGGGACGTGGAGTGGGGGGATAACCTACACACCCCATCCTTCAAAACCGCTGAAGTCTGCACTAACAGGAGGACGGGGTATGGTCTACAGCATCACCAGTCCAGACCAGACTCCACAGGAGGCAGGAGGGTGTACAGAAGAATGCCAGGTCTGTCTTCCACTGGCAGAGTCCAAGAGTTGGAAAAGAAGTGACTTTGATCTTGTATCAGCCACAGGGGATTGAAAACTTCTGTCTGGGTGCTTTTCGTCCATGACCTGTGATCACCTTGTCCTTAATTCTAAGTATGCAGAATTTATAGAACTTAAAGGAATGTAAAAACGAAGACATATACTTCATCAAAAAAAGTATCAACAATAAAAACCTCCAAGCCAATTACGAGTTGTAATCATAACGTCTGCGTTTTCATGAAAAATCACTTATTCATACTCTAAGATACCATCAACATGTAATGATATATATTTGTTTTCAATACTGGCTGACTTCTATCCATATTTTTGTGTGTGTATGTCTTTTTGGATTTGTTAATGTTGAATGTTTTTTTTCACTCTTCTTAAACAATGAAAAGAAAAGCTGTGAAGAAGCACCCTGACGAGTTTGTTACAATGTCAGCACAGTGTAGTTTCTGCAAATCAGTGACAGGTTCTCTTTCATTTTGCTGCTCAGCACCACAGGAGCTGCATCCCACCTGAACACACCTTCCGTCCATCCCCCGCTCCCCTCCCTCCACCACACTCCCTCTGTCACACCGGCTTCCGCCTCCTGCGGGGAGTGACTGACGTCATCCGCATTGTTGAAACTGTCACCTCAGGGGGCAGCCATCTTCCTTCCCTCCTGCCCCTCGTTGCCTCTCCACTCTCTGCTCGTCTTTACATCAAACTTTTCATATTCTTCTTGTTCTTGTTCTTGAGTTTTATTCATCTTGTATTACACACTCCCCTCCCTCTTTTCATTCTCCTCTCCTCCTTTCTCACATGCTCCTCTTCTTCGTTTTCTTCATTCATCCACTTCCCCCTTCTCCTTTTCCGGTTCTTTTTCTTTTGTCATCTGCTCTATGCTGTTCTCATCCTCCTCCTCTTTCTCCTCTTCTTTCTGTTCATCATGTTCCCCATCTCCTCACGTTTCCTTCCTTTTCGGTCTTTTCCTCCCATTCTTCTTTCTTCTTCTCATCTCTTTAGCCTTTCTCTTCTCCTTTCTATTCCTCCATCTGCCAGGTTTTTTTTCTGTGCTCCAACTTTAGGATCATAAACAGATAGTTATCTCGTTTCGCTATTTTTCCGCTCTGGCTGGCCTGGAATCCAGCATTTTGCAGTGCAAGCGGATTTTACAGTCCTCTTTTTACATGCTTGCCACTTCATTTCCGAAGCTGTTCTTTCGCTGCTCGTTGTATAATAAAGGGAAGTATGTGTATCTTAAAATCCTACCATAACTTGTTACCTCGTTTCATTAATAAAAAGAGAACGAAAAAGAGACGGGTACAAATGTGACATCAGCGTCAAGTCTAGGGGGGTCATGATTTCTATTCTGGCACTAACGAGGAGCAAGATCACTGTTGCTCAGACAGTATCAACAACTATGGTCATGTGTCTGTGGTGACTCCCCTCCCAGCTGTTGGTTCTGTAATGCTTCACGTCGAGCTGATAATGCCTTTACAGGCAACAAGTTCACGTGTGCAATAATGACACCAAGGTGTCCTCTACGTTCGCCGCCTTTGCCTTCACAACCTCAACTTTCGTTGCCTGTGCTGTCATCAGCTACATTTTTGCCGCCGAGCTTTTCACCGACTACACTTTTGCCGCCTCTACTTTTATCGACTATACCTTTGCCACCTGCACATTTGCCGACCATTTCCTACCGTCTGTATTTTTACAGACTATATTTTTGCCGCCTGTGCTTTCGCCACCAAATGGTACGTATTTCACATCTTCTCTCTCTCTCTCTCTCTCTCTCTCTCTCTCTCTCTCTCGCTCTCGCTCTCTCGCTCGCTCGCGCTCTCTCTCTCTCTCGCTCTCTCTCTCTCTCTCTCTCACTCTCTCTCTCTCTCTCTCTCTCTCTCTCTCTCTCTCTCTCTCTCTCTCTCTCTCTCTCCGTCTGTATAATCTGCTTTCAAGTCTTGAAATTATATATCTGAAATCGTTGCAGTGCGCATAGTCATTCACAAGCAGGATGTGTCATCCTTTGGTTATGGGGACACATTTCACTCTGTATACCGGAGAATCCATGGCCAAAAAAAAAACAATGTCGGAGTGTACTCTATGACAGTGAGCACGTTTTGATGCGAAAAAAATCCGCCATACTTGCATTAACAAAATGACTTGTCCCAACTCTACAAAACCTGCGGTGCAAAGTGAAAGTTTGAAAAACAACGACAACAACAACAAAAACAACAACAAGAACAACAAGAACAACAACAACAACAAGAACAACAGCAAGAACAACAACAACAACAACAACCCCTCTAACTGGCAAGGAAAAAAAGTGTGGTGAAAGTCCAAAGTCCAAACAATGGCGGCGATATTGCAGGCGGCCGAAGTATACTCTGCGGAAAGCAAAGACGTATTCACTAATCGCTGAAGAGAAGCTGTCAGACTCAAACACACTATGACACTACTGGCCTGGCAGGACAGCTCGCCCCCGGCAGGATTTCCTTGAACACGTCATTCTGCTAGAGGGAAAGTCGGTCCGGGAGATCCGAAAGCCAGGGCCTTACACTTGCCCTCTTGGTCTTGACCTACACAGTTCCATCGCAGGGGGAGGAATCTGCTTCCACTGTAGAACTCAGGGAAAACGAAACGGCAGACCTGAATTCCATAGAAATGACGTAGCTGCTAGAAGGGCGTCGTGTCCTCTGGTGGGTGGTCTGCCAGGGCTCAGACGCAGACATTTCACAAACAAACACGAAGAAGTCTCTGTTTCTTGACGCGTTGACACTCTAAGCAGTAGGAGTCACATTATTTGTTTAAGAAAGAAAAAAAACCCCGCCGACTTCCGCTCTGCGTTGCTAGGATCCAACAGCGGGCGAAGCAGATGGTTTCATTGTCTTATCTGCTAGAGTTCAGTGCGCTCATTTGAACGATTTCGACGAACGCCGCTGACCATGAAATTCGTCTGGGAAAATCCATTGTACCAGCTGTGGAAGAAAAATTGGGGGAGCTATTTTCATTTGAAAAAGCCGTCTTGACGAGTTAGTCTTTGAAAGCGTCCTGTCAGAAAGAAATGAACTGTTTTTTATCTCCAGGTGTTGGCTTCAGAGATCAAGGCAGGGATAAGAAAACTCTTCTCCAACTGTACAGGTTTTTCAATCCACTCCAGATCGGATTACAGCGATACCATGTATTGGTATAAACACACCATCAAGGGGTTTGCACAGAGGTGGAGAAACTAATCCTCTCCAGTCACCCACAAACGCTCACAATTAAGTATTGTTTGAAGCTGTTCTCTAAGCCCGAGACCCCTGTTTAAGACTACAGGTTTCACGCAAAATACCGAGAGGATTTTCAACAACACATCAGCTCTGTTCTTCCCTGAGGAATACGAAACTATAACCATTGTGAAAAAAACGCCCATACTGAGCTCAGACTTGTTTGTGAGCTTTCAAAATTTCTTACAATCCACGATGGATAATTCCCAACACATTAGAACCATGTGGTCCTCATTTTTCCTGTAAAATCTCCATGGCACAGAAGACTGTTTCTGCTGATTTTTTCCCAGTCAAAATATCCGTGCTTTAAAAGAATGTTTACTGACGACTCAAAGTCGAAGAAAAGGAGTTGCTTCTGCTGCTGATTGTTGAACTGCATTAGGTTCAAAACATTCTTTGTGACACTGTTCACACTGCTGAACTCACAGCCTTGGTCATAGCACACACACACACGCACGCACGCACGCACGCACGCACACACGCACGCACGCACGCACACACACACACACACACACACACACACACACACACACACACACACACACACACACACACACACACACACACTCCCCTCTTTCAGACGGGAAATCAGTAATGATGGAAAATGGTAAAGCACATGAAGCAC
>CM031609.1:28277267-28299767 GCA_018398815.1 Conus ventricosus | reverse complement strand
TCATCATCAGCATCAGCAACAATAACAACAACAACAACGAAAACAACGACAACAGCAACAGCAACGACAACAACAACACCATCATCAACAACAATGTTGTGATAGGACGTATGATCAAATGTGGAGGTAGGATCACTGTTGATTCTGCAGCCTGTCTCAGTAGTGATATTGTCATAGAAAATAAGATGGATGATGTACCAGCCAAATATGTCGTTCCTTCATCAATAAATGCTTCATTTATTTTTCAGCGACAAAGTTAAAATCTCAGGGAAATCGACAATACTAAGGTTTTAAAAGAGGAGGCACTTCAAATCAGCTCCGTTGTGATTTGAAGACTTTCCTTTAATTTGACCTGCTTGATTACAAATGAACAATCGATAATGAAATGGTAGCGGTGTGGCCAGCCTTAGCAGGACACTGGTCATCATTTAAAAGAAAACTGCTATAATTTGACGCATGTTTCTGGGCTTTGAAGTCAGTGACACCAGAATCAGAGAGACAGAAAACTACGACTGGTTACTAGCTGAAGATGGATGGTCAGCTGGCTGCAGAATCTGAAGACATTTCGACATCTACTCAATGAAAGCCCTTACAAATTTACAAATCACAATGAAAAAGCCATCAACAATAAAGCAGCTGAACGTGAGAATTCCAAAGACAAGTAAGCCCGCAATTCTGTAACATTTTCAGCTTCCATAAGCACCAGAAGCCGGACCTTCAACATCTTGATCACGAGAATGACCATGAGACCCCCCCTCCCCGCCCCACCTTTCGCACCATTCAGCAACAGCTTTGTCGCTTGACACCAATCAACATAACTGTGTAACAAAAGCGGACTTGGTTGAATTACCGCGTCAAACGGTTTTAAAACAAAAGCTGAACACTATAGCAGAAGACATGAGAGACACAACTTTTTGCTTGAAAACGGAAAACGAAAACATTAGAAGAACGTTGGGAGGAGTGTATTTTACTCAGCATCGGACAAATTTCACAAATACTAAAAAATCGTTTTTAGAAAAGTATGAGTTATTATTTGTGCTTTTACATTTTAGAACCCGAAGACAAAACAAACTCAGTGTGGAAATACGGTCTTAAACTTAACAACAACTCGCTTAGTCTCTGCCACAACAGAAAGCAAGACTTGGACGATCGTTTAGGTGTAAAATGGGAATCATAGATTTGTGTCACCGAGGAGCCTAGACGAGCTGATTTACAGCCAAAAGAAACTGAAGAAGGAGCAGGGAAAGAGGAGTAGGGTGGCATGGAGGGTGGGATGAGGGTGAGGGTGTTTTCATAACGGGAAGATCTAACAAAGCAAAATTACCAGCTTCACAGCACCACCTGTCAGTCAGACGTAGGTGGGCTCTGCTGTAGAAGAAAAAGGCCAGATTTTCCTCAAACCCCACATGACTTGATCAAAGTTTGATCTTCTTGATCTAAGACTTTCAACGAAGAACAGAGACATCTCGAGTCACTCATGATGATCAAACTGTTATCCTGTCTTACGAAGCCAAAGAGGAAAGTTATTCAAAGCCTGTCCTTCTCTATAACTGAACTGAATGAAGAAAAGTGCAGTAAGAGATGGGTGTGTCTAAGACGATTTGAATGGCTTATTAGCAGTGCAAGGACTGTGTTCAAAACTGTCTGAAGGAAAGTCAACAACGTTTGAAATAGTTCGTTACAGTTGAGTATGAAGTGACGCCACGTCAGGCGAGAGAAACAATAACATGGACGGTGTGTGTGTGTGTGTGTGTGTGTGTGTGTGTGTGTGTGTGTGTGTGTGTGTGTGTGTGTGTGTGTGTGTGTGTGTGTGTGTGTGTGTGTGTGTGTGTGTGTGTGTGTGTGCGTGCGTGTGTGCGTGTGTGTCACATAGTTATGCCGCCCAGAACATGTCCATGGAAATGAGAGAGCAGACACACTGGTAGGCAAGGCAACAAGAAGAACTGGATTACAGCTTTGCCGTCCTAATGTGATAAGAAATCTAAAGAGTCACCCTAAAAACAAGATCAAAGCCATTATACAATAGACCATCTTTCAGAGCTTAACTTCAAGAGAGGAAGTGGGCGCACATCCAGACTTACAGGATGAACAAGAAACATCACCAACCAAACAAATACTGGAATTTCAATAGTCTTAGGGCCAACTTTGCAGAGAGTCCTATGGAAAGGGACAGACTCGTACGAGACTTTTCCAATGGCAGACACAAATGAGCAGACACACATCAATTGAAATAAAACTTCAAATCTTTTAGGGCTTCACACACACACACACACACACACACACACACACACACACACACACACACACACACACACACACACACACACACACTCACGCAAGCACGCACGCACGTACGCACGCACGCACGCCGCACGTACGCACGCACGCACGCACACACAGAGGCACACACACACACACACACACACACACACACACACACACACACACACACACACACACACACACACACACACACACACACACAAGAACAATATTTGTTCCTTTCGCCCCTTTTGGGTATGGTGGAAGGGTGACTTTAAAGCAAAAACAGGAAAAGGAAAACAAACAAGCCGAAATAGAACATAATTGCTAGTCATTGCTGAGAGAGACCAACAATTTACAACACTGGGGATAATCTAATATACTTTGACAAGAGAAGCATTTGTTTTCGATGTGTGTGTGTGTGTGTGTGTGTGTGTGTGTGTGCGTGCGTGCGTGCGTGCGTGCGTGCGTGCGTGCGTGCGTGCGTGCGTGCGTGCGTGCGTGCGTGCGTGCGTGTGTGTGTGTGTGTGTGTGTGTGTGTGTGTGTGTGTGTGTGTGTGTGCATGGATATGTAGGTGCGGGCCCATATATGTGTGCACCAGTGTGTGATGTGTGTGTGTGTGTGTGTGTGTGTGTGTGTGTGTGTGTGTGTGTGTGTGTGTGTGTGTGTGTGTGTGTGTGCGCGCGCGCACGCATGGTTTTGTAACGAAATGCACTTGTTGTTTTCCCTATTTATTTAAGCTGAATAACACATTTACTGGATCGGCACTAAAAGTAATAATTGTAAATCTATACAGAATGAATACCGTTGTTTCTTTTCTGCCAAATGATCACGGCACTTGATTAAAGTGTAAGAAATATTAAGCATAAGGTACGCTTTGTATGATGAATATTTATCACGCAACAGCGAGAAAATTTCTTTGAGATCAGTGTGGGGATTTTAAGTGTGGGTCGTTGAAAATGACACGCACAACTGGCACGGTTATCTCGTGTGGTAACAATTTTGAATTCAAGTTTCCGATGTTTCAAGAGATGAAAAGGAATGCTTCTTATTTTTGGATGTCGATATGCTAAAACAGGCAACTCATTAGCTGATGTATTTAGACTAAGGATGGTTAACATCTCTAGACACCTTGACGAATTAGGAAACAAGAAAAGATGAAGAAGAGAACTGGAAGTGATTTCAATCTTGTTTCAGATTCAAATAAAACACTTAAAATTTCAAATCTGGAGTTAACCGTAAAGATCGAGACAGAAATTTGAAACCAAATACCAAACCTTGAAGAGAACTTTATCCATAGAAAAGAAAATTTGCTGGAAGAAAGTTTAGTGCAACGAAGCTTCGAAAATTAGATTATTATCTTATCTCAGTAGAATTTCTCGTAATAATATACGGACCAAAAAAACGGACTCAGCGCGCAGGTCGGAGTACTCTGAAATCAATAGTTTCAAAGAGAGGATTTCAAGAGAGAGATGCGCTTGGAAACCATACAGCTACACATAGCGTGATCATAACTATATTGGAAAGGCAACAAAAAATGATCATTTGAGGAAAAAAAACACCCTAGCAATTAAACAGATCTTCATACATACAAGTTTAGTTCCGTCACTATTATGGAAATTTGTTTTCTAATAGAGGATCAATCATTCCTTGAAATACAATGCTTTACTTGGAATATGTGTGAAAATAATCACTAGTTTAAGCTTCACGGAAATGAACGAAAAGAAAATACAGTGGTAACGTGATTTAGTTGAAAATATTCGGAATGAAAATAATCCTGCTTTGATCACAGAAAAGAAGCAACAACTGCAAGATATGAAAGTGCTCCGAACACAAGGTATGCCTGTTAGATCAGGAACAAGGTGCTTTGCAGGTGGTGAAACTGACATTCAGTGTTTGTACAGTTCGGATAAAAGGTTATAACAAAAAGATATTTACTTTTGTTAAAAATGCACATGATAAATGACGTTCTAATATTTGATTGTGACGACTGCGGACATCAAAATATCATAGACATTGACCTAAACACCTTTCCTCCACAAACGTATTTTTCCCAATGAGAAAATCAGAGAACTGAGTGATTGGCGACAGTGTTGAAGAATTAATATCAATGAGAAATGACAGAGGTCCTGGATAGGATGGTTTTACAACAGAATTTTACACACTATGAAAAACTGAATCTTCCAAGTAATGTCTTTAAATTGATAGGTGAAATGTCTGTAGTCTGTAATCCACAGAGAAGGTATAATCATGTAAACCAACACACACACACACACACACACACACACACACACACACACACACACACACACACACACACCACACGCACGCACGCACGCACGCACGCACGCACGCACGCACGCACGCACACACACACACACACAAATTACTTGTAACCCAAAACATAAAAAAACATGGTAGGTCGTAAAGAAGTGATGCCCGATTATCGTGTTCAATACAATACACAATTTTATTTTCGCCTGTATTTCAAACCATCTGTAAAAAGTTTTTAGGAATGTTACTAGTGAACAGCACACACGATGTACATATTGTATGAGAATACATTGGAAAACAAACAAACAAGCAAACAAAGAGATAAACATAAACAAAAACAGTTGCTTCATAACACCATGAAAAAAGCTTTTTGTGGTCTTAAATTTATGGGTAGACAACTAGAACATTTTTCTATAACTTAGGCTCACATATGATGAGATAGTCAGGCACATTTTATGAAAATATCAAGGCTTCTGTATTTGTGAATGGGTTATGCAAACCATTTTTTATATGCAGGGGTGTAAGACAAGGTGATCCACGATCCTCTTCTCTATACTTGATCTATGTAGACATTTTGTCTGTGATGATACAGCAAACGAAGTATACTTAAAGGATATTTGACAATAAAACAAATGAAAACAAATATAAATGAATAAAATACATGGCGTTAGAATAAAAAGTAATGAAATGCTTTCATTTTAGTTCAAAGATGATATCACTCTCTGTTCAAACGGGACGTCTTCAATGCAAGCTAGCCACACATTATTGAAGTCTGCGAATATGTCAGCACTGATGAAAACTTCTAAAATATCCAAGTGTTCAGGATAAGTATCAATCTAATTCTTAAAGACCTGTTACTAAAGAACAAAAGATTCTCATGGGATTCAGGAATCCTGATGTTTTCAAGAATTATTTTGCAACAAACACAGCTGAAATTACCGTTAGTAGTTTCCAAATCAAGCTAAAACTATGAAGTTGGTATTAAGTTGTAGAGCAGAAGTCAGCTTACTCCGTCAGGTAGCATCAGCGTTGTGCATGTTCTAGCTTTAATCTCAATGCTTCCGATACTGATTTTTAATGTTTGTCTTTAGTAATTAGACGAGGAAAACAACCAAGACGGTTAAAATATGCCATTGGAATTACAACCGGACATTAATTTGTGATGCTGCAGAATTAGATCTAGTATTTGTTTCTTCTTCTTTTATCTCTTTGCGTCTCTTTTTTGTTCAAGTTATGTTAAGTGCCCATGTACCTTCTTCCTGTTTTGCATTATAGCAAATAAGCTTTAGTGTTGATCTGATGTCCATGCGATGCTGTATTTTGATGCAGAGGTCTTGAATTTTTTTTGTGATTATTGTGTTGCAAATTGTCAAAAAAGAACTTTTATTACAAGTGCATCCCATTCGTCCACCCCACCTCCGTAAATAAGAATGGTTACAAACAAACTCAGTCATCTGTTTGTTTCATTGCGTTATCCATCAGATGACTTTTCCGAGTTAGCTTGATGGATTACGATTAGAATCTAGTTGAGCTGAAAAAAAGTAGTTATATGCAAAAGTTAAGGGGGGGGGGGGGGGGCAGCATTCAACATGCTAGTTTTTTCCATTCTATTCTTCCAGCATTGAAATTGAAATGGGTGGGAAAATTAAAAAGTTTTGAACATGAATTAATCGCCGAATTCATTGTCTTTTAACCCGAAAATCCCAAAGAAACAAACGAAAAGGAAATTGCACGTAAGCAAATCCCATCCTTTCAGTGTCCGTCCCTCTTTCCAGTGTACTAGTGTCCTGATGTGTCAGTCAAACAGACAGTAGCAGTGATCTTGCAGGTACCATTAGTGTTAAAGAACAGACACTCCATACAGAAAACTTTACGAATACAGACAGAATGACCTACTTGGAAGAAACGGTAAAGATCAGAAATGATGGCCTGTCGGAGTTGAAGGAAGAGACGAAAGACAGCACTACATGCAGCAAAGGGGTTTAAAACCGAAATCCTGACAATCCGTCGTGATTATCGCACTGTTGGTGCTGTTGATCAACATCTGGAAAATCGGACTGATATCTACCTGTGTTTTCATTGCATTTACTGGTCCAATACAATTCCATGATCTGGAATCCAGTCACCATATACTTTCTAGTAATGTGTTAGTGATGTTTATTTCTAACTTTTGTACATGTACAGTCTCCCAGCCCCTTTGTCTCTCAACCATGTGAATGGGCTTTGTAAAGCTTATTACAATAAACCATCATTCATTCATTCATTCATTCATTCATTCATTCATTCATTCATTCATTCATTCATTCATTCATTCATTCATTCATTCATTCGTTTATCCATCCATAGTGTCCCTGACTAAGAGAGAAGGCAGTACAGCGCAGATGAAATCACTGGATTATGCTGCCGCACGCAATGACAGCTCCTTGCGGGAACTGAAACTAAAAAAACAAATAAACAAACAAAAACAAAAAACCACAACAGCCACCTCCCCCACCCTTCCCTGTCCTACCTCCCCACCATCTCAACCCTTCCCCTGTCCGAATTTCATTTCAAGTCACTAATAGAAGAAAAGCTGTTGGTGAGAGGAGAGCGTGCTGAGCGCTTCCAGTCGTACAGATTTGGACCAAGGGGACTGAAGCAAAAATAGGGGGAACAAAAACCTTGCGCGCCGACGCCATTACCTTGGCCAAATGAAGAGTTCTTCCCCATCAGAAGCTGTCTTCCTCCAAACTGATTCTTGTGCTTATGATTTTTGTTTCTTGATGCAGAGTAACTTGATGCTCCGACAACTTTCTCCTTTACTCAATAAACAACCGATGTTGAAATTATATTGGGTTGTAATGTGTTTTGTTGTATGTGGCATTGCATGGTAAAGTAAAGTGTGGCATTGGAACGCGTAGTAGTGTATGGTATCGTAAAATGATGAATTGCAATGTGTTTGCCTTGTGAGTTATTATATGGCATTGAGGTGCATTGTATTGTGTTATATTGTACTGTACTGCATTGTGTTGCGTTGGATGGGAATGGCTCGGGTTGAACTGTTCCGTATGATCCTTGGAACCACTTTCTCTCTGGTGAAACTCGAGTTGCTCATCGACATAGAGAGTAGCATCCCTATGGCACAGCGCCGCACATAGTTATTTTTTCGCCTTCGTGTCTTCTTCAAACAATCCAAGTGCTTTTGTTTTCGTTGTCGTAGGATCTTTCACCGGTGCTAAGCGCATGTCGCTTTCGAGACTTTGCTTTCTCGTCTTTTCCAAAACCGAAGTGAAGAGTTTAGTCAAAATGGGCGAAGGGCAAAGGTGAACTAATGAATAGTCGAGGGCGAAGAGGAAAAATCTGTCTCGCACAAGACTCGAACCCATGGCCCCTGGAGCCAAGCGCACATTTTCCAGAGAAAAATGAACGAATAAAGAACGACGAATAGAACCTCTTGAAAATATTCGAGTGGTCTTGAGGATAAACAAGGCTTGTAAGTGACTACGTCAATAAGCCAGTGATTAGTCTTTCAAAGCTCCGCTATGAATCTATACTATGGGACGCTAAGAACAATAAGTCCTCCACGGCCCCTCTGGGACTTTATACTACGGGAAATTAAAAAGACTAAGTCCTTCACAAGGTCCACCATGACATTATATCTTGCAACACTGCCGATCTTAAGCCTTTCACCGCTCCCCTATGACTTAACGTCATCGAACATAAAGACTGATCAGTGCTTAACTGCATCCAAGCGACTTTTTATACCACGGGACGCTAATATTGACAAGTCCTTCATAGCACCCGTATAACTTTATACCCCGGGACGCTAATATTGACAAGTCCTTCATAGCACCCGTATAACTTTATACCACGGGACGCTAATATTGACAAGTCCTTCATAGAACCCGTATAACTTTATACCACGGGACGCTAATATTGACAAGTCCTTCATAGAACCCCTATAACTTTATACCACGGGACGCTAATATTGACAAGTCCTTCATAGAACCCCTATAACTTTAGACCACGGGACGCTGATAATGACAAGTCCTTCACACAACACCCTGGGACTTTATATATCAGGACACTAATAATGATAAGTCCTTCACAGTATCCCAGTGACATCTTACACTACGGGACGCTAATAATGAGAAATCCTTCACAGCAGCCCCAGGACTTTACACCATGGGACGCTAATAATGAGAAATCCTTCACAGCAGCCCCAGGACTTTACACCATGGGACGCTAATAATGAGAAATCCTTCACAGCAGCCCAGGACTTTACACCATGGGACGCTAATAATGAAAAATCCTTCACAGCAGCCCCAGTACTTTACACCATGGGACGCTAATAATGAGAAATCGTTCACAGCAGCCCCAGGACTTTACACCATGTGACGCTAATAATGAGAAATCCTTCACAGCAGCCCCAGGACTTTACACCATGGGACGCTAATAATGAGAAATCCTTCACAGCAGCCCCAGGACTTTACACCATGTGACGCTAATAATGATAAGTCCCTCACAGCACCCCTAGGAGTTTATACTACGGGACATTAATAATGATAAGTCTTACGCAGCAAAACTTCGATTTTATACCCTAGGGCACTAACGTTGATAAATAATTCAAAGCAGTCAGACAAACGGACAAAACGGACAAGAGCGAAATTGTACCCTGCCCTCACATTGCACCGTCTGTGCGCAGGTGGGGGTACGCTTAGTGTCCAGGGTTTTAAGTTCACGTACATCTTTTTGTGTCTGCAAATCTTACTGTTAGAAACACAGTGTATCCCAGCTAAATTCCTATTAAAAACGAAAAATAAAGAGAAGAAAGAAAAAAAGAAGAAGAGAAAATGAAGAGAAAAAAGAAAGAAAGAAACGAAGAGTGATGAAAACAGATAGAAAGAAGAAAAAGTAGAGGAAAGGCAAAAAAAAAAAGAAAAGAAAGGAACACATGGAAGTGAAAACGTGAAAGAAGGAAGAAAGAAAGGAAAGGAGAAAGGAAGGAAGAAAGAAAGAAAGAAGAAAAAAAAGAAAGAAAGAAAGAAAGAAAGAAGGAAAATAAAACAGAAGGAAGAAACAAAGAGAGAAATAAAAGGAAAAGACAACAAAATGAGAAACGAGAATTGGCATGAAAGAAGTTATGAAACTAAAAACACACGAAAAAGAATAAAAAGGAAGACAGAAAGAAAGAAAGAAAGAAAGAAAGAAAGAAAAAAGGAGGGGAGGGTTAGTGTGTAAAGAGCTAGTCAGACGAAAAGGTGACTTCCACACGTTTCGGACCTCCCGCTCCTGTCTCCACCTCCTCCACACCCTTACGTCCCAAATCCACTCAGCAATTTGTACTCCTGATGCCAGAAGGATTGTTGAGAGCTTAAAAACCGTTCGTCTTCGTTGGACATATCCTGATGGTCAGGAACAATGAACAAGTGGACATAAGTGCCCACTACTGCCCATCTCCTGAAATAGACGTTGGTAATGATAGTGGATCTGGCGCCTCCTTCTGTAATACTCATCGACTTTCCAACATATTCACATATGCTCCTCCCGCCCCCCCCCCCCCCCCCCCCTCCTACCCTCCCATTCATGTCGCGTCTCAATTCAGCATCCCCGTCCCTTCCAATCTTTCGACAACCTGTGCTCGTTTAGTGAGTGCATGACTCGCATCCCACTCAGTCCCACCCACCCAAAACAGTCGATCTTGGGCAGTCTTAGTGAAAGAAGTTCACAGCATGCAGTGCATGTCAGATCGTCATGAGACAACCCACAAGAGAAGACACTGCACCGTCGCTTAGTCTTGTCGGTGGTGGAGTGGTCAGTAGCGCCTGTTCTGATCCAGCTGCGATATTCCTTCGACTAAGCGCCCTTCTGATAACGGTAATGGCTGTGTCGAGGAGTCAGCGTGAACGTGAGTGGGCTCTCTCTCTCTCTCTCTCTCTCTCTCTCTCTCTCTCTCTCTCTCTCTCTCTCTCTCTCTCTCTCTCCTCTGAAGCGAGATCGTCTTCTACGTTCATTCAGCGCGTCCCCATGAATTTGCCGTCACTGGACACTCTGAAATGGACTCAGCAAGTGACTGATGTGCAAAGAAATAAGAAAGAGAAGTCCCCTTGAAAGGCATGAGGGGCACACGATTTGATCTTTTTGCCCCTGAAAAAGACGCTACTGTGGAGATCCGTTCTGCTGTTGCTTTTTAGCTGGACGTGACTTGTGGCCTTAGCTGTCGACAGCCACGAAAAAGCCTTTTTAGCTGGACGTGACCTGTGGCCTTAGCTGTCGACAGCCACGAAAAAGCCTTTTTAGCTGGACGTGACTTGTGGCCTTAGCTGTCGACAGCCATGAAAAAGCCTTTTTAGCTGGACGTGACCTGTGGCCTTAGCTGTCGACAGCCATGAAATAGCCTTTTTAGCTGAACGTGACCTGTTGCCTTAGCTGTCGACAGCCACGAAAAAGCCTTTTTAGCTGGACGTGACCTGTGGCCTCAGCTGTTGACAGCCATGAAAAAAACCCTGCGTGGTTGACTGCAGTACAATTAGAATAATAATTAAAAAAAATATTGCACATAAAACTAATTCACATCCAGTTACTCCGGGTAGGACCTGACTGGGGATGAAAATAATAACATAAATATGATGGTCTGACGGAGTTTGGCTCTTGAATATCCCCGCCCCCCAACCCACGACGATGTCTACAAACTCACGTCGTCCGGTTAATTACGCCATATTTTCGTCACCGTTTGGAAAATATCTGGTCAGCAAATACTGAAAAGCATCCTTCAAATATCAAGGGCAGATTCCAAGAACCCAGCCTCCGAAAATTACAATCAGGAGCGATTCGCTCGCTCTGACAGCATTCAACCACCCCCTCCTGTTCCATCCCTGTCCTCCATTCCCTATATGCCTCGAGCTGGAACCTCTCCCCCTCCTTCCCCCTCCCGTCTCCTCTACTGCTTCCTCTCCCTAATGCATCAGGCAACAGATGTTGAACTGTCAGATTGAATTATTTCTTGGATATGGAATAGGTCAGTGCAACGGTGTACATCATTCTCTCTCTCTCTCTCTCTCTCTCTCTCTCTCTCTCTCTCTCTCTCTCTCTCTCTCTCTTCTCTCCTCTCACACACACACACACACACACACACACACACACACACACACACACCACACACACACACACACACACACACACATATGCACACAAAAAAACCGAGCAAACACACACACGCGCGCGCGCGCGCGCGCACACCCATGCTTATACACTCCCATACTTACAAACACACACACACACACACACACACACACACACACACACACCACACACACACACACACACGCACACACGTACGCACGCACGCACGCACGCACGCACGCACGCACGCACACACACACACACACACACACACACACACACGGTAAAGCGCTTTGCTAGTCAGATCCACACAACCCCGTCCCTCCCTTTCACCGACGCATCCGGCAACAGAGTAAAACTGTCAGATTGAATTGATTCTTCAAAATATATGAAATGGGTCAGTGCAAGGGCTTATATCAGTCTTCTCTGTCTGTCTCTGTCCCTCTGTCTCTGTTCTGTCTGTCTGTCTGTCTGTCTGTCTGTCTGTCTGTCTCTCTCTCTCTCTCTCTCTCTCTCTCTCTCTCTCTCTCTCTCTCTCTATCTATCTCCCTCTCTCTGTTACACACGCACATACTCGCATTCTGCTCTTACATTCTCTTTCTGTCTGTCTGTCTGTTTGTCTGTCTCTCTATCACACACACACACACATACACACACACACACACACACACACACACACACACACACACACACACACACACACACACACACACACAACACACACACACACCACCTCCCTTCCCGAATGAAGAACAAAAGCTTCCCTTTATCCCTGGAGGAACCCGAGAGAAAACATTCTTTAATATTGTATGGAAGATATAAAGCGGATTGGTAGGTACATTTTGTTAATTTAAGAAAATTTCAAAAACTTCCGTGAGCAAATTATGAGATGACAAAAACACCAACAAGGGTTCTAATTTTATGAACGGACTGACAGGATTCATGTACTTAAGAAAAAAAAATATTGCTGTTTAAATCATGATAACTTTACGTGGGGGTGGGGGGTGGGGGTGGGGGTGGGGGTATTCAGTACATACTGTGTAATAATTTTGAAAAAAAAAAAAAACGGATCTCGGATCCACCGTCTGATCCGGATTCGCCGACACGCATCTGCACCAAAATTTCATATCTTGCTCCATAGGCAATAACCCACCTCTCCACCTAGTGTTCTTAAAATTAGTTCGGTTGTTTCTGTGTTATCTTGCTGACATACAAACAAATCAGTAGATGTGGGTGAAAAGAACCTCTTGAGAGAACTATAAAAGGGGCATTCTGGCTCATCCGCTCTCAACCAGTTTCGAGCGGCTGACTCCAGAATGCCCCTTTTATAGTTCTCTGACAAGTAAGACTTTAATAACCAAAAAATAACGATTTTACAAACAAACATACTGTGTAGGATTATCCGTTTTCAATACTAATTTACTAAACCTTTCAGATTTTAGTTTTTGTTTAATCCTTTGTTTTTCCTGGTCATTTTCAATAACATCATTTTCACGCAAACATTCTTCAAATGAGTCTCTGTCTTTCATGTGAAATAAAACTACAGTCTTTAACTGTTCTCTAAAGTCTTTTAAAACTGAGTTATATTTTTGACATAAAATCCACACACTTATCCTAGCATGTCTTCCACTAAAAGCTAGTTTTGATAAAGTGTTTCTCTTTTTAACTATGTCTCTTTCTGCCGAACAGTCATCTATAATAAATAGGGTCTGCGTTCCTTCAAACAGTTTATAAAACTGTTCTAAACACTCACTCAGTTTATTGCTAGGATCAAGTAAATATATGTTATCATCTGTCCATATAAACCTTCTATCATGATATGCTTTGTTCCATTCAAGTGTTGGACAGAAAATCACAATATGATCAAAATTATAGCGATAAACTGTTTGTAATAAGTCTAGGACAAATATTGTTTTTCCACAACCAGTCTGTCCACAAATCAATGAACAATGAGGAGTTTTTGTCATAAAGTTTAACTGCTCCATAGTTTTTATAACAGAATTTAATCTAATCCAGTTATTGTTTTTATCATACTCTCTGTCAGAACTTGTTCAGTATAATAAAACCCTATGAGGCCTAAATGTGTAAGATTAATCCAATTCAGTTCTGTAAGATTGTTTCTATTTAAGTCAACATTGATTTTGTTGCTTGTTGTTATGACCTTAATATCCTCACCATTGTGAAGAACGACGATAGTAACTTTAAGACGTTTAACGTCTAAGTTTTGCCAGCTAATATTAATTCCTTTTATAAGGGCGTCACTAACGCCCACAACCCCATCCCTCTCCACATCTTTAAAGACAGAAATTTCAAATATTATTGTGAACGTGGCTCCTAATTTTCTGCTTGGAAAGAACTGTAATTTTGTAGAAGCTTCCTTTAAAACCGTTTCTCTTCTGTGGAGGATGTACTGTTTATTCCCATACGGCGTTATTTCAATCTCTTTCCGACTATTGTCGTCTGGCATAAGACTTACATGTAAAGGGCCAGAGTTGAATGCTTTTCTGAAACTTTTTTGACGGCTAAAAAATGTAAATGGACTTATGAATTCAAATTTTATGTCCCATTCTAAATATGGTTCTAAGTGCCATTTGCTGTCAGGTTTTCGAACTATTTTATATTCATACTGACCAGCATTATTTGCTTCTACATTACGCAGTTGCTCTAGTTTAGGAAACTTTTTGTTGTCGCCAACCTCTTTGCGTTTATAATCACCATCTTTAGTTTACTCAAAACCATACAAAGCGCCTATTTCACCATTCTGTTCAAAGTCCGCAACGTCTGCAAGGTCTTTTAATTCTAAGATTATACACCTCACAGGCGCTAATGTAACTCCGGATTCTTCTGGTCCGTGCGACATTATTTTTTAGTACAACGTATTATTTTATTTCCAAAACAATGTGCAGGTTATCACATTTCACGACTTTTCCCGTTTTGTCTGCAATTTTTATATTAAATGATCCGACCCTCCCACAAACTAATCTTTTAAACTGTAAATTAGGGAATTGTATAATTTCATAATCGCAATATGCAGCTTTCCCTGATGGAAGAGCTCTTAAAACAGTTGAGGGCCTTCCATCATATAAGTTTTCATCAGTGCTCAGCTCGTCTAAATGAACATAGAGTAATGAATGTAATGCAAGATCGAGCGGACTTTCCCCCTCATAAGTAGTTTTGTCTGGTGTAACACTAAAACTATGAGTGGGCCGATTGGTAGTTGTAAAGCCTAACATTTTAGCTAGCTCTCTATCAAAATAGTAACCTACTTCTTCTTTTTCAGGTTTGAAGGTTAACATTGTTTTTAGATTTGCATTGTTAAGTTTGAGAGTAATGTCGAAGTTACTCATTGCTTCTTTTAGTGAGCAAAACCCGTAATAACCATCAGGTATTGTTAACTGGCTAACTAATTTTCCTTCATTATTAAATTTTTTAATCTTATTATTCTCCTTGGATTCAGTTATATTAAACCATACGACTTTGTAGAATATTTCATGGAGCGCGACCGTTTTGGTTCCGCAATTGTTATCAATAGCATGTTCTAAAAAGGAAGGACGGTCTTGGGTTGTTATTGTTACAAACATTTTTTAAACAAAATAAAAATGACTGCATTTAAATATACTGATGCAAAATATTCTGCTGGGCCGCACTACAATCTTAAAAATATAACAACTGACACCCTTGTCATTTCTGTGACTCAGTCTGACGCCTTTCAAGTAAAGGTTAGTACTCCATTAAACAGATATCTTAACCCCCCTATTAAAAAAGACTACATCGCAAAAGTGTGGTTCAGTCATCCGATGCAGTTTTATCAGAACCAGTTAAACTTTGCTGTGTTTTGTGCATCAACTGGGTGTGGAGTGTCGTATGCTGATCACTTAAATCATCCTGATCCTTTGGTGAGGTCAGTGTACAGATTTCATTTCTATTACCCCTTCAGACGTATTTTGACTGAACTGCAAGCGCCATTGCCAAATGACAAACCGTTTAATCCATTCAGCAACAGAATAGACATGAAGGCTTTTGAAAGGATTTGTAACGAATTCAATATTAAGGCTAAGACAGCCTTTAGACAAAAGTCGGATCTTAATCATGGCCTAGGCACTCCTTATTTTTGGGGCGTGCACAGAAAGTATAACTATGCCTGGAATCCTCCTTACACATCTTTCTCTTCAGGCACAGCTGTTCACCTAGGGTCCATAGAGCAAGAGCATAAAACAGCATGGACAACATTTATCTTAGACGCTTCTAAGGGCCTAACTAAAGCAGGAATAGAACGAATAAACGTCTCTGTTCGTACTTACGTTTGGTGTTTGCTAGGCTCGCAAGCACAAACGAGATCGAGCATAACTGATCCTTCTACTGGTTTTGATGCACAAAAACAATACTTAGCAAATTTAGAGGACGCCATTAATTCTACAGTTGATTTACCTTCAAGTATTAAAAGGTACCAAAATGTTTTACAATTTGCAAGATCGAAAGTAGACTTTGCTGTTGGCACTGGTTTATACATGCTGCCTTCTGACCTCAGGCTCCAGATAGGACAATAATAAACTACAATAATGAAATCCTTGTGGCAGGCAATGAACAGAAGGTCGGAAAAAACGAAATAAATTCTGAGCCAGTAATATTGCAAGCAGTAAACAAACAAGTCGACCCCCCAAGAATAAGTCATCCAATCCTTGCGGTCCAAAGCCCAGAGACCGTCAAAAAAAATAATGACCATGAATATGAAAAGACAGCGCTTGTTTTGGATTAAATTGCTTAGGTTTACTTGGTCTTTATCTTACTAAAAATAAACCCAACATTAAAGAACTAATGTCCAAAAAGTGCTCAGCCAAAACCCAAACTACTTTCCCCGTTTAGCAAAACCAGCAACAACCCCCCCTAATTACCGGTAAAGCATCCACGGCCCCGGCTATTTTTTAAAAAGAAAATTTATAAGTTTTTTTTTAAAATACAAACAAAAAAAAATAAAAAAAAAAAAAAAAAAAAAAAAAATAAAAAAAAACGCTTGCTAATTATCCTTCTCCTAAACAACGTTCGTTTTCTTTCTGCTAGCGTGGGTTCTTCATAAAAAAATTTTTTGGATAGTTTCTTTTAATTCTGTCGCTTGAGATCGAAATTGTTCTTGTAATTGACAATTTTTTAGTATTCTGATTTTTGTATTTTAAGTTTCTTTATTTTTTGGGGTTTTTTTTTTTTAACAGCACCCTAAGTTGGCGTCATCAGCCATCGATTTTTTTCTTCTTCTTTTTTTTAGTCTTTATTCACCCACTTTGCCCGCCCTTTTTTTTTTAATTCTCCTGGTTTCTAAAGCATTTTTAGGGGCCACTATTTTTTACAGGGGCAGGGGGGCCGAGTATATTTTTTGGACTGTTTCTTCTGAAAACCCTGTTTCCATCTATATTTTTCTGCTTTTGACTTAAATTTTTAAAGTTCAATGTTTTGTATTTGGCTACTTTTGGGATTCTTAGTGTGTTTTGAAGTTTGCAACTCCCTCCTTTTAAAATTTTTTGGTTAGCAATGCCAAGGCGATTTTGTCCCTTTGCAGGGTCTTTGCTAATTTCTCAGGGCTTTAAACTTTGATGGGTTCCGTTTATTTTGTAAGCGAACAATTTTCCCCTTTATCGTTTTTCACTACAAAGGGCCTCATCTTTTATTCAAATATTGGATTTTTAAAATGGGGGGTTTTTAAAAGCCTAAATTTTGGTACAATGCTCCGCCCGTATTTTCTTTTAATTCATCCCCAATGAGATCATTGAGCATGCGTATCAAAGGAGCCTTTTCACTCATTCTTCCAATAAAAAACATCAAAACTTCTTCGCCTTCAATCCTGCCATGTTTTTAAAAAAATTAACTTTTTTTTTGCTTCAAAAAAATTCACAACAATGGCTCATTCTTGACCGCATAGAAGACGAAAGACCCTTTTGGGGAAAAGGGGAAATAAACGGAATTTTACGTTCCAAATAATCCACACTTTTGAGGGGATCAAATTCTTATGTAAAATTTCCAGACCTAGGACCCGATGAATGATTGTGCCGGGATCTGCTGACTTATTTTCAAAATAAAACCGAATCAGCAACAGACCCAAACGGGACTTTTGGCAGAACGGGGGAGGGGCATCGTTAAAAAAATTTCTATAAAACTTGGGGGGCAAGAATTTTTTTCTTTACCAATGCAGACATTTTTTTAAACCCTTTTGTCTTGGCAACCCGGAACGAAAGGGCTGCTTTGCGTTTAAAGGAATCGAAAAAAAGAAGCACTAAAAATAGAATAGGCGCCGCAGATTTAAAGAGGGCAAAAAGTTGTAGCGAAAATTTTTGCGTATAAATCGCTTTTTTTTTCCCTTTAATTTGGAGTTGTTAATGCGCAGCGCCATATTTTAAAGGAGCATTAAAAGAAGATTGTAATGAATAACTTTTAATGAATACAAACTGTTATCAGTCATCAGACCGAAGAAAAGTACAGCATTTCTGACATCTCGTTAGAGTTTGACTTTTTAGCAACCCATTTAGCGGCTGATTCAACAATATCATCAAAATTAGAAATATATTAGAAAGAGTGATTCATCAACAACTACCCCAAAGCAGGGCAACCTAAAAGGAATTTTATTTTTTGTGCCGGGCAAGATCGCTTAAAGTATTTTTTTGTTTGTAAAATGAAGAACCCATTAAAAAGGGAAGTGAAAATTTTATTAATCTAAAAAACGAAAGTACAATGTTCGTTTGGGGGTAAGCCCAACCAATCTCGCTAGCGGGCTTAGACTTTCAGCATTTTACGAAATAAAAAAATTTTGGGGGGGGGGAGGTGTAAACCCCCAAGGGGTAGCCCTTTGTGTCAAAAGACAAAACCCTTCACAGTGAAAGACTTATGATTATTTAACAACAAAAAACGGTTTATGGATTGACCTAAGACGACAGGGATAATCAGTTGCGAAGTGGAGAACTTAAGACGGAATAAACTTTAAAATTGTTAAAAAAAAGATGGCGATAAACCATTTTAATGTCATTTGGGTTTAATTATGTGGCACTGAAACTAAAAACAGATTAAAAGTATACATTACAAATATTTTTTTTAAAAAAGATGTCTGTTACGCTTTACCCAAAAAGAGCATACAACGCTAGAGTCCCAAAAGAAGGGTAGTAGAAGCCCCCCTAAAACCCTTTTAGATTAACCTTCGAAAGGGCAAAAAAAATTTTAAGAAAACCTTTCAAATAAGCAAAACCAAACGAGGTATTCTCTGTCTTCAATGATGTTACATTGTTAATACTGGAACACAATATAATGCTCTATCAGCGGGGACAAGTTTGGTCTCTTAGAAACGGGCGTAGGTGCCCCCAGCTTTACCCTGGCGGGGTTGTCTTTAGCTCTCTCTGGTTCTTAGGTAAGGCTGTGGGGGAAAAAAATTAAAAACTAAACCCCAAAAACACACAGCTATGGTTCAAATAATAACAGCTAAACTTAGCTCGTTCAAACGACAAAAAATAAAGGCAGTTACTCGCAACACGGGTGAAGAAATTTAGTCGTTTTCAGGCCGATTTATACTATAAAAGACAAAGTTGATCTCAAAAAAAAGGGAAGGCAAGTTTTTTCAACAGCCAACACCCCAACAATAAAAAAGGAATTTTAAAAAATAACGAGACATTAAACTCGTTTTAAACAGCTCACATTAACAAACCAAAGGGCGTTTATCTTTGTTTTTTGGTTCCAAAACACAAAAAGACCCTTGATATTGATTTGATTAGTATTTTTTTTAAAAAATTTTTAAATTAAAAATTTTGATTAGAAAAGAAACTCAACATGGATAAGATAATGAAGGGCCGGACGAAATTTTTTTGAAGGAATGCTTTAAAGGGGGAGCGTTTGTCAAAAGCTTTAAACGATATTGATCTAGAAGTCATTGATCCAACAAACTAAGGCAAGCGTTGTTCATGCTTTTTCTCAAATTTCCCGGCAAACTAAAAAATAGACCCGCCATTTTAAAATAATGTTACTGTTTTAATCGGGCTAATAACAAAAAGAAGAAAATCAAAAACTGGGTCTCGATCAACAACAGGTTTTTTTCTTTCTAAATGATTAACCCCTGTTTTGGGGACCAAAGCAAAACATTTGATGTGGCCGCTGAAAAAGCCAAAATAGAGCTCTGGTTGGGAGGGGCGAAGTCTTGAGTTTTAGATTAAAACAGGGTAAGTATGCACCAATTGTGGCAACTTTTCATTTCCCTGCCCCCGCAAAATTTGTCGCAAAAAGAGCAGTTCTAAACATAAAGAATTCGGACGACAATTTTTTTGTGGGGCGTTCTTGCAAGGGTGCTCAGTCCTAAAAACGCAGAGAAGTTCTAAATTTGAACCTTACGCAATGATCTTTAAATTTAGAAATATCCTTTCCCGTTGCGGGGATTCATTGTTTATTTGAAGAACAAACAAACCAATAACTGTTAATTAACACAGGGGTGAGGAAAAAAAATTACGCCGTTAAAGTGTCCAAGAAAAGCCAACAATTGGGGAACAGCAAAAACAGTTGACTTCTACGGTTTTTACCACAGGGCACCGCATTACACTTGATACGACAATGATAGACGGGTTTGCATATACTACAAAAAAAAATAGCAAACAAAATCTGTAGAAAATGTTTAACAAAAAAATTTCCCTTGCTCAAGCCCCAAGCGAAAAAGAAACTTGTATCGCCCTTGACGTAATCAAACAAAACTACCCCCCCCCCGGATCTAAAGTTAGTTTAAACGGAAACGGGGCAAACGAGTCATATTTTTTTACGCGACTTTAAAACACTCATTGTTCCTTATGAAGGCCAAACCCACGAACTTCCAAAAAAGCCTAGTGATAAACACCAATTTGTCTTTGCTTCGTTTTTGTCATTTAAAGGCGCCCTTCACGCCAGAATTATTAAGGGGCCCGATTTCAAAATACTTCTTTAAAAGCAGCAGCAATCGAATAACTGTTCTAAATCTAAACTTTCTGAAATCGTAATGACGCCCCAAAACCAACAACAGTATAAAACAGCCACACATTGTTTTATTTTTGTTTAGAACTAAAAACTAAAAGTGGGAAGCCAAACCCACAGTAAGAGACCATGATCAATTAGCGGGAAAATTCAGAGGGCACGCACAGTAAATGCAACTTTAAATAAACTTTAAACCTAAGAATGGAAGCGCCCATCTTCTTTCAAACTTGCGAGTTTTCACTTCATCTTATAAGCAAGCAGAACCAACGCCTTTAGGATAACAGCATTGCCAGTCATCAAAAAAGTACATGTGTTTCACTTTAATACATGTCCCTTTTTTGACTTACAAAACCTGAGGGCTTAGAGCACTGGCCATTCCTTAAATCCCGCCCAATAACGGGAAAAATTTTTTACCCAAACCCCGTTGAACGCGTTTACCCTTTTGAGTACATGAACAGTTGGGGGAAAGGGTTTTTTGAAGCCACTTCCTCCCAAAGTTGCGTTCTGTCTAGTCTCAAGGAAAGGGCATTAGCGTTCTGATTACCCCATGTCAAACGGGCAGAAGTTTTGATGTAAAAAAAGTTGGGGGGAACTATCAGACTCATACTTTATGGGGCCCAGTTGTTTTTTTGGCGACTCTTTGAAAATTCAGAAAGCCTGTTGAAACATTATAAAGGATCCTGCGCATTTCATTTTTGCGCCCGGATGAGTTGGGGCGCTTTCCTAAAAGAACGGAGTACAGATTGATTTATTTTTCCCCGCCAAAGATTCAGATGATTGAAAACGGTTTTCGGGAAAGGGAAATTGATGGCGTCCCCATTACTGTTAAAACAAACAAAATACTTGGCGCCCTTTATCCAAATAAAAGGTCTAACTATCTTAGTATTTTTGATGCAAAAACTGTTGGGTGGCTATGGGGCAATCACTTACACGCAACTTTAAATGTACAAAGCGCCGGTACAAATAATGCAAAGACATTAAAGTGGTTTAGCAATTACGCCGATCGACAGCGCGGTTTCATTCTAGAATTACTTTGAATATCCTCATGAAATCCTGACCTACATAATGACACCCCTTCTGCAGAAAGTTAAAAATAATCCAAGAGAGCCCCTAAACTTGTGCCAATCTTCGCGACAAAAAAAATTATTCTGTCATTTCAGACTTTTACAATTTTATTTAAACATGCTTTGAAGCTAAAAGCTTTCATCGTGTAATTGCCCTTTTGATCAAGAACAGTTCATGAAACCATACATCATGAAGAACATGATCTTAGAATAAATCCCCAGATCTTCAGAAAAAGACTTTTTAAAAACGAGACAACGTGTTTGGAAAACTAGGAAAATCCCCACAAGCACAAAAATTTAGATTTGGGCACCAGAGAACAGCAATTAAGCTGACTTAAAAACCCAATTATCAGACTTTAGAAATTTTCAGATCACTTTTTTGGGATAAAAGATAAAAAAAAGAAAATCAAATTGGGAAATCGTATTTTTTGGGGTTTTTGTTTTAGAATTATCAAGCTTTTGATGTTAGAAATTTCTTTAGACTACTTTTAAAAACCCGATCCAAGGGCCAGAGTTTTTACAAGAAATAGTTTTGTTTTAGATACCCCCACTGAAGACATCTTAAAGACGGAAATAAAAGGGGAAAAGGGGAGCGGGGTGGATGAACATCTGTTATCCTAAAGATTCGCCTTTACATTCAACTGTTAATAAAAGGTTTTTGGAAAGTGAAGATAATTTCGGAGGGGGATCAAGGTTGTTGGGTTTAAGTCGAAAATGTACATATTTTGAGCCCGGAGAAAACCTTAAGAAACAAAAGGGAAATTTTTCGCGTTTGTTATCAAAATATAAAAATACAACTACAAAAAACTTGTTCAATAAACAAATTTTTTACATGAA
>CM031609.1:28263783-28277167 GCA_018398815.1 Conus ventricosus | reverse complement strand
AAAATTATTTTTATTTTAAAAAAGCAGTCGTTACCTTATCCAAAGAGCATACAACCAGAGCGCCAAAAAAGGATATAAAAACCCCCGACTAAAACCTTTAGATTAACAAAAAATTACGCAAATGCAACAAAAACTAGAGCAAGACCTTTCAAAATACAGCAAAACCAAACAAAAGGTATTCTGCTGCCTTTAATGCTGTTACATATGTTAATACTGAACATAAACTATAAGTGCCTATCAGCGGGACAAGTGTTGGTCTCTTAGCAACGGGTTTGGTGCACCCGCAGCTTTACCACTAGGGGGTTTGTTTTTAGCTCTCGGTCTGTGTTCATTAGCTGTAATGCTGCGGCAAAAAATTAAAAACTAAATTTCCAAAAGCACACAGCTATGGTCAACTAAAACAGCTAAACTTAGCTCGTTAAACGATAATAAATAAAGCGCTAGTTGACTCAAACATCACAGATGAAGAATTTAGTCGTTAAAAGCGATTTTGATGACTAAAAAAGAAAAAAGTTTGATCTTCAAAAAAAGGAAAGGGCAAGTTTTTCTCAACAGCCAGACACAGAGCAGATAAAAAGGAATTTTTAAAAAAAGTAAACGAGACATTAAACTCTGTTCAAAAACAGCTCACATTAACAACAACAAAGGGCATTTATATTTTAGTTTTGATTCCAACACAAAAAGACCGTTGATATTGATTCTGATTAAGATTTTTTTTAATTTAAATAAAATTTTGAGTTAGAAAAGAAACTCAACATGGTTTAAGATATATGAAGGACCGGATGAATTGTTGAAGGAATGCTTAATGAAGAGCGTTTGTCAAAGCTTTAAACGATATTGATCTAGAAGTCATTGATCCAACAAACGTAAAAGGCAAGTGTTGCTCATGCTATTTCTCAAGTTCCCGGTAAACTAAACAATAGACCCGCCAGTTAAAGTAATTTTTAGCTGTTTTAATCGACTATATAACAATAAATGAAAAAATCTAAAAGTCTGGGTCTCGACTCAACAACAGGTTATTTTTTCTCATAATGACTTAACACCTGGTTGGGGAACCAACTGCTTCACAGTTTGATGGGCCGCTGAAGAAGCCAAAAGAGAGGCTCTGGTTGGCAGAGGGCGAAGTCTTAGAGATCAATTAAAACAGGCTAAGTAAAGCACCAATTTTAGGCAAGGCTTACATTCCACTGCCCCCACATTATCGCAAAAAGACAGTTTTAACCTAAAGAATTCGGACGACAAAGTTTTATGTGGTGCGTTCTTGCAAGGCTGCATCACGTCCGTAAAAACGCAGAGAGAGTGTCTAACTAGAACCTTACAGCAATGATCTTAACTTAGTAAATATCCTTTCCTGTTAGCGTGGATTCCTTGATCATTTTGAAGAACAAAACAAACCAATAACTTTTTAATGTATACACATGGGATGAGGAAACAAATCTACTCCCGATTTAAAGTGTCCAAACACCCCAACAATGGGTGATCCAGGCAAAAATCATGTTAAATTTACTACGATGTTTTCACCAGCGGGCTACCGCATTACACATTGATACGAACAATGAGAAAGACTGTTAGAAAATATACTAAAAAAAAACATAGCAAACAAGAATTCTGTAGAAAATTTTTAACAAAATTCCATCTGCTCAAGCCGCAAGCGAACATAAGAAACATTGAAATCGGCCCAGTTGACTGAATACAGAACTAACTACGCCCCCACCCGGATCTAAAGTTAGTTTAAGAACGGGAAACGGATGCAAACGAGTCCCATATGTTGTTTACGCAGACTTCAATCACTCATTGTTCCTTATGAAGGACCAACCCCACAGAAACTTCCAAAAACAGCCTTATGAGTAATCCCATTGTTCATTTGCTTTCGTATTGTTTAGGTCAGATGGCGCCATTCAACGCCAGAATTATATAGAGGACCAGATGCGCAAAATAAATTCTTAGAACGCATGCAGCAATTTCGTAAAGCCTATTCTAATAATCTAAACTTACTGAAATCTAATGACGCCGAAGACCAACAACCGTAAACTCAGCCACGCATTGTTGGATTTGCGGTTTAGAACTAATTCTAACAGCGAGGAAGCCAAACCGACAGTAAGAGACCATGATCACATTAGCGGAAAGTTCAGAGGGGCAAGACACAGTAAATGCAATCTTCAACTAAACTTTAATCCTAAGACATGGAAGCTGCCCATCTTCTTTCACAACTTGCGAGGTTACGACTCTCATCTTATAATGCAAGCAGTAACGAAAGCCTTCAGGATAACATGCATTGCACAGTCATCAGAAAAGTAAAATGTGTTTCAATTTAAATACCATGTCTTTTTATTACTCCATGCAAACCTGATGGGATCATTAAGAGTCACTGGCCATGTCCTTAAAGTCCTGCCCAATACGGAAGAATATTTTTGACCCAACTCTCGTTAGAAAACGGCGTTTACCCTTATGAGTACATTGACAGTTGGAAAAAGTTTGATGAAGACACACTTCCTCCTAAAGTGCGTTCTGTTCTAGTCTCAGAGGAAAGGCATTAGCGATTCTGATTACCACATGCTCAAGATGCGTGCAGAAGTAGATTGTAAAACGATGGGAAGACTATCATGACTCATTCTTGAGTGGCCGATGTATGTTTTGTTGGCGACGTCTTTGAAAATTACGAAGACTGTATGAAACATTATACATGGATCCTGCGCATTACATTTCTGCGCACGGGATGAAGTTGGAACGCTTTCCTAAAAGATACTGAGTACAGATTGATTTATTGTCTAACCTGCCATGATTCATGATGATTGAAAACGGATTGCGTGAGAATTAGTATGCGTCACACCATTACTGTAAACAAACAACAAATACTTGGGACGACTATGATTCCAAGTAAAAGGTCTAACTATCTTATGTATTTAATGGCAAACATCTTGTATGGTTGGGCTATGGCGCAATCACTTCCACGACGCAACTTTGAAATGTACAAAGGCGCCCCGGTACAAATAATGTGCAAAGAAGCATTAAAGTGGTTGAGGCAGATTAGGGGACGCCTGATCGACAGCGCGGTTTCATTCTAGAAGTTGACTTAGAATATCCTCAAGAAACTCAGACCTACAAAATGACTACCCATTAGCTGCAGAAAGTCTAAAGATGAATCCAAGAGAGCCGCTAAACTTGTGCCTAATCTTCGCGTCAAAAAAAATTAAGTCTGTTCATTACATACTTCCAACAATTTATTAAGCATGCTATGAAGCTAACAGCTGTTCATCGATGTAATTGCTTTTTGATCAAAACAGTTCATTAAACCATACATCATGAAGAACACTCATTCTTAAACTATATCCGCAGATGCTTCAGAAAAAGACTTTTTCAGCTGATGAACAACAGCAGTTTTTGGAAGACTATGGGAAAATCCCCACAATCACACAGATGTTAGATTGGTCACCAGAGAGAACGAAGCAATTAAGCTACTTTCAAAATCCCTAATTATCAGGACTTTAGAAGATAATCATGATCACTTTTTTGGCATAAGGATGAAAAAAAAGAAAGTCAAATTGGACAAGTCCTGTATTTAATTGGGTTTGACTGTTTTAGAATTATCAAAGCTTTTTGATGTTAGAATCTTTATGACTACTTTAAACCCGCGTATCCAGAGTCCAGGAGTACTTTACACAGATACAATAGTTTTGTTAAAGATATCCCTACTGAAGAACATCTATTAAAGACATGGAAATAGAAGTGGCTACAGGGGCATGCGGGATGGTATGCTACATCTGATTATCCTAAGATTCGCCTTTACATTCAACTGTTAATAAAACGTTTTAGGAAAGATGAAGGATGAATTATCTGGAGGGTGATCAAGGAGTTTGTTGGTTTAAGGTCGAAAATGTAGCATTATTTGAGCAGCGAAAACCAATTAAGAAAGCAAAAGGACTATCTCGCCTGTTGTGCAGTCAAACATATCACATGACAAACTACAAAGAAGCATTGTTCATAAACCATACTTTTCATCATGACAACCGTAAAACTGCGATCTAATCTACATGAGATCAACACAACTGTTGTAACAAGAGAAGTCATTAGATAGAACCAAACACAAAACGATATTTGTTGCTCAAGAGTTTTCATATGCAATTGGGGACACTGAGAACAGCATAATTACAATATCATCTTCACACGAAGAGTTATATTCGGGCTCATATTTTTCCCCTGAAATTTATCTAGAAAATCAATCATATCATCTTCCAATCATTCAAATTTTTTCTCATGTTTGCTTGACGTGCTAGAATTTCTTTTATTATTTTCAAGATATTCTTTTTCCCATTTTTGAATAGTCAAATTTGGGATTTTGGGCTGTAAGTGATCTGGAAGCAGTGCCATGTGGCCGAATAATCCTGGAAATATGTTTCTTTAACAGCAGAATACGTAACCATGTATTCTCATATTAATTCCTTAAAAGCAGAACAACACGTAAATCATATATTCACGTATTATTTCCTAGGAGAGGGGTGGGGATCATTCTTGTTTCGCTTGTTTCGTTCTGAGCTTCCATTTAGACTCAAAATCATATGTAAATTAAAAATTAATAAGCAACCGGAAACTGTATCTGTTGTATTATCTGCAGTTCATCATCCTTCACAAAAGATCTGTGAGGAGCTGTTGTTTTGTCGTGTCAGTATTCTCGGAAAAATACACGGGCGATTCTTTTTTACAATTCTTTTTATTCATACGGATCAACACTCTCTCCAAACTGATCGTTGCCCTGATGCGAGTGTCCCCCCTCTGGCTTCCCCCGGTAAATAAAGACCTTACATTTATAAACCAAACGATTAAGTTTGCCGATAACTGGCGTCTTCAGCAACATTTATTGTTTGTTTTTTTTGATTGCTTAGTACTGGTTTTTATCCTCTTTAAATTCTTCATTATTCATTGCGCGCAAACTGAGGGCAGCTTCTTAACCCATTCTGTGTTGCGAGAATTGCAATCAGCTCTCTAATGATACTTGTAGGAGACAAGCCTTTCAATAACTGTTTGTTAAAGTTTTTCCAACCAAAAGGCCCTGTGATCTGTGAACTCCCGAATGCCTCTTTTAATGGTAAACTCTATGTTTTTAACAATAATTGATTCACTTGGCCTTTAAAATCTTTTCATCATCGACTTGAATCATGCGAGGAATAAGTTAGCGGGCCTCGTTGTATATCAGTTTGTATGGCACCAGCAACAGCAAAGAACTCTTTTGTGTTTAATGGTTCCGCATCTTTGTATCTGTAGCTGATGTCAATGACTGTGAATGCGTACTTAAAATCATTTTCGTCTAATCGTAACATGGGGTAAATATAGAAGGGGTCCATTTGATGTGTCGTTTGGTATGTATTCGCCAAAGTGTGTCTCTGTATTGTCTAGGGTGCAGGTAAATAATTTGCAAATCGCTTGTTTTTAGATAACCTTCCCTGCTGTATGTTCACGAACTCCCGCTGCTTTTGCTTAGCTTTTTATTGCCGGGATTCCCTTCAATATCCCTTTTGGCGAATAATAATTTTGTTCATTTTTATTCACCAATCTTATGTGCAACAAAATACACGACGACATGCAAAAATAACTAACACGATTTCTTGCATCTTTTGTTTTCTGATGGTATATAAAGTCCTGAATTTGGTGGGGAATGTCTCGATTTGGTTTTGCCTGTTACAAGATAATAATCTTTTATTGCTGGTCAACATTTTTAAATGTTAAGCCTGCATGACCCTGTTTTTTCAGTTTTGTTATTAATAAAATCTAACTGCTCAATTATCTGCTTTTCAATAGTGATCTTGTGCAGCTGCTAGTTGCTCCATAGCTTTGTTATGTCTTTTCCTCTCACCGTCATCCCGCAGTTTACTAAACGCATAATTACTTCCGCTAAAAGCAAGCGCATTAACCACAGCGCCACCAATCATCATTACGAGTGAAGCCATTTTTATAAATGTATTTTTTTTAATTTTTTACATATTGATACTGTCGGGAAATTTAAATTCCTTGCTTAACTAAAAAATCTTCGTAGCAAACGAAGCTGCAATGATAGCAATCAGCTTTGCTGAGTCTTCAAAGTCTAGTTTGCCAAGATCTGCTGGTTTAATTTTTAACAGCTTTTACCAAGCATTGTGTATCCTACACTTAGGCCTCCAATAACAGCAGAATGGTATACAAGGTTGGCAACAGTTTTTTCGGCGCTCATTTTTAAAAACAAAATAATAATTATATTTAGTAATAAAACATGAACAGCGATGATCTACTACAGCTACAGAGCGACCTAATCCGTCTTGGACTTACAAATGAAGAAGCTGATGACCAAGCTGTTATGCCCCAAAAGGAGAGGTTGTATTCTTTGGCAGCATGCGGAAAAACAAAAACAATTCCTCGGCAATGAATTCAGCATAGAAAAAAATTCAACAGATGTCGCCACAAGACATTATAAAGTATCATAACAGGTATGAAGCGCAACTAGGATCAAGAATGGTAAAAAGTGTTGGGCAAACGGCTCTTATTTTATACACAAACTAGTAGGCCGATTTGTTCCCATTGATTCTGAACAAGATTTTATGTATGATTTAACGCAGGATCCAGTTTTAACAAAGTCATTAGAGTCTCTAGGTTTGTGATCTGTATTACAGATTTGGAACATTATTATCGCCGTAATCATGGGATTAATTACTTTTAATCATATAGATTTTATTTCCCTTCAAAATGACCGAGCCAGAAAAATCAGCAGAATCAGAATCAGAAAACATTGAATCAGGTGAAAGTGGTCAGTAAAACCCCTCATCCTGGACGGGTTGCAGCAGGGAAAAAATTAGCAGAGTGGAACAAACAAAAAAAATTACAGTTACAATCACAGAATGAAAAAGTGCCAGAGCCGCAGCCAGTTGTTTCAATGCCAGCTATAAAAACGTCAGAACAAGTTGATTCGAGGCCTACAACAACAGGTTGCCTACACCGCCAAAGTCTTCACGGAATTTTCTTAAAACAATTGTCATTTTTGGCGGCATTGCTGCTGCTGGGGGTGGTTATTACGGTTATAAAATATATAAACAAAGACAGCGAAAACCGAAGCAGTCAAAAAAATCTCAACCACTAAATATAGAAGCTGAACAAAAAAGCATGCCAGAACCGCCAACAACAAAAGATCATTTTGATCCATTTCAGATGCAATAATACTTTAAGAACTTAATAAATAATTATAAGTTAACTTGAATAAGAACTTGGTTGTACTTAGAGGATAACTTAGTTATGAACTTGAGGTGACTTAAGTTAAGAACTTAAGGGTTGACTTGATCAAGAACTTATTAAGAACTTGAGGCGACTTAATTAAAAACTAATTAAGAACTTAGAAGTGACTTGATTAAAAACTTAACTAAGAACTTGAGGCGACTTAATTAAGAACTTAGAGGTTACTTGGTTAAGAACTTAGAACGCCTTAATAGCGGCTTAAATAAGACCTATGGCGACTTAATAAAACGTAAAATAAAAACACAATCCATTGTTACATTCTTTTTTGGGAAGACAACTCCTCTTCTCTTATTCTAAAAGGTGCTTCCTTTGTGCGAACCCTTCAATTATTGGCTTACAAAATTGCAGAGCTAGGGGCGTCGCATTTGTCGCTTTACTATTAGGCGACCGCCCAACGCAAATCAGCTCGTGTCAAATTACACAAAATTACCTAGCCAGGGCAGCGACGCGTGCCAGGGATCCAAAAATCTAAGTTTAGCCCCTAATAATATGTAGCTACATCCCGTTGAGTATTTAATTCATCAAGAGCACTTTCAATTTTGTTTCATTATCAATCAATGATTTTAAATTTTGTCCTTCTAGTTTTACTCTTTCTTCTTGTTTCACTCTTTGTCTCTTTATCTTTCTCAACTCTTTTCTCTTTTTTCGCTATTTGTTCTTCCAAATGTTCTTTTTTTAAATAGAATACTGGTGTTCCCGATGTTGTTGCCTGATCCGTCATTTTAAAACTAATTGCATGTCTCCAAGAACACGAAACTATAAACAGTGTCAATACCTTTTTATATGTCAACGCCTAGAAACAATGTCAACACTAAAAAAACAATGTCACAGGTCAAAGCAAAAGAAACAATGTCACACGGGTAGAAATATGTCACACAATCAGAAGTAAGTAACAAAACTTGCTTTGGCATATATATTCTTACAGCCCGAGCTAAGCTTGTTAACGCTGGCCGCCAAAGACCGCTGTGCCTGTTCGCCATGTCATAAAACCCAACACCTCAAATTAAGTAATGAGGCGCCAGCCTAATGCCGGGCCTCTGTATTCCATGCATAGGCCAACCCCACACTTAACTCATTAAGCTCTCTAGTTTCAGAACTCTGCACAATAGTAGGTGGGTAAGGCCGGCCGAATCATGTTTGTTTGTCTAACAGTTAAAGACGTAGTTTTATTTTACAATGAAAGACAGAGGCGCGTTTAATATATGTATGCATGAAAATAATATTATTGAAAAGTTTAGTAAATTAGTATTGAAAACGGATAATCCTACACAGTATGTTTGTTTGTAAAATCGTTATTTTTGGTTATTAAAGTCTTACTTGTCAGAGAACTAAAAAGGGGCATTCTGGAGTCAGTCGCTCGAAACTGGTTGAGAGCGGATGAGCCAGAATGCCCCTTTTATAGTTCTCTTCTTGTAAGGAAGTAACAGAATTACGAGCTTCGATCAACTTTGCCAAGTTTTTTTAACATTTGAAAATAAACATTTTGCTCCTTCTCTTCCCCAATGTGCGTCAGGAATAGAAATTCAGGCACATAAAGAGCTCGAATTGTCCGTAGGGAAAACGATAAAAACTATTCATTTTTTAAGATACAAAAAATATAGCATAAAAGATGAAACACTTAACCAACAAACAGAGTAACGTTTGCTCCCATGATACACGCCCACTACTCCAAACGAATGCTACTTACAATTTTTTGTAAATAAATGTCTTTCCATTTTAAGTCATGAATGAACCCAATTTATGACAGATACCCCCCCCCCCCCCCCCTCCCCCTCCATTCCCCACGCGTCACAATACTCTACCCCCTAGAAGATTTATAAAATGTATCCTGTTTGAGTGTTGCATTGCAAGGAAAGGTTAACCACAAACTGTCTGTACAGTAGGTTTTGATGAAACAAAAAGTACCCGAAATTGGGTTTAATGGAAAGGTTACAAGATATCTTTTTTTACAAATAATTCTTCCTGAGTCCGCCCAAAAAACAAACTAGGAATAAATTGCAACAAAACACGACGTTCAGGACAATGAAAACGGTAAGTGATTGGTCACTCTTGGTTGTCATTGTCGTTAACGTCATTTACCTTGCCTGAAGGGGACCTAAGAGGTCGAAGTGCGTCGTTATGTGTTCTGTAAATCGTTTGTCCATGACTGTCTCAGTAACAGTTATTCTAAAAGGAAAAAAAAGTTTTATTTTAGGCCTGTAATCATTTCACTTCGAAATTAAATATTAAAATAACCATTAGTGAACAATCGATAAACACAAAAAATCTATTCAATACATTTTGATGAAACCAAAGGTCCTAAAACTGGGTTTAAAGGAAAGGCTATTAGAGACTCAAAGTGTCTGAAGCACAGCATTATGGGTGACAGATTCATCCTTCTCCTTCTACAGCCTTATTTTTTCCGGAACTGAATCACGTACCCGTTTAACGCTGTGTGGGCAGAGAGAGCTTTCACGCCGTGAGAACCCGACACCACAAGGGAATGAACTCTGTATCGTCAGCTCTGCAGTGGAACACTCACTCTGCCCTTTTCACCGTGTGCAATAAATGTCAGATGGATTGGGCGCTTTTAAGCGGCTGCATTTCGCGCGATTCAAGGCCAATTTTCCCCCAATTCACTCTCAGGCGCTGCATGAGGCATGGGTCAAATGAATCGTGTGATTTTAAATGTTGAGACAGCACTCCGGAAAACGGCAAAGTAACGAACGAGAGAGAGAGAGAGAGAGAGAGAGAGAGAGAGAGAGAGAGAGGAGGAGAGAGAGAGAGAGAGAGAGAGAGAGAGAGAGAGACAGAGAGAGAGAGAGAGAGAGAGAGAGAGAGAGAGAGCAATCGATACCGGCCATTCATTATTAATGCAATAATATGAACCATTATTATTCTAATGAGAAAAAAAAATGTATTTGTTATAACTTTCTGTAAGATATGAATTTTGTAATGTCGACAAGGTTCATTCTATTCGCTCAGCATAATAAACTTTATAAATTCAACCAACTTCGACAAAGAAAGGCATGCAACATACGAAGTCCATAATAGTATTGAGTAAGATATCAACACACACACACACACACACACACAACACACACACACACACACACACACACACACACACAACACGCGCGCACACGCAAGCACGCACGCACTCACGCACGCTAGCTAGCGCACATACATAATGTTGAAAATAAGCGGTTGTTACAACTCATGGCAAGAAGTAATTCAACAGATGTTTTTTTTTTTTTTTTTTTTTGGGGGGGGGGGGGAACAACAACACCCTAAATAGCATAACAGGTTGGCGCTTTCCACTTCCTTATCTGTTCCCTCTCCTTCCTCCCCCCCTCTCTCTCTCTCTCTCTCTCTCTCTCTCTCTCTCTCTAACTCAGGGGGGTCAAGGTCAACGCAAGCTATCATGGCGACGTGTTTTGATTTCAGTCTCGCGAACAAATCAATTTAGGGACTCTTTTGCCATCAATAAGTGACATTACAGTGTTCCACCATCATGCCAGTGAGTGTGCAACAGTATCGGCAAATGACGGGCAGGTTTGTTTCTGTTCAAAGTGCCATTTTACGCCGTAAATCCTCGGTTGTTTAGACCCTTAGGCGTGCTGTTTCTCTTCAAGGATGTGGTACAATGGAAAGACACTTTGTGTGCCTGATGATAGACTTTGCAATGTACTCTTCTAAAACTGCAGTGTTCCAGCGTTCAGTGAACCCAGTTTACTGTCGTGCACGTTTCGGTGTACTGACTGCTGTGGTGCTGATTTTCATGTCCTGCTATCTGCTGGCTTGTGGGGACGTGGAGTCCAATCCTGGGCCCGGTACAACCACTGAAGATGACAGTCAGGCAGAAGACACCGCGCAGACTGGAGTGAGGGGGGAAAAGAGGAGCGAGATGGCTGACCTGTCCAAGCAGCAAGCAGCGCCGGACCTGCAGGAGTTCATGAGAGGGATGCTGGACATGCAAGCCTGCGTACGAAGAATAGAGGAAAAGCAGGATAAACAGTCTGAACGGATTAGCTCAGCTATGGATGACCTGAAGACATCATTAACGGATCAGATTGCCAGCATAGACCAGAAACACGCGCAGCTCCAAGAAGAAGTTATTGACCTCAGATCTAGGTGCGACAGGCTTCAAGAGGAAAATGAGCGTTTATGTGAACAGATGAAGGTCATGTGTGAAAAGTGTGATTATCTTGAAAACGACAGTAGGCGAAATAACCTGCTCTTCTTCGGGCTAGAGAAAACACAGGACAGGGAGGCTGGAACGAGTGTGAACGGCAGGTCAAGGCAGTGGTCAGTGAAGGGATGGGGATCACAGAAGACATCCACATTGAAAGAGCCCACAGAACTCACAGTGACAACGCTGTCGTGGTTAAGCTGCTGTCATTCAAACAAAAATCCTTAATCCTGAAAAGCGCCCGAAATCTGAAATCATCAGGAAAATTCAGTGAAGTGTATGTCAGGGAAGACTTTTCTGCCATGGTGCGCCAGAAACGCCAAGGACTGAGAAGCAAAGCGAAAGAGTTGTATGAGGCTGGGGAGAAGCCCAAGCTCAGATTTGACAAGCTTCTCACCAGAGATGGCATCTTCACCTTCGACCTGGAAGAAAAGAAAGTAAAAGCGATGAAGAAAATCTCTGCTTGGCATCCTGAGGAGGAAGACAGTAGTGAGGGAAATCCCAGCCAAAAGACGGGTACAAACATACGAGCAGACGCAGCATCACATGACGATCCCGAGCCGGAAGGATTCAGCGGATCGCGAACGGACTTCCCACCCCTGCCCCCACCCGACCGCACGGACGAAGATTTCGGCATTGCCACATCTTCCCAGCGAAGTTATTTGCTGCACACGTCGGAGTACCCAGATATGAATCGCACCAGTGTAAGGCCACCGAACCGTGACGGCGCGAGAGTGTCAGAGGCCAACCCCGATACGTCACAATCCAGTGCGCGGGGCGCACGGAGGAACAGCACTGCTCTCATGACGTCAGCAGCAAGGAGCCCTGTGACCACGCGGCAAAAAGCTCGTGCCACTTCAGTGAGCCGGCCTGAACAATCGGCACAGACACACATGCTGCAACAGTGGGTCAGATCGGGAAACAGGGGGCAGGCACAACAGCAGAGAGGGGGAGAGGGGGTAGGGGTGGTGGCCATGTTAGAGGGGGGAGAGGGGGAAACACAAACATTATGAAATAGGGGTGTGGCCAAAGCCTCAACGAACTAAAGATATGCACATGGAACTGCAACGGGTGGTTCCAGAAACTTGGTGTTAAAGACGTGGTTCAATCACTTCTTACATTTGACATATTTTCACTAAATGAGACATTTGTGGCCACGGACAGGTACGATTATACTGCGTTCCAAGATTATGATGTGTACGTTTCTAAAGCAGTGAAAATATCGGCGAATTCTAGGAATTCGGGTGGTGTGATGGTGTTTGTACGTAAGATTTTGTCAAAACTCGTTAGAAGAATTGATATTAAGTATGAACACATGGTGGTTTTGGAACTAGACAAATCGTTATTTTGCGTGAATAAAAACGTGTTTTTGGTTTGTTTATATATTCACCCGTATGACAGTAAATACTGGAACATTGCAGAACACGGTAATGGTATTGATGTGTTAGAGCAGGGCATTCTTGATTTATATGATTTGTCGGAAGATTTCTCTCTTATTATCATTGGAGACCTGAATGCGAGGACTGGTAGTGAGAATGCTCATTTTGCAGATGTGTATGTGAAACACAACTATTGGGATCGTATGGACACGAGTGAAGATGTTGATCATTTATTTGAACGTAAATCCGATGACAAAGAAACTAATGCTTTCGGTAAACAACTCTTGGGTATGTGTTCAGCATTTGATTGTGTTATAATCAATGGACTGTGTCGATTTCACTATGATGACTCATTGACGTTTGTTTGTAATACTGGTGGAAGTACAATTGACTATGCTGTAATGTCCAAAGATCTGTGCAGTGAAGATGTGGTTAGCTCTTTGAATGTCCTTTCCTTCATTGATTCACCACATTTCCCTGTGGCATTGACTCTTTGAATGTCCTTTCCTTCATTGATTCACCACATTTCCCTGTGGCATTGACTCTTTGAATGTCCTTTCCTTCATTGATTCACCACATT
>CM031609.1:28246283-28253783 GCA_018398815.1 Conus ventricosus | reverse complement strand
ACGAAGACCTGTTGTCCACAGTGAAAAGAAGGGAAATGAAATGGAATGAAGATCAACAGGACTTGCCCAAACCATTCTACAACAAACAGTGCGAGGAGGATGGAAGACAGAGAAAGAGATGGGAGAACAACATCAGTGAATGGACCGGCCTCACACTCAGCAACTGCCTAAGAAGGAGCGAGAACTGGGAGGAGTGGAGGAAGCTGGTTGCGAAGTCTTTAGTGACGCCCCAACGGTCTTCATGACTCCGCGATAGGTGACAGGTGATGAGATGACAATTTGACAAGTACAGCAGAGAAAATGGCGTCAGTGCCAGAAGGGCCAGAGGAGCACTTGCCCCCCCCCCCCCCTCCCCCCAGTAGTTGAGCAAAAAAGATAAAAGATACCGACTAACCCAGAAAAAAAGGAAACAGAGAAGGCACGACATTTTGCGCGTACTCTGAGTCATAACATGGTGTCGCCCTCCACGGCATTTTGGTGAGATGTGTTAGAGGTCCTGTTGCATCAGACTGGTCTATTTTCTTGCCCCAGACTCCCACCCCAACCCCCATTTCCCCCACTTTTATGAACTTTGTGAAAGACGAGAGTCTTCCACTCTACATACCAGCGTTCACAAGACTGGAGAAGATGAGCGCCGTTTCTAACGCCTCCTCCCGTGTCCGTTCTCACCGGCTTTAGGAAAGTTGAGAAGATGAGAGTCGTACACCCACCTCCCCTACCCTTCCCCCAGCTTTTACATGAACTTGGAAGATGAGAACCTTCTCGTCCCCCTCTGCCTGTACAAGCATTGGAAGCCACCCACTCCTCAGTCTAGCCTAGCCCTCCGTCGCCGTTATGAGAAAAAAAGTGTAGAAGCTTTGTCTGTAAAACCACAGCACTCATGTTTTTTTTTCAAAGTGATGGTCCGTTTTGGTTTCTCCACCGACCCCTTCTCCCCACCTCGCTCCCTCTCCCTTCATCCCTCGCGCAAATTGTCTTCAGAAGCCGCTGAGCAAAGTTTCCAGTTACGTTTTATAACAGTTCTTTTAGTTTGCTTTAAGGCTAGACTGGGTTAGGTTAGGTTAGGTCAGGTAAAGTTAGGTTAGTTTAGGTTAAGTTAGAGATAGCTTAGGTAAGTTTAGGGTTAGGTTAGGGATAGGTTAGGGTTAGGTTAGACTAGGGTCAGGCTAGGTTAAGGATAGGTTAAGCTAGGTTAGGTTAGGGTAGGTTACTTTAGGTTAGGTTACGTTACATTACGATTAGAATGGTGATAGATTAGGGTTAGATTAGCGTTCCGGTTAAGGTCAGTTGGGTTTAGGATTACGCAAATTACAAATAACACACAAATCAAATTCTAAAGTAACGCTAATTTTATTTAGAATACGAATCAGACAAGTGAACTTTGGACAAATATATCTTCTTCAGACATTGCAAACAAACAGCAGACAAAAGCAATGCACAACATTACCCACCAGGTCGCAATCAGAAGAAGCTAAGAACAGGGCTAAGCCGATAAGCAGAGAATACAGTTCAAACATGCCGATAAGCAGAGAATACAGTTCAAACATGCCGATAAGCAGAGAATACAGTTCAAACATGCCGATAAGCAGAGAATACAGTTCAAACATGCCGATAAGCAGAGAATACAGTTCAAACAAGCCGATAAGCAGAGAATACAGTTCAAACATGCCGATAAGCAGAGAATACAGTTCAAACATGCCGATAAGCAGAGAATACAGTTCAAACATGCCGATAAGCAGAGAATACAGTTCAAACATGCCGATAAGCAGAGAATACAGTTCAAACATGCCGATAAGCAGAGAATACAGTTCAAACAAGCCGATAAGCAGAGAATACAGTTCAAACATGCCGAAAAGCAGAGAATGCAGTTCAAACAAGCCGATAAGCAGAGAATACAGTTCAAACAAGCCGATAAGCAGAGAATACAGTTCAAACATGCCGATAAGCAGAGAATACAGTTCAAACAAGCCGATAAGCAGAGAATACATTTCAAACATGCCGATAAGCAGAGAATACAGTTCAAACATGCCGATAAGCAGAAAATACAGTTCAAACATGCATTGGTATAAACGTAACCTTGGTATTACAGTTACAGTGCTGTAACCAGGCAACGAGTTAGCTGATCACCTGGCGAGGGAGGGTGTGTTACGGCATACTTTGTCGCCCCTGCACACTTTGTCGTCGGCGACAAACTGTGCTGCATGCTTTGTCGCCGACGACAAAGTGTGCTGCACAGTTTGTCGTCCCAGCCATGACAAATATCGACAAGTTTGCACACTTTGTCGCCCTTGCACACTTTGTCGTCACTTTTCATATGTGACATTGCTGCACACTTTGTCGCCCCTCGAAAGAGGAAACTTCGGATCTGAAGTCACATCGTACATTTCTGACTTGATTTTCTTGTACTCTCAGTTAAAACAACAACAACAACTAACAAAGAACCAACAAACAGACAAAAAAAGAATACTTTACAATCGAAACGTAAAAATTCTCTTCTCTCTCTCTCTCTCTCTCTCTCTCTCTCTCTCTCTCTCTCTCTCTCTCTCTCTCTCTCTCTTCATTATTATATATTTGTTTGCATAAGTGTGTGCGCGTTTGTGCATATATGTGTGTATGTGGTGGATTTATTTTTGTCTTTTCTTTTCTTTTTTCTTTTCTCTAGAGGGCCTGGTGTAAAGAAACTCTTAGCTTGCTTTGTCGGGCGATCTTTGTCGACATACTTTGTCGGGCGATCTTTGCCGGCATACTTTGTCGTGATCTTTGTCGGCATACTTTGCCGGGCAGTTGGAAAGAATCGACCGGATATGTCCTCCTACAAAAGGTCTGAATTTTCACATTGGAGGGCAGGAGCTTCTGAGCAACTGTTGATTTCGTCAGAGACCTGTTGCAGGTAAGAGTTTTCCAGACAGTTCGTTGACCTAAACCCACCAAGCACCTCGTATTAATCTATATGTCTACCTACCTAACTACCTACCTACGCTAATCTCGGATCTGGGTCCAGAACAGGTAGCGCCAGAGGATACTTGCAATCCGTTTCCAAAGATAAGTATTTCACACTTCGAAGTCTTCTGAAAGGAAAGTTCAAAGTTCCAAAGAAAAACCGCACTGCTGTGGGAAAAAAAGTACTGTGAGGCAGTATCAAAGACGCAAACATGACTTTTTCTTGTAGAAGGAAATGTACATTTCAGAGAAAAACCAGTTCTGATTGAAAGTGAGGCACCACAGATAGTAAACCATAGATTTGATGAAAATCTCGGATCTGGGTCTAGAACAGTTTGGAGGCAAGTCACAGAGAAATTTGCTGGTGTTTCGTACACAAAAGTACGAACAGTTCTTGGTGTGTCAAAAAGATAACAAGAAAGAAATGCAAGGTTCACAAACAGTCCCTCCCAAACCAGTCATGGCCACTGCAGTAAATGAACGCTGGCAGCTTGATTTAATTGACATGAGAAATGAGCTGGTCCTTCACAACGGAAAACCGCAGCAGTACATTCTGTCAGTTCTGGACACATTATCTTGTTTTCTGATCCTGAGACCACTTGCAAGCAAAAGTAGTAGGACTGTAGCAAGAACACTGAATAAAATTTTCTCAGGACACGGAGTTCCTACTCGTGTTCAGTTCGATCAGGGCACAGAATTCAAGGGGTAGACAGAACGACTGTTGCATTCCAAAAATGTCAGAACCATCAGGAGTAGTGCGTATCACCCACAGTCTCAAGGCAAAAGTGAGCGATCACATCGGGAGATCCGAAAGAAAATTTCATTCATGACAGCTTGCAAAGGAGGATTCAATTGGGCAAAGAATTTGCACCTCATTCAAAAATCCATCAATGACACACCCAAAGATGTACTGGCCAAAAAGTGCCCGTCTGAGGTGTATTTCAGCAGATCAGAATCACTGATAAACAAAGTAAGAGAAGCCTCTGAAAAAGCAGCAAAGAAAAGCATCGCATCACATCGCCAATGTCCATCCCTGTACAGTCTTGGCGAAGAGGTTCTGATCCGGTACCCCCCAAAATCCACCAGTAGGATGCGTGTTCCCTATCGAAGGTCTGTTTGTAGAGGCAGGGTCACTGAGCGATCCTTGGTTCGAAATAAATACAAGATTCAATACCACAAACCAACCGGAGAAATGGTGAATTAGTGGATATCAGTCACTGATGTTACAAGCACAACAGCTACAAAGGAACGAAGAAAGAAAAGAGATGCCAGGAAAAAAGTGGAAACAGCGCTCAATAACGAAGAACACAGACAAAAGTATTCCATTCCCTTGAATCATTCTGACAGAATCAAAACCCTGGAGGCCATGAACATTGAAGTGATCCTAGATCCAACAGAGAGTCCTGGTAACTGTCAATTTGAGGCTATTGGCCATCAGCTTTCCCTGTTTGGAGTCAACAGAACTGCAGAAGCTCTCCGACGGGACGCTGTAAACCATATCATCGACAACATGGACACATACAGCCCATTCATTGACGGAAACGTTCATGATTATGTCATGGACATGTGACAAGACGGTACGTACGGCGACCACCTGACTTTGTCCGCGCTCTCAGCCGTCTACCATGTTCAAATATTGGTGGTATCAGGAAATGGCCCTGATTATTCTACTCTCATCACCCCAGACCAAGGACCATACCATCCTGGTATTTTTTCACTCTGACCCTGGGTTATTACCCTGAACATTACACCAGTACTGGTGTTCCCTGGGAAGTGCGACTGCCACTGATTTTGCAATGTATCGGTACTGACAACGACAATGGCACTGCGACTCCTGCAGCCAATGTCAATGTCCCTGACAACAACGACAACGGCACTGCCACTCCTACAGTCAATGCCATTGTCCCTGACAACAACAACAACGGCATTCCGACTCCTACAGTCAATGCCAATGTCCCTGACAACAACAACGGCACTGCCACTCCTACAGTCAATGACGATGTCCCTGACAACAACGACAACGGCACTGCGACTCCTACAGTCCCTTTCGATAGTCGCGAGTTTTTGCCTCAAGAAATCCAGGCTTTGATAATCCACTATGCAGTCCGAATGGATCCAAGCTTCAGATACACGCTGCAAAATGTGAACACATTTTTCAGGCTGACAGTTTCCAGAATCCCTTTACCCAGACTGCACACTGACTTCTCTGTTATCCCCAACGTTCGATACCCCGTCAGTATTAGAAGACTGATACGTGCAACAGGACGAGCAAGTGGTCTTGCCTTGGAAATCAGGCGGAATGTAAATAATAGATAGTGGTACAACACTTGGCTCTGGTTGAGGGAAGACGATTTCAGAAACTTTTATATCACTGGCATTTGGACAAATCAGAGGTACTGATCAGTTTCTGAAATCGTCTTCTCACAGCCACAGCAGAGGGTTGTACGAAAGTCACATCACAGTTCTCTTTTCAATTGTCATTTTGAAAGACTGTTTCTTTTATGTATAATGTGAGCAAATCAAAGATTTGTAGTTCCTCACAAGTTTGCATTTAAAGACTGGCTGGTAGGAAAAGAAATGGGCCTTAATGTGTAATATAGCTATGATGTTGCGTTTGACATTTTTATTGTCGATGTGACAGTAATGATATTTTTGTTAAGTTTCGCTGTTTCGGTTTGTACTCTGTAATTTGTTTTTGATAATTGTGCACAGTATACATCCAGCTGAATTTGACACTCGGATATTGTTCATGTGACAGCGTTTTATTATTTTTTGTTGGCTTGTCTTGACTTTTCAAACTGTTTTTCGAACTTCGACCACAGACCTCTGTTCACATGGTATATACACACTCGTGTAAGACATACAGCAATAACACAACTACAAAAATTTATCACTCACAGGTGACTACTGCGATCGTGTAAATGAAGAATGAAAGACCTGGAAAAAAGCCAGAAAGTATACTTGCAGATTGCATGTATATGGTGTTACGTTTTAGAACACTTTGATTTTCGATTTGACGATAACAAGTTTCTGTTTAAAACAATTGGATTATTTTACATTGGGCTGTTGTTCATGTGACAACGGTTTGATTTTTGTAGAATATATGTGTGACAATGAGTAGTGTTTCATGTTGTTGTTTTTTTAATTTTTCATGTCACTCTCTTTATCATCATTACTTAATTTTGTCGAATTTTTGTTTATATTCTTTACAAAAAGTTATCTACGGCTGAATTGCTGGCTGAGTGTGTAAATTTAGAAAACGCTGAAAATTACAGTTCTGAACTTGACAGTATTTTCATTCTAGTCGTGTCAAATCACATACTGGGACTGTGTGTTTGCCTGAAATTCAAAACAGCCGTATGTTGTAGATTGTGTAGTTCTACATTGTTGTTGGATTTGGTATAGGAGGTTCTGGTGTAACTAAACTTGAAAACAGTAGAAGTTCTTTGATTGCAAACGCGTTAACATTTCATCGTTTATTATAAAATGCGCATAACGCTGGATCTGACATGATTTTGAATGAGACAAATGCAAGAAATTTAAATGTAAACTATTTTTTTTATTGGGAAGAACAACATTGTCTGCTGTAGCTGTTTAAATCTTCACATTTGAATTCTATTTTTTTCCTCCTTTTGGTGCATTCTAGCTTTCTTTGAACAATGATTAGATGTTTAAATACACCTGTGTTTCCCTGTTGATGACAAATTGAATAAAACGATCTGCAGAAAGAACGTTTCCATTGGTTTTAACTTGTACCCTAGATTTTTCTTTCTTCTGTTTAGTGTGTTTGAATGCAAAGTTCATTTTTTTTGTCTAACCTATTATTTTTTCTGTCTTTAAATCTCTATCCTAGTCAATTTTATGTTCCCAGACAAATAAACCCCATTTCGAGCGCCTGAGTTTACACTAGAAGCATTCAATTCAGTTAATGCCACACAAAGGCCTCATTTTTGTACTCCCAGTTTCATTAAATCTAGTTTTGTGGTATCTACACTCAACATGGACAAGTTGGATGTAGGAACTGCAGGAAGCCTGTCAAAGACAAAAGAGCCACGCTCAAATACTCTGGCGAAAATAGTAACTTTTCTTTACCCCCAGCCCCGATACATATAATCACATATAATTGGGTGGTGGTGGGGGGGGGGGGGGGGTGCGCTGTTGTAAATTGGTTAAAAGAGGCACTTAATGAAGCAGAGGGGAACAGACCTATAACAAGGGAAATAATTATAACAAGATGCAAAGCATATGATTGTACTCCCAGTTTATCTTGAATAGCAACGTTTTCTAACTGTCACAAATATAGGCCCATATCCATATTTGTATCAAGAGCTCCTTGCTTTGTCACGACCTCTCAAAAATCGCTTAAAACTGCGTCAAGTAGATTCTAAGATATTCAATAAAGGAGAGAGAAGAAACATTTATGGTCGTCACGGCGGAAGCCGATGAAGATCGTTGAAAAATAAAATGCCAGCATCAGCCTTAACCATATTTAACATACCTACCAATTTTCAGAACGATCAGTTTTCCGTGAAAAGAGTGAAACATGTTTTCCTGATATTT
>CM031609.1:28213783-28226283 GCA_018398815.1 Conus ventricosus | reverse complement strand
AGTTCATTCATCATCATGAGACATCATCTTCATCATGCAGCCATCATCATCATGCAGCTCATCATCATCATGCAGCCATCATCATCATGCAGTCACCATCATGCAGTCATCACCATCATGCAGTCATCATCACCATGCAGTCATCATTATCATCATGCAGCCATCATCATGATGCAGTCACCATCATGCAGTCATCATCATCATCATGCAGCCATCATCATCATGCAGCCATCATCATCACGCAGTCATCATCATCATGCAGTCATCATCACCATCATGCAGTCATCATCATCATGCAGTCATCATCATGCAGTCATCATCATCACGCAGTCATCATCATCATGCAGTCATCATCATCATGCAGTCATCATCATCATGGAGTCATCATCATCATCATGCAGTCATCATCATCATGCAGTTATCAAAATCATGCAGCATATCATAATGCAGTCATCATCATCATCATGCAGTCATCATCTCATGCAGTCATCATATCATCATGCAGTCACCATCATGCAGTCATCTCATCATGCAGTCATCATCATCATCATGGGAGTCATCATCATCATGAAGTCATCATCATCATGCAGTCATCATCATCATGCATCATCATCATCATGTCAGTCACCATCATGCAGTCATCATCATCATCATGCATCATCAATCATGCAGTCATCAATCATCATACAGTCATGGCTGCTCTCTAGCTATGAACAGAAATACCTTCGCTGACTGGGATGTCGTTGTCGAGCCTTTCAAGCTGTTTGATCGTGTCACTGGTGTACTGTTTGACAAAACCAGTCCCTGGAGCTCCGTCTCTCAAGTACTCACACGGCTGAGAAGAATAGCCATGGAGAAGAGCCCCCACCCCACCCCACCCCCACCCACCCACCCACCCACCCAAAGCACACTGCTGCAGAAGTCGATGTGTGCTGCTTTACACGTAGGAATCTGTACTTCCTGGGGAAAAAAAAACCCAAAAAACCCAGAACGTCACCCATCCCGCGGAGTCTTGAAGACCGTTGGGGTGCCACAGAAGACTTCGCAATCTAATTCCTGTGACTGCCCTCACACTCAACTCCTGCCTGGGCAGAATCTTATAATAAAGGGTGAGGATGGACACTGGACAGCGAGACCTTGCCATGGATGCCCATCTAGAGCTTACTTCCGGTAATTTCCAATGCCAGAGAACTGATCACTCGTGGCAACCAGAGACAAATAATGCCACTGCAGAACAGCTGAACATCACCGCACCAATCTCCACAAATGCCTGATGTGCCAGATGCTTCCTGTATTCCCCTTTCCCAAACTCCCATATATATATATATTTGTGTGTGTGTGTGTGTGTGTGTGTGTGTGTGTGTGTGTGTGTGTGTGTGTGTGTGTGTGTGTGTGTGTGTGTGTGTGTGTGTGGTGTGTGTGTGGTGTGTGTGACACGCACACACACACAGAGAAAAAAAAATAATAAAAAAGGAATTCTGCCCATTATATACAATATGTACCCCTTTGCACGCCCCCCCTCCCCCCCGCACACACACACATACACACTTACATAAATACACAAATCTCAATACGAACACACCCATCCCCTCACATACACTCAAACTTACACACTCACACACACAGACATACACACGCCCACACACACACACGCGAACACACACCCGCGCGCGCGCGCGCGCACACACACACACACACACACACACACACACACACACACACACACACACACGCACGCACGCACGCACGCACACAAACACGCACGCACGCACGCACGCACGCACGCGCGCACACACACACACACACACACACACGGGATTCATGCGCAAGATGGCGGCAGGAGCATTGAACTAACCCACGTCGCGGACAGTTGTGTTCTTATAATGTATAGTCATGACTAAAACCAGGATTCAACCAGTGCGAGATGCTTCTTCAAAGAACTCTACAAGGAAATGTTCGGTCAGCACTGAGAACAAGAAGTCAGAGCCTATGATATCCAAGAATGTCGCCACTACAACCGATGGCTTAGAAGAATTTGCTTCCAACGGTAGCATCTCTGACAGTGCTGTTCAACACCGTTCTACCCTTACCTCCAGTCTGTCAACAGTAGGCCAATTTGATCAACAGGACAGTGTGAGTACCAGCGTAAATATTTTATGTGATCGGATCGTGGCATTGGAGAAGAACATAGAAAATCTAACAAACATCATCTTAAGCTTGCAGAAAAATCATAATGAGGATAAGATTGGAAAAGTAGTGCCGTCTTCTCAGCAAGCTCTGTCTTACTCTGATGCCGTTAAAACACCAGTATCGGCCACACCAGCTGTTACACCTGAAAGCGATCCAAATCAAGTACGATAGGCCAACACAAAAATCCACTTAAAAATAAAAGCAAAACCCATCCTTCTGAATCAAAACAAAAGAATTAAAGTCCTCTGACGCTATTCGTGCGGATGACGCAGCAAGGATGACGTCATCTTCTCAACAAAAGAAAGAAGTTTCTCCTGGTACCAGTGGTAGTCGTAGATCTAGACCTAGATCTACAAGAGATTTTCAGACGAAGCCAGAACTACCCACTGTCGCTATTATCCACGATTCCATTCTCAACGGCGTGCAGCCAAAACGACTGGGCTTGTCTTACGGCCTTCATGTCCGAAAGCGAAAATCGTCATCAATCGAGGACATTGGAAAGGCTGTGGAAACATGTAATGATGCTGATGCTTTTGTTCTCCACTGTGGAATCAACACTCTAAAAACGTAACACTGCCCAGGCTGCCAGCAAGATGTTCACCGATGCAGTACGCAAGATACAGACTGACCATCCCAACGCGAAGCTGGTTATCAGCAAGACTTCTTCAGTGAAAGACTCTTTTCTAGAAGCAAGAAGACACTTATTTAACGCCTTGGTCTTCTCTGAACTTGTCGACGAGAACAACGTTACCTTTGTCAGTCACGAGAACCTGCTGCAGAGAGCCCTTCGAGACCAACTATACCCAAACCAGCGAGGGTCGTCTGTGCTGGCAGGAAACTTGGGCAGGCATCTGGGGCCCTTGTTTTGGGAAAAAACCCCAGGAAAACCATGCAAGGGCCCATTTCCTTTTACCAGGGGGCTTTTTTTAAATTGGAGGGGGGTGTGGTACCCCAACGGGAAAATATCCATAAAATCCCCTGTGTTTGAAAAATTAAACCTGGGCAATGAGGTGTGTGTGTGGGGGGGGGGGGGGGGGGGGGGGGGGGGGAAAAGGGGGGAGGGGGGGGGGTGGTGCGTGCGTGCGTTGTTGTGTGTGCGCGCGCGGAGTGCGGTGTGTGGGTTGTGTGTGGGGTGTGTTTTGTGTTTTTGTGTGTGGGGTTGTGTGGTGCGCCCCGCGCGGCATGCTGCAGTGGAACGTGAAGAAAAAGCAAGTGTTGCCAATTTTGGGTGTGTTGTTTGGTGTAAAGTTGGGGAGTTTTTGGTAGGTTGTGGGTTGGGGGTCTTTTTAAAAGGGAGAAGAGGGCACAGTTTATATGTTTTTAAGATTAATGAAAAAAATCGTTTCATTTATTTTGGTTTCCCTTTATACCCAAGGCAAAAAATGCACGTCTTTTTGGGTAAAGTTATCTTTGTGAGAAAAAAACATCCCTCGGGAAATTATTATCTTGTTTGACAGCCAGAGAACTTATTGTACGCTGTCGGGCTGAATGGGACTTTTTTTGTTTTTTTTAACTTTTTTGGGGTTGTTAAATTTTCCCTCAATTTTTTTTCCATTTTTGTTTGGTTTGTTTATATTAAAAAATCCCTCTTTGTAAAATTAATATGCCCCATAAATAGATTTTCATATATTGTCCAAGTTTTATCAACTTTATCTTTTAAATCATATCTTTGTGACAGTAAGGGTAGGGAAAAAGATAAAAACACTAAAACTGCAAAAACTACAGTTATCCCCTTGTAAATTCGTTTTTATGGGCTAGACCCAAACAGCCGCTTAACAGTGTTTCTTTTGGGAATGCAAGGTCTTTTTCCCAATAACCTATTATTTTTTTAAAAAGGGGTCATGTTTAAAAGAAAGGCTATAGTTTTTTTGGCGCTCCGTCATTGAATGTGGAAAAGAAAAAGCTTCCCAATTTAAGTTTTTATTACTATTCCCCCCTCTTTACGTATCAGTGAGGTTTAAAAAAAAAGGGGTGAAAATCCCTTTCTATATTAAAATTGACCTTGAGTTTAAAATATTGGGCCATTTCCATTTCCCCGTAGAAAAACAAGGTGTGTTTGTTTCAGGGCTGTCATAAAAGTAAAAAAGGAAGGGGGTTTTTTAATGTTCTGTCTGTTTTACTACCCTAATGGCCCAAAAGAGGATGAAAACAGTTTTGGGGGTTAAAACATACTGTTTTCAAAGGGGAAAGTGGATTTTTTATGGGTGACTTTAATGCTCATGCGCCCTTTTGGGACACAAGCTGTAAAAAAAATTTAAACTTTAAAATGTTTTGGGTTAAAAATTTATTGTTGATTCAAGTTTAATTAATTTTTTTTAAAAACGGGGGTTAGAATTACGAGAATTCCTAAATTAAAGTTACTCAAAATCTGTGCAAAAAATCTATCGCTTGTTTCCCCAAATATAGCAGTAAACTATAACTGGTCCACAGTTTGGGGATTTTTTAAGGGGGTGAAAACAACCCTTTTTATTACAATCCTTTTAATGAAAAAAAAATCTGTTTAACCGTTTTTCCCCTGAAAAGTTTTTAAAAATTTCCCAAAAATTTAAAAATAAATTGGCCCACCCGGGGGAAAACCCTTTTAAAAATTTTCTTCTGTCACAAAATTTTTCACCAAAAGAGGATGAAAGATCTAGGTTTATTTTTTTGGTAATTTCCAAAAGTAGTGTTAAATTTGCAGCTGAAAAGATATCCCAAAAAAATAAATATAAAAAGATTTGGAAAAAAAAGTGGAAAGTTAGGTGGACCCGGAAAAATGTAGACCGTGTAAGTCAAAACCCCAAAAGCTACAAAACCAAAGGGTAAGGGAAAAAAAATAGAAGAAACCTTTTTTTAATATTGAAACAAGAAAAAAATAAATTTTGCTAAAAATTTAATTGCTCAAGTTTTAAAAAAAAGTAATGGGGGAGTTTTGCCAAGGGCCGGGTATCGGAATCAAAAGATTTTTTTTAAAATTTGGGAAAAAATTAAAGAAATGAAAAAATGCATAAAAAATTGTCATACCCCTTTAAAACTACAAAAATGATTTTCCTTCTTTCTTTGGATAAAGTGAAGCTTTTCTGGTTTATTTTCACTTGTTGCAGCCCCAAAAATTTTTAGCCAGAAAGCCCTTTATCACAAGAAACAAAGAGGAAAAAAAAGATGATTACATGGCCCTTCACAAAAAAAACGAAAAATTTTTTTGAATCCCTTTTTTGTTGTCAGAAACTAACAGAAGCTTTTGATTTTTCCCCCTTTAATGATTCAGCTGTTGGCCCCTTTATGGAGTGTCTATCAAACATGAGACATTTTTCCTTTTTTCGTGGAAAAATATTACTGCATTCATTATTCCCAAAAAATGTTGGATTTTAAAGGCCCCCTTTCCAAAAAATTTGGGAAAAATTTCGGTAGGGAGTCCCCGTACTCAAGGAAAAAAAGGGAAACCCAGGACATTTCCCTTTTCATAGTTAAAGCCCATAGCTCTAAACCCTCTTGGGTGGTAAACATTTAGAAAAAATTATTCAAAAAAAGATGTTGTATTAAATTTGAAAAAATGGCGTGATTCCTGTTTTAGCAAGCGGGTTTTTGAAAAAGGGCGTTTTTACCACCGGGCCATTTTTGTAAAACTGACCGTTCCCTTAAAAAAAAAATTTTCCCCAGAAAAAATAATTTTGGGTTTAAATTTTTTTATGTCAAAAAAGCCCAAAGACTGCGTATGGCACGCCAAAGGGATTTTCAAATTAAGAAATGTTGGGGATTTCTGGAGAATGTTGATTACATTAAAAAAACTTCCCCCCCAACAGAAAAAAAGATTGTACACGAAATTTGGGAAAAAACTTATTCATCCCTTTGGAATGTGATTTTTGGGGATTCCCCCAGGGGTCGTTATTGCTCCCAAAAGGGTTTTTTTTTTTTTACAATCCCAAACCATGAAATTTCCCCAAAACTGTCAAAAACCCACGCATGTAGGGTTTAATATGAGATGATATTGCTTTTTTTGGATTTAAAGGGACATTAAGGAAACCCTTCAAATAAAAGAACAATAAACTTTGTAAAAGAAGTGTACCAAAAAAGGATTGGGAAAAGATTATTATGTATATGAAGAAAAACGGATTAGAACTATTGGAGAAAAAAACTTTTCTTATGTTGTTTAAAAATGGTGGAAAACCCCAAAAGGGGGAACCTTTTCTTTTGCTGATGGTCAGTTTTTTAGAATATAAACAAAAAATTTAAAATTTTTTGGGGGGTTTTTTTAAACCCCCAAGCTGAACTGGAAAAAATAAAATTTTAAAATTTGATTTATTAAAAAAAGAAAAAAATTTAAGTTCTTAAAATAATAGTTGTTAAAATTTTGGGGGCAGGGGAAAATGTCATTTTTCCCTTTTTCATTTTAATCCGTTAGTCCCCGAATTGGGTATGGGAGGAAGGTATTTCTCTGCACCCAAATTTTTCTTTTAAAGAGATTGCAAAGCTTGGATGTAAGGCCATGAAAATTTTTTCGGGGGGTTTTCCCGTTCATAAAAAAACTTATAAAAAGTTATAAAAAAACAAATAAACTTACCCTTAAAGAGAAGCAATTTTTGGTTTTGTCCAAATTTATTGTCGAACTTTTTTTTGAAAAAATTTAGTTACTGAAGAAATAGGGGGATTCCAGTAAAAATTTCCTAAAGAGTTCGAAAAAAAAATTTTTACATTTCAACCAATTTGAAACTAACATTGAATTTTGTCAAAAATTGTAATATTGTTTTTTTGCCCATACCAAAATTTTTCCCGCGGTACCTTCAATGCCTCCCTTTTGGGCCCTTAAAAGTTCGTTTTTATTACGTATACATGTGTTAAAGAAAAGGGGTTAAAGTAAATATTTTAACAAATGAAGTTCGTGAAAATTTAGAAAACAGCTATCCTAATTTATTTAAAAAATGTTTTCAGATGGGGGCGGTTAAAGGAAAACCTCTTTACAGTGGTTCTGGCTTTTAATACCCAACCCCTTTTAAAAGTCGGAAATTTATTTTCATTTAGGAAAGGGGTTTTCAAAATTTTTACCCCAGATTATATGCAAAATGAAGGCTTTGTTGTAATATATGATACACCAATTGCTTTATATAAAATCCTATTTTTGGGGTTTTTGATTTTCCCAAAAATTTTTTTTGCAATCACTAGAGCGTTGGGCTGCAAAGCTAGAAGATTTGCTTTTTGAAAAAAAAAAGCCCTGTTTTTGCTTTTTTTTTTTAATTAGGTAAAGAATTTTTTTTTGTTGGGGTCCCAAACTCAAGTGGGGGTTTAAAGGGGGAATGAAATTTGCAGGGCCGTCTTGCCAAAAAAAAGGGCAAATTGAAACGCTGAAAAAATTTTAAACCCCAAAATCCCTTAGATTTGTCCTCTTGTAATTATTTCCAAAATTTTGGAAAAATACATAATAAGCAGGAAATTTTGTAAAAAAATGACTACTTTCCATTTGTGGGCCCCAGGCAAATTGTTTGATTAATTCTTAAAATTTAAAGGGGAAAAATGGGGGAAAACTAAATATTCTCATGGGATTTTCTTGGTCTGCGGGAAACTTTCCCTACGTCCTTTTTGTTTGAAGCTCAGTGTTGGCTCACTCTTTTTAGGGAAAGGATTTAGATTTTAAAAACTTTTGGGGAATGTCAATACTGTCTTTTTGGGGTTATGTGTTGCTGAATTGCCATGGTTATTTCCGGGAGTCACAGGTTGCAAAAAATTTTTTAAAGATCGCAACTTTTTGTGTCCATTAGGGTATTTCCCCTTATGTAATTTGAAAATGTCAGATTGGGGGTTTTAAAGAAATGGGTAAGGGTTTTGGGGAGTGTAAAAGGTTGGGGATTTTTTTTTTTAAAAAAGGTTAAAATTATCTGGGCATGAAAAGGACATTAAAAAAAAACCCCCTGAACTGAAGAACTGAACTGAACACACCAAAAACACACACCCCCACAACCCCCACCACCACAACAACACAACAAAACACACACAAAACCCACACCCCAAAACCCATAATTTTGCGGAGGGTGATCATTATATCAATGGCCCCGTTCCCGAAAAAGTTTTGTGATTTATGGAGAATTTTTTGCAAAAATATCAAAATCATCATGACAGGAGGGGCCCGACAAAAAAAATTTTGACTGCCCCTCTATTTTTTTTCACTGTGACTGGAAAAAGCCTTCCCATTCTAGGGATTTTGTTGTTGTTTTTTTTTTCTTTGACTTCCCCCTCGCTTCCACACATGCAAACCAACATTAGCGGTGCAATTAAAGAGTCTGTAACTTCCCTTTTGGGACAACCTCCCCCTACCCTTTTTTTTCTATCAGAAACTGAATAATCTTTGTAGTCTGGCCCCCTCTCCCCCCCATTCCCCCATAAAATCGTTTTCTTAGCACTTAATTATATGTGGAAAATTTAAAATTTTTGGGAAGATATATCAGTTTAAGCACGGGGCGCAAACCACACGCACACGCCCCACGCACAAAACACCCCACACCACACACACACCAAAAACACACAAACACACACACCACATCAAACCCCATGAAAAGGAGGGGAGAGAGGGGGAGAGAGAGAGAGAGAGAGAGAAAAGAGAGAGAGAATGAAAAGGGGGGAGGGAGAGAGAGATGGAAAAAAGAGGGAGGAGGAGAGAGGCTGGAGAGTTTGGGAGAGGAGAGAGGGGAGAGACCCGGGGAGAGAGGAGAGAAAAAGAAAAGCGAGAGAAGGCGTTCCTGATTCTCCCCCCCCCCCTTTTTTCTTCCCTTCCCTTCCCCACTCCCCTAACTTAAAGAAAAAGCCCACCCCAAAAAACTTTGGGGGACACTTCTCAATAAATGCATTAAATCTCCTACCCCACCCAGCCCATGCTAGAAAAAAATTCCCCCAAAATTCCCGGAAAGAAAGTGAGCCATGGTGGATCTGGAAGAAAAGTTGTTAAACTACATCTGAGAAAGTACCTCACAAAGTCTGTGGCTTTTGTCCCCAATGCCCACGTCACTTTGCTCAGCCATTTCACCAATAACATTGACCAGTAAAACGTTGCTACCATTACCATGTGTGTGTGTGTGTGTGTGTGTGTGTGTGTGTGTGTGTGTGTGTGTGTGTGTGCGTGCGTGTGTGTGTGTATGTGTGTGTGTGTGTGTGTGTGTGTGTGTGTGTGTGTGTGTGTGTGTGTGAGAGAGAGAGAGAGAGAGAGAGGGGAGAGAGAGAGAGAGAGAGAGAGAGAGAGAGAGAGAGACAGTGTATGTGTGTGACAGTGTTGTGTGTGTGTGTGTGTGTGTGTGTGTGTGTGTGTGTGAGAGAGAGAGAGAGAGAGAGAGAGAGAGAGGGGAGAGAGAGAGAGAGAGAGAGAGAGAGAGAGAGAAAGACAGTTTATATGTGTGACAGTGTGTGTGTGTGTGTGTGTGTGTGTGTGTGTGTGTGTGTGTGTGTGTGTGTGTGTGTGTGTGTGTGTGTGGTGTGTGTGCGTGTGTGTGTGAGTGTATAAGGAGAGAGAGAGAGAGAGAGAGAGAGAGAGAGAGAGAGAGAGGGAGGGAGGGAGGGAGGGAGGGAGCATTAGCACTTTGATATTTTATTGTCATTACCGAAGAGATCTTTTGACAAGGGGGGAAGGGGGTAACAGAATAATAAATTTCTCTATTCCTTTCCTGCAAACAAATAGTACACATTCATTCCCTAGTGTGTATCAAATCAAAGGTTAACAAAGCAAATATATTCGTAACATTTTCTTATGACCTCACGCCCAGGAGTAATGCAGTAAGGTTAAAACAACAACAACAACAACAACAACAACAACAACAACAACAACAACAACAACAAAAGAAACACGTAAGACTAACTCGACCATCCCCTCATCAAATGATGGCATTGTATCTTACTGATATCATCCACGTGGGATGATGATATTATTCATTCATATTGAGAGAGAGAGAGAGAGAGAGAGAGAGAGAGGAGAGAGAGAGAGAGAGAGAGAGAGAGAGAGAGAGAGAGAGACACACACACACAGAGAAAGAGAGAGGGGAGAGAGAGAGAAGAGAGAGAGAGAGAAGAGAGAGAGAGAGAGAGAGAGAGAGACAGACAGGACAGACAGACAGACAGACAGACAGACAGAGGGCGCGGTGAGGGTGGAGCTGGGAGGGGGGAGGGTGGAAGGAGAGAGCGGGCAGCAAGCAAATAAACAGATTCGATACAGAATCAGCCCCCGGATCATCATCCATGATCTGCTGTCTGTGTGGCCATCATACATCTGTCAAAAGCAACATTGTCCAGATGTCTCTTTTCGTGGCCATCATGATCTGCTTTCTGGGTGGCCATCATACAGCTGTCAAAAGCAACATTGTCCAGATGTCTCTTCGTGGTCATCTAGAAAGAGGGTAGTCACCTGTTCTCCCCGGAGCAACAGAGCCTCGGTTTCACAGACACATGCACGCGCATTGCAGCTCATTTGCATACAGCCCAGGCAACCCAGTCTAATCAGCAAAGTTTGCAGCTGCGTTGTAAATGAGGATTTTATTTTCTTTCGTCTTTTTTTTCTTCTTTGTCTTTACAAAGATTGATTAGTACTGTGTGTTTCAGGAGTGTGCGTATGTGCCGGCTAATGTGCGCGTGCGCGAGCGCGCGCGCGCGCGCGCGCGTGTATGTGTGTGTGTGTGTGTGTGTGTGTGTGTGTGTGTGTGTGTGTGTGTGTGTGTGTGTGTGTGTGTGTGTATGCGTGTGTGTGTGTGTGTGTGTTCGTTATTCTCTTTAACGTCTTTTCACAATGCTGTGATATTAGACGAAAAAAAAAAAAAAAAAAAAAAAAATTACCCCTCCCGTCTTCCTATCTCTGAACCTCCCTACCATTTCCCTTCAAAAATGAAATCTTAACAACAATAACATACAATAACATACTCAAAACATTTGTAAACATTAAATCAATGAGCCAACTGGGCTCCGTTTTAAGCCTTTAACAACATCCAGCATAAGCAAATCGTTCAATAAAATATTCTTAAAAGATGAATCTGAAACCGTTGAATCACAAATCGAAGGGGGTAAAAATGATTTCAAATGCTGACAGTGTAGAATAACATGGACAGATGTTATTTCCTCACCGCAGACGCACTTAACATGACTGTTGAATTTGCATCTGAGAGCATTCAGTCTGAATCTGTAGACCAGGGATGACAGTGTTCGGTTTTCACACATGAGCTCACCATTGCAGGAATGCATATGTTTGACTTTGAAAATATTCCTCTTTTCAGTGAAATTTACAAAAGAACCTCCTAATAGTTCCTTCACATGATTCCAACAAGTTTTCGTTATTAAGGAATAACTTTCAGATAAAGATAAAGGAATTTTAACACATACAGAATTTTTAATGTTCATTGCACCCCTTTTAGCTGTTCTGTCCGCCCATTCATTACCAAAAATATTACAATGTGATGGAACCCAAGAGAATGAGATACTAGTTCCGCGCAGTGACAAATAATGGATTGTATGACAAATTTCTGCAATAATATCACTTCTTACTTTTAGATTATAAGACTGTAGCGCGTCTAAAACAGATTTAGAATCAACCAAAAATAATACCTGAACTAGACTAAAAGGAAGATCAAGCAGAAAATTCAAACCCATCAAAATAGCAATAAGTTCTGCTGTAAATATTGAAAAATGTTTTCCAAGATGGTAAGCCTTTTCTGCTTTTAAAGCTGGGATTACAAATGCAGCTCCAACCATGTCATTATCTAGCTTAGAGCCATCAGTGTAAATTTTTAGATGGTCCGGGTAGTGCTCAAAAATATGAGCTTTTGCAGAAGCAGATAAAGTGGGACCATCATTTTTCTTTATATTTGTATAATTAGTATCAACATAGGCTGATAGTAGTTCCCATTTAGGGACTGCAGTGAACAGTACACGAGATGATATATCTTTCTTATTGATTCCTGACTCTTGAAAAATGTCATAAGTGAAAGTGCCTATTGTTTCTAAAGAGGCAACCGACTTTGCTCTTTTGGGAAAATCCGTGTCTGATTTTACGCACACTTCATCATAATTTGAATTTGGAACTGATGTACTCCTTAGGACATATTTAGATGATGCAAGTTTCATATTTTCTTCAAAAGATAATATACCAATTTCAGCATATGTTTTTAATGAAGATGTATATACTGGAACTCCAATCGCAAGTTTATAGGCTTTACTGTCTATACTTTGCATTTTTTTTAAAAGGTATTTTGGGGCAGAGAAGAATACCTCTTGGGCATATGTTAATTTTGAACGAATAAGTGCTGTTACTAGATGTATTAAGAGTGGAAATGTCTTGTCCCCACTGTTGTTTGCTGACAATTTTTAGGAAG
>CM031609.1:28196283-28201283 GCA_018398815.1 Conus ventricosus | reverse complement strand
AACCCCTGTTTGCAATCATCTTAGTGACACAGCACCTGTTTGCAATCATCTGAGTGGCACAGCACTTGTTTGCAATCATCTTAGTGACACAGCACCTGTTTGCAATCATCTTAGTGACACAACACTTGTTTGCAATCATCTTAGTGACACAGCACCTGTTTGCAATCATCTTAGTGACACAACACCTGTTTGCAATCATCTTAGTGGCACAACACCTGTTTGCAATCATCTTAGTGACACAGCACCTGTTTGCAATCATCTTAGTGACACAACACCTGTTTGCAATCATCTTAGTGACACAACACCTGTTTGCAATCATCTTAGTGACACAGCACCTGTTTGCAATCATCTTAGTGGCACACATGTTTGCAATCAGCCATGCGGTATACCACCTGTTTGCAATCATCTATGTAGCACAGTACCTAACTGTAATCATCTACGTATTACATCACCTGTTGCAATCATCTATGTAGTACAGCACCTAATTGCAATCATCTATGAAGTACAGCACCTGTTTGCAATCATCTATGTAGTACATCACCTGTTTGCAATCATTTATGTAGTACATCACCTGTTTGCAATCATCTATGTAGTACATCACCTGTTTGCAATCATTTATGTAGTACAGTACCTGTTTGCAATCATCTATGTAGTACATCACCTGTTTGCAATCATTTATGTAGTACAGCACTAATTGCAATCATATATGAAATACAGCATCTGTTTGCAATCATCTTTGAAGTACAGCAACTGTTCGAAATCATCTAACTGGTGCATCACCTATTTGCAATATCTATGTGTTACAGCATCTGTTTGCAATTTATCTATGTAGTACATCACCTGCTTGCAATAATTTATGTAGCACATCACCTGTTTGCAATCATCTATTGTAGTACATCACCTGTTTGCAATCATCTATGTAGTACATCACCTGTTTGCAATATCTATGTAGTACAGCATCTGTTTGCTGTCATCTATGAAGTACAGCAACTGTTTGCAATCATCTGTATGGCACGGCACCTGTTTGCAATCATGTAAGTAGCACAGCACCTGTTAGCAATTAACTGAGTGGTAAGGCACCTGTCTGCAGTCATCTAAGTGACGCAGCAGCTATCTGCAATCTTGTGTTAGTCTAGATGGCTACCGCGTCCTGTATTCGTTTGATTGGCTACTGTATCTTGTATAAATCTGAGTGGTTACCATGTCTTGTATTCGTCTGAATGGCTGCCATCTTATATCAGAGTGGGTGGTTACCATGTGTTACAATTTAAAGGGAGACAAGAGAGGAGGAACTTTCGCGAAAAAACGTCATAGCAATAATGACGAGTTGCAAGCCTCCTTTTACTTATCGCTTTTAGGTCTCTGTATTTTCGGTCAGTGTAGTGATATTGTTGATATATTCAAAACATATGGAAAGCGAACGTACGCCTAAATGTTCAGTTTTGTTTTCGGATTGATTGATAATGCGAGTGGAATTCGAGATTATGTTAGAATGTTCACCAGGTCTCCGTAAGTTGCTAGTGCATTACCGAAGGTTCGAGAGTGTTGTAGAAGCTGATCAAATCACATTGGCATAAGCTTGTCGCGATTTTATTAGTAAACAAGTGGGGTAACGTTTGCTCCCATGAGAATACCTAACACAGAGTAACTTTTATTCAAGACTGGCACAGCCTTTTAAACTTGAATTAAGTCAGACAAATACATAGACGAACAATCTAATAGTGGGGAAAATAAACAAGCGTAGGCCAACAACTGAACTGTCTTCATAGTAATGACTTGGCAAAGATTTGGACTTAAGGAGGAGGAGGAGGCGGGGGGGGGGGGGGGGGGTTGAAGATGGAGAAACTGGGAACATGAAATTAAGAAAATAAAATTACAGATATGAAAACTCTTCACTAGCTGCATAAGGGAACCATCGCAATCCCTTTTGAAAGCAGATATATTTGTGTTGCCTGCTCCGAGGCCTTTCGTCCGCTGGGTCGGAATCATCAGGGAGACACGGCTGGTTGTGTCTGCGCTCTCACCATCAAGGGTGCAAAAAAGAATCCAATAGCACCCCAAAGCAGCCAGTTTGTGTGGTGTGTCTCTATTTGACGCCAGGAGCGCAGACAACATCAGCGTGTCTCCCTGACGAGTTCCGACCAGCGGACGAAAGGCCTCGGAGCAGGCAATACAAATATATCTGCTTTCAAAAGGGATTGAGATGGTTCCCTTATGCAGCTAGTGAAGAGTTTTCATGTCTGTAATATAAACTGAGCCACAAAAGAAACGCAAATGGAGGGGTAGGTAGGGGTGAATATAATTAATGGCACTGTAGGTGCGCTGTGACAATATATTCCGTGCGGTCATTAGACCTAGTGTGCAGCACGTGCAAATCAGGTCAGTGTCACTAGAAATGAGCTCACACCAGCGCCATGAACGTGGAAGTGCGTTTTTGCATGTGCAAGGCGAATGCAAACAGTCATGTCAATCTTTCTTCGCTGAACAGTATTCACACATCACTAGGAATAAAAACCCAGGCTGTTACGCCCTGGCAAAGCAATCACTTCCACATGACCAGAATGCCAAGACTGAGCGCCGTCAACAGAGAAAGAGCCATAGGGCGACTCCAAGCCGGAAACCGTGCTGCACAAGTCGCAGCTGCGTTTGGCGTGGCTGTTTCTACAATTTGTCGTTTGTGGGCCAGGTTCCAGGCAAATGGCGATGCTCGGGACAACCCTCGAAGCGGCAGACCCCGTGTAACGACTGCGCGACACGATCGGGCGATTCACCGCCGTCACCTGCGTGAGCCATTCACTTATGCAACGGAAACGGCCAGAAACATCATTGGCAGGCATGGTGCACCAATTTCTGGTGAACCGTGCGGCGTCAATTAACAGAACATCACCTGCACTGCCACCGTCCCGTAAGGCGACCTGTTCTTACTCCAAGACATAGGCAACAACGACTGCAATGGGCCCAGCAGCACCGGAACTGGAACTGGCGGCAAAGGAGGGGCATCCTCTTCACGGATGAGAGCCGATACTGTATTCATCATGCTGATGGCCGAATCCGGGTGTGGAGGAGGCGCAACCAGAGGTATGCCAACAACAACGTCCACGAGATCAACGCTTGGGGAGGTGCAAGCATCATGGTATGGGGAGGAATCAGCCTCAACCAGCTTGTTGGGCCTATTGTTTTCCTAGACAGTGGCCCTGGTCGCGGAAATGGCGTTACTGCGCAGCGATACATTGACCAGGTGTTGAGGCCCGTTGTTGTGCCCCACTTCCAGCAGCATGGCCACCTCACTCTCCAGCAGGACAATGCTCGTCCACACACTGCCAGTCACCACAGACTTCCTGCAGCAACAGGGCATCAGAGCTCTGCAGTGGCCCTCGCTGAGCCCTGATTTGAGCCCTATCGAACACTTCTGGGACCATCTCAAACGGGAGCTGAATGCTGTTCCGCCAAGGCCAAACACAGCCCGTCAGCTAGAGCAGGCACTGAGGCAGATCTGGAATGGCCACCATCAACCGTCTGATCCCCTCCATGCCCGCCAGATGTCAGGCTGTTATCAACGCTCGTGGGGGACACACTCGTTACTGACCCTCTCCGTGACACTCATGACACGTGACCACTTTTTGCTTCAGCCAACAATAAAACACTAAAGCCAGAAACTCGATGGTTGCATTCAATTCATTTCAATGGTTGCAATTAAATGTCAACAACATGGGAGTACATTGAATGGACCCATCGTTTGCGTTTCTTTTGTGGCTCAGTATATTTTCTTAATTTCATGTTCCCAGTTTCTCCATCTTCAACCCCCCCCCCCCCCCATCCCCTCCTTAAGTCTAAATCTTTGCCAAGTCAATACTGTGAAGACAGTTGAGTTGTTGGCCTGTGCTTGTTTTTTCCCCCCACTATTAGATTGTTCGTCTATGTATTTGTCTGACTTTATTCAAGTTTAAAAGGCTGTGCCAGTCTTGAATAAAAGTTACTCTGTGTTAGGTATTCTTATGGGAACAAACGTTACCCCACTTGTTTACTGTTTACTGTTCCCTGCCTCATTTCCTTTCCAATTTTATTGCGATTTTATTAGTTAAGCTTATTGATATGCAGGATATTCGAGAAAAGAATGATCGAGTACGTACGAGAATATTCTTTAGATAACATATAAACAAATGAGAGCTGTGCGACTGAGAGGGAGAGAGAAACGAAGAGCAGCTTTAGAGTTGTAGTCATTGTCGAACACAGAAGCGTTCGAGTCTTCACCGTGTTTGAGTCTAGTCGATGGAAAGCTGCTATTGGCAGAATATTCGCTGCTGCATGTACGACTGAGTTCCTGTGCGACTTACTGAACCTAAAGGTCAGTTGATTGGTTTTGTTGTTGTTGTTGTTGTTGTTGTTGTTGTTGTTGTTGTTGTTCCTATATTCTTCAACGTTTGTAAATGAAAGGATCCTCTTCGTTTCAATACCGACTGGTGAATTTTGTCGTCTGCAAGCTGAACACCTACCACAGGATCTACAACGAACTCTTACAAGCTACTGCACTTTCCTGTACATGTTCACTCATCTTGTACTGGGGAAGTCCGCGGTCTAGCGTGTAACACCATGTCTTGCACTAGTCTGAGTGTCTACCATGTCTTGCATTGCTTTGCAGTACACACAGACACTCTCCAATGGGAACAGCACGTCGCAACAATTCCAGCCTGTAGGTTTTTTTGTTTTGTTTGTTAGTTTTCTTCTGAGCATGAATCGTTGATCTGTCAACAAAAATTCTTCCACCTCAAAAAAAAAAAAAAATCTTCCACGTCAAAAAATCTTGCCAACGACAACCTTTTTTTTTTTTTAAATTGTCGATGATTCTTGTCTGTGGCCATAGAGCGTGATGATGCGCTGGCACCATCTGAAAGATGGAGCCGTCTGAAGAGGTTCGAGGTTATCACAGAGTTCGTGTGGCTTCTGGTTTCAGCTAAAGAAGAGATCACAGCCGTACTTCTGGCGAGACAGTAAGACTGTTA
>CM031609.1:28171283-28178783 GCA_018398815.1 Conus ventricosus | reverse complement strand
GGATTTTTTTTCAAAATAGGCCTGTCTCTATAAACGGTGTTCAAGATCTACCAAGGCTGAAACCTGATCTATGCTTCATCGACCATCGAAACTCGGTAGCATTCGTCATCGAGGCTTCAAACCCATTTGACACATTCATACAAACATGCTATGAGAGCAAATTTCAAAAGTACATGCCTCTTTGCTATGCTCTTAGTGATGGCGGATTCAGCACGAAAGTGGTTGTTCTGGTCATAGGTTCACTAGGCATGGTTCATAAAAGAGTGGGTTCAGGACTTTCAATGTTAGGACCAAATGTAAACAACTCGCAAAATACTTGAGCATGTCTGTCATGATTGGGTCTAGGCGTGTTTGGTCAAGGCGGAATCACCTCATGAACCAGCCTTGAAAATGACGGATGTTGACGTTCAAACTGTGCTTTAGATAGTATCATATACATAAAGCTGACTACAGCACTGACAGACAAAGAATTGGAGCCAGCCGGAGAGGGAAAGAAGGACGTGGGGACAGAGAGAGAGAGAGAGAGAGAGAGAGAGAGAGAGAGGAGAGAGACAGACCTTTTATCGATGCGCCTGCAATATGGACTACTGTGCATTGTTGATTTGACAAGTATGTATGTATGCATGTATGTATGTGTGTATGTATGTGTGCATGTATGTATGCTGTTGGACGAAGGCAGATCTTGACACAGTGAGATTCCAAACTGCTCAACTCGCGCTGTCTTCAAGTAGAGAGTTGGATTTGGGCCATCTCTTTTTTTCTCCTTACGATTTGAAACATTTTCCTTTTTATTCATTTTTTTAAACGCTTGGTTTCTTCGTTTCTGCTAGTAGCCCTCCCAACCACGTTGCCTCATAGGAATGATACTTTTGTGCAGGGAATGGAGGTGTACGTCAGGATAGTGACGTTTTTTCCATCACGGTGTTCGCAGGTTTTGACGCAAAGATGTGACGCATGATCTGAGAGGGAAAAAAATTACATGCGTGATGCAACGGGAGTGAGAAATCCTAGCTTTCATTTCGCTGGACGTGCTCTTCATGCATGTCCTTCGCCGTGAGAGAGAGAGAGAGAGACCTGCAGCATGTAGAGATCAAGGGGGAGGAGTGGAATCGCCGTGAGAGAGACCTGCAGCATGTAGAGATCAAGAGGGATGAGTGAAATCGCCGCGAGAGAGAGACCTGCAGCATGTAGAGATCAAAGGGGGATGAATGGAATGTTGTCAGGGTCAGTGTTGATAACATTTGGAGTCTGACATGGCAGTGGTTGAGGAAATAGTGGGCGGATACAATGACAGTGACATGGGATACAACCGTTTACTGGACTTGCCACCCCTTCACCATCCACGGAAGGGAAGGGTAAGCTTGCCGATATTTTCCTGATGATGTATTTGCTTCTAACTTTAGTAGTCCTGGGCATCATAACCAACGTCTTTGTTCTGTGGATCTGGTTGGCTGCCAGGTTGGTGACCCAGCAGATGGGGCCTACCGTGTACCTCTTCAAAGCTTTGGCTGTCGCCGACCTCCTCTACCTCATCAACCTGTTCCCCGCTCGCTTCCTAACCCGAAGGTACTACCACCTGGACTTATTCATGCGTATATTGTGCTACGGCAATCGGAATTCCGGCGTTTACATCACCTTGTTGCTGTCAGTGGTCCGCTTCATCTGGGTGTTTTATCCTCTGAAAGCTCATCAGCTGCTGGCTCATTTCCGTTTGAAGCTGACGCTGGCACTGTTGGTCGTTTTCAGCTTGTTCCTACAGATGCTGCAAGTGGGGAAGCATGTCTTTCTTGCCAAAGAGTACCACATGTTCTTCAGCCCTGTGGTGAAGAGCGGGTTAGGACTGATAGTACCAGGGCTGCTGCAGAACATTGTGATGGTGATCGCTGTAGCCCGAGTCAGGAAACATTTCTCAGCAGCCAAAACGGGAAGACCGCATGCGTTGGAATCGAGTACAGGGCCTAGTGTGAAGATGGACGATGTCCAAATGACGGAACAAACTCCAGCAGAATCGAGTACAGGGCCTAGTGTGAAGATGGACGATGTCCAAATGACGGAACAAAGTCCAGCAGGTTCTGGACCGAGTCTTCATCCTGGCGATGCGGACTACGTGTCTACGGATGCTCACATGTCCTCCGCAAGTGGCCTTGGTCAAGTGGCAACCTCAGAGGGACAAGTGCTAGCAAAGCCTGTACCCTTGACTCAACCACCACCCAGTGCTCCTTCATGGCAGTCCTCGCCTTCACAGGACCAGCAGGGGCCCCGTCCGCCAACGCCAAGGGGGTCTTCCGGGTGGCAGCAAGCCACGATAACCTATGAGTCTGATGGGAACGAGGTTGTGAGTTTCAATGTGAAACCGCCATCCGAACCGAAGCTCCGCTACTCCGCCACCCAGCACAGGGAGTTTGATCGTAGCCTGGTGCACATCACCTTTGGAATCTGTCTGGCCACATTTGTGGCTTACCCGTGTGTGGAGCCATCTCCATTCTCCATTACCAGACCAGCTTCTTTAATTTCCATATACCCGAGGTGGTATGCTCATGTGTCGCTGTGCTCAACAGCAGCATCAACGTGGTGTTCTACTTGTTCAACCAGTCGTTTCGCGCTGCTTTCAGGGTCAAGATGAATGTGCGTGCAAGTGGCACCGAGCTGATACGTCCAGTGAAAAGGAATTAGAGGACGTTGGAGGTCGATCCAGCTGCCAGTTTGGCTCTCACCTGTACAGGCATCATCTGCTATGCCTCGTACTCCAAGCCCAGCCTTCCCCCAGCTCCCTGGAGACAATGGTGATTGAATCGTGAAGACAGTGGAAGAAGCGCGCCCCACTGACCATGGGATCGCTCCATTGAATGCCTACAGAAACAGAGGAAGGGGTGGAGAAGGGAGTAGGGGAACGGGCGACGAGGGGCGGGGAGAAGAGAGGCTTTGGGTAGGGGCAGTGGTTGCTGGGGAGGGTAGGGGTTGGATTTGGAGCGGAAAGGCTCTTTGTCATCTGAAATGAAAATTCTACCTCCATCATTGTCTGTACGTACCTATGTATGTATGTATGTATGTATGTGTGTATGTATGTATGTATGTGTGTATGTATGTATGTATGTATGTATGTATGTATGTATGTATGTATGTATGTATGTATGTATGTATGTATCCATCCATCCATCCATTTATACATCTATCTATCTATCTATCTATCTATCTATCTATCTATCTATCTATCTATCTATATCTATCTCGACATTTACATAGGTAGGATCTTACGGTCTGGCTGTATGTAGATCGTCATCTGGTCTCTCTACATGAACAGACAGATGAATCTTGGTCTGCGTGCGTAAAAATTCCGTCTGGTCATTATCCCACACTGTCCATCTTGAATGCTAATTCGGGATTGTAGGAGTTGGTGATGGTAGTGGTGGTGGCATGGATGTTTAGAATAGGATAACAGAGAGAGAGAGAGAGAGAGAGAGAGAGAGGAGAGAGAGAGAGAGAGAGAGAGGAGAGTGACAATGACAATGAATACAGTTTAATGTCATCAGCAAAACCTGCTGTTTGACATGGGGAACATTGCTTGAACAAAATTAAGAAAAATTAAAATTAAAGAGAATCAGAAAGCAAACAGAAATGAGTAAGCATCATAAATAGCAAGCGACCAACAGGCCTAGTCAATCAGTTGAGAGGACAATAGGACTTAATAAGAAAGAACATTAATTCTACTTAAGTATTGAAAAGCTTCCTTTTTCGAAGAATATTTGCTTCTGCGATAAATTTAGCAATAGATTTTAAGTTGTTTTCACTATCACTCTCTAACAGAGTGACTAAGTCACGTTCTTCTGCTAATACTGATTTAAAGACATTGCATTTTCCCCGTACCTTTTCATACACCTCACACTGAAAGAAAAAGTGAAATTCATCTTCTATATTATTTTTTTTTACAAATTGGACAGATACAATTAGGTTCATTATTAAATATACCATACCATCTTTCTCTAGCATATAGACCAAGGGTCCTTGTTCGAAAGCGTGCTAATGAATCCCTATGCCATTTTCGCGTTACAACCGATAAATACTTTTCTGGCTGTAAGTCACTATTAAAGCGCAAGAACCAAGAGTATTTCTCACTATTTTCTAATTCAGAGTGCCAGATCTGTTGGTAGGAGGATATCAAACGCTCTTTAAATTCTAGAATTAAAAGTTTGTCGTTCACAACACCCTGGTTATTCCATACAAAACCAAATCCAGTTTCGAAAAGGAGATTTTTTTTACTCCAGAAACCCAGTTTTGTCTTCCATTTTCATGTTGTCTTAATAACATATAATATGCTTGTTTATTAATTCTGCTTTGTGGAAGTTTTACAAGACGTAGCCAATACTTGACACACTTAGTTTTGGAACGTATTTGCAAGGGGTATTTACCCGCTTCTTCATGTGCCATTTTATTAGAACTGTGTAAAGGGATGTTTAGAAAACGTTTAATCGCCAGTGTGTGCACCTTTTCCATAAGGTGAGAGAGAGAGAGAGAGAGAGAGAGAGAGAGAGAGAGAGAGAGAGAGAGAGAGAGAGAGAGATACGCGTATTTGTAATCGTCTGAAGAACTTTTTGAGAGAGAGACGGAGACAGACACAGAAACAGAGAGAGAGAGAGAGAGAGACAGACAGAGAGACAGAGACAGGGAGATGTTGTGCTGTTCAGGTACTGTCAGCCAGACTCTTTAAGACACATCCTTCAGGTGGGTCAGCGCCAACACTGCGGTTCCAGCCTTCTCATTGTTTCCAGTGCACGTTCCTCACTCATGGAATGGAACCGATCATGGCTGACAATTTTCACAGGTACATGCCTTGGATGGGACTCGATCCCTCGGCCTCGCGAAGACTCCAGCCCGTCACGCGACCGATGCGCCTCTGTGGAGGAAGGGCCAGATGACGTCATAAGATTCGTTGAAGAGCATACACACTTCAATGTTGACAGTAGCACGTTATTGTTGCTTTACTTTTGGTCAACAAGCAAGGAAGTTCCTATGTCTTGCATGGGTGCTGAGAGTAGTGATGTGTTTTCCAACATGTTTTAAAGACATCATGCATGTTTTGGGATGTATGTATACGGATTACAAATTTTTGTCCTACAGAAGAACTCATTCCTTGGTATGATACGAGGAGGTGCGAACTTGCAAAAATAATTTGGTTATTTAATCGATCGTTTTTTAAACTCTCTCTCTCTCTCTCTCTCTCTCTCTCTCTCTCTCTCTCTCTCTCTCTCTCTCTCTCTCTCTCTCCTCTCTCTCTCTCTCTCTCGGACGTTGGCTCTGTGGTGACAGACCGACTTAAAACAATAACATCAACAACAACACGAAAGATGTGGCTGAAAACATTACTTCCTTTGAGGAAGTAACAACATCTACAACAACAAAACAAACAAAACCAACCAAACAACAAACAACAACAACAACAACAACAACACTTAAGAGTAGTAGAAAAAAAACATCATCGATGGTCTACGCATGTGCACGTTTCTCGTTTGGTAAATGCGGCTAAACTGAGCAGGATGTCCTTTCGTTTGACTAAATATATCACCAAGAGCATTTTCCTCAACCTTTCTTGACCAACACAGCATGCATCTGTATCCCTGGCTGACGCCAGGATATGAAAGTTATGGTACAGTACAGCTATCCCATCCCGTCTCATACCTGAATGAAAATCCATAGCATCAGTTTCATCATCCGTGCCGTCATCGATCAGCATAAAAAAAAGTCTCACCTGCTATGCCCCACTATGCCCTTTCTCATGGTGGCCTCAGTTCCGATTAACTCTCCATGTCTATGCCATTGGTTTGATTTATTCGAGGTTACCCTTATCGGCAAATTGGTTGGATGGACTTGGTGGCGCCCACCGGAGGGGAGAGTTCACTCATACTGGGTCTACAACTACGCAACTATTGTGGTCAGCATTGGGCTTGGTTAGTGGTGTCCTGCGTATGATGGATCGGAGCAGGCGCCACTGAACGCCACCGATGTGACTCGGCAGCAGTGCAGTGTCTCCTCTGGTAGACTGCCTCAGGACGCTCTGACATTGACTGTTCCCTGTGGATTGCCGGTGCCGGGGCTGAGTGCGGGCAAGGGCTGGAATGAGTAACGTGGGTGCACTGCCACTGAAGTGGCATATTATATGAGACAGCAAAATAAACAAATACATACATACATACATACATACATACATACATACATACATACATACATACATACATACATACATGTATACAGACAGACACACATACATACAAAACCGAAAATATATAGATGAATGAATGAAAACATAAATAAATCAATAAATAAACAAACTAATAAATTTATAGATGAATAAATAAATAAACATGTTGTCGAAAGTTTAATCACAAATTTTTTTTTTTTTTTTTGGTGCTAAACATTTGGCATGAAACATGGTGCCAGTGCTAAACCGTAGAAAACTCCGAGAGAAACTCACGCTGAGAGGTTTATGTTTTGTTTGGGATGATAACAAATATACAGATTTATTTATCAACTATTCGAACAAATAGTTGTTATTATCTTACAGCCAAATGGGAAACGGTAAGACATGTCCATTAAAACATTTTTTTAAAAAGAAGTTTCTTTTTGTCTCATTTGATAATGAAATACGAGAAGTCTACGTGAAACCAAACAAACAGACGGATGAATATCTTATGCGACTTGATGTTGTACTTGTTGAATGTGAAAATGACAACAGTTTTCTATGTCGTTAGTTCTATAAAACGATATTCATTTACAGCCTTTCTCTCTCTCTCTCTCTCTCTCTCTCTCTCTCTCTCTCTCTCTCTCTCTCTCTCTCTCTCTCTCTCTGTTAATCTACTTCCTCTTCCGGTAGCTATAGGAGTGATCCTCCCCTGAATTTCCAACAGAATAAATTCCTGCTTTTCTTTTTCCTTCCCCCATCACATGTATTTCTGATTTATTCTCATCGCAAGTCTTTCTCCCCATTTCATCTTCCCCTATCACTGACACAGACAGATGTGCATGCAGTATATCATGTGCAGCGCCCGAGGCAAGCCCTGGCCGGATCTGGGGTCAACGGGGAAAATGCTTCTCTGGAATGCACGGGGAAACCATGGAGATTGATTCCCAGGAACTATCAACATCGATCTTTGACGTCGGAGTACTGGTAGCCCAGTGGACAATGAAGGCGCCAGCCTGGGCAGCGGGTCACGAGGTGGTTTGGTTCCAGTCTCATATGCATCGGGGTATTCTCTGTCTTGCCATCATTGCCTGAAGGGCTCGGACACAGTATGATGGCTGCTTGCAGGGCGTGCAAAACTCCACCTGAAGAAGACAAAGAGGTATGCCTTGCAGAATTGTGTTTTGGAGAAAAAAAGCCACTTTCTGGATTTAAAACAAAAATAACAGCTGGACAGATATAATGTTGGGGAGATAAATGGTGCCGTTCCAAGGTTAAAACGCTCTCCATATCCGATTCAGGGACAAGGAAATGTATTGCGGTTGTAA
>CM031609.1:28158783-28168783 GCA_018398815.1 Conus ventricosus | reverse complement strand
AGAGTAGGTTCGATAAGCTGACTAGGGGGTGCAGAGGGGGTCAGAAAGCAAATGTAATGAGAGCCCGCCGTGTCGTCAATAGTGTCCAGAGCTCAGACAGGAAATCAAGGGAACGCCCACGCTTCGGTCAACAGTGTCCACTTTCTATATGTGATTGATTCTGTCTTAATCTGCCTGAGGTCGAGGGACGGACGATGACCACTGTATGTGATGGAGAGTACGGTGAGGAGGAGATGGTCCTGTTTTGTACTGTTGTTTAATGGTTGTTCGTTAGGAGATGGTCCTGTTTTGTACTGTTGTTTAATGGTTGTTCGTTTGGTAGGTTTGGGTTGGTTTGGTTTTTGAGATCAGCTGTGTTAGAGGAGTCAACAATACAGGGTCTGTTTTGCTGTTTCATATAAGTTTAAGTTCTGTAATTACGGGAGTCAACATCATAGCATAGACTTTCACGGTGTTTTGGGATTGATAGATTGCGTGATTGAACAGTCAACACAACAACGTCCTTTGCTATTTTCTTCAGGGACGGGTTGTGAGACTTAAGCGTCAACAGCACAGAGTGGTTTGCTGTTTTCTTCAGGGACGGGTTGTGAGACTAAAGCCTCAACACTACAGAGTGGTTTGCTATTCTCTTCAGGGACGGGTTGTGAGACTTAAGCGTCAACACTACAGAGTGATTTGCAGAGTGCGCCTGTATACATATCTTATACATTTCTAGCATTAGAGCTTCATGCCAGATAAACCAGAGATTGCATGTTTTTTTTGTGTGCACGTGTGTCTGAGTGTGTGCGTGTGCGCACGCATGCGCGCGTGTGTGTGTGTGTGTGTGTGTGTGTGTGTGTGTGTGTGTGTGTGTGTGTGTGTGTGAGAGAGAGAGAGAGAGAGAGAGAGAGAGAGAGAGAGAGAAGAGAGGAGAGAGAGAGAGAGAGAGAGAGAATTGCTAACCTCGCGCAGTTTGGTACATCTGCTTTAGACTAAGCCGCTTTTCATCACAGGAAAAACATTCCCTGTAACTTTGCGCGACATTGTAATGAAAGATTTCCATTACACTGTTTGGTACAGATTTCCCTTCGCAATCATCATGTGAAAGAGTTGGTACCATTTACATTTTCACAGTACACCCTTGGGGTATTCCAGTTGTCTGATGCTTGCTTTCTGAGTTGCTGATCAAAAACCACAGTGAGTTTCTTTGGCACCAGTTGTGTACCCAGTAGACAGACAAAAGACTGGGGGAAAGAAGGGAGGAAGAAATCGATGAACATTCTCGGTGTAGTCCTCGAGGCCTGTATTTTCTGCTTGATTGATGAAGTCTGCCTAATGTTTGTTTTTTTCCAGCTATCTAGGTACCGTCAATGACTACCACTCTCCGAAGAAGAGGACACAGTGGAAAATGGTCATCTGTAATCAATTCAGCTCTCTGTTATTAGGTAGAAGATTTGTTGGTAATAAAAGAGTCACAAGGGATGCAATTTATCTTTTTTGAATGAGCATGTGAAAGTGAAAAGAGTCAAAGCTGAACATTTCTCGGCAATTTTTTTTTTCCAGACTAACAAACCGATATACTGAACAGTCCCGGATGTGTTTTATCTTGTCTGGGCAGTCACGTGCAAAATGAACTAACACAGCTCTGTATAATTCTAATATTCTTTTTCGAGACTGAGCCTTTTCTGATGAAACGAACTTTGATTGAAAAGCAAGTAGGTTTGCTGCCGAAGTACACTACTTTATTTTTCTCCATGATATAAAATTATAGTAGTTGCATTGAATATAAAGAACAGTAATCAAACGTTTCGTCTGCAGAGTGAAGCTTCGTGTCTTGTGGACATGTGGGCGTAGAGTATTGGTGGGGTAGAATGCCGACAGCCGTCCCTACGAATCAAAGGACATGACTCTTTCTGGCCTATAGGGGTGCAAATGATGTCTGAACAGAAGTTGAAAAGATTTCTTTTTTTCCTTTTTTCTTTTTTGATCCTTTCAAAACAATTTGCTTCTTTGTTTTCCTTATTCTAAATTAAAAGAAGCTTAATTAGAGTAGATTTTTTAACGTTCGTCTTAAATTTTCATGTCTGTCTCTTTTACTTATATTTGAAAAATACTGTATACGTTAGCTTAAGTTCTTCGCCCAACTCTGTTAACTTTTGAAATAAAAAAGATCCTGTATACGTTAGGTTGACTTATTCGTCCAATTCCGTTAACTTCCTATAGTTAAGAATACTGTATATGTTTGGTTAAGTTATTCGTCAAATTCTGTTAACTTCATTGCGATTAAGAGGAACACGTTTTGGCGACCGTCTGCTGATTTTGAAGAAAGTATGAAATGTTGACGATGTGCATGTAACGTTCAGTTCTGTGCAGAAGTCCCTTGCCGATGAACAGTTATTTGCTTACGTGACTGTATGTTAACAATAACATTGAATACATACTGCGTTTTGTCCTTAATGGTGAACAGAACAACAGCATGTCGTTCTATAGCCCCCCTCCCCCCCACCCCACCCCACCCACTTCACCCCTTCCCCTGCTCTTCACCTCTCTGTCTGTCTGTCTGTTTGTCTTATTCTCTCTCTCTCTCTCTCTCTCTCTCTCTCTCTCTCTCTCTCTCTCTCTCTCTCTCTCTCTCTCTCTCTCTCTCTCTCTCTCTCTCTCTCCCTTACTCTCCCCTTTCTCTCAGCGCGAAAACAATTGATGTAAATGATCTGGTTTGCTATCCTAGTCCTCATGATCTTTGATGAGGATGCACTCTACAAGGAAAAATTACGCAACTCCCTGTGTTTTCTCGTGATCAGTCTGATGACGAATGATGATAATGGGAATACGTCCTTCCAAAGAATTCATGCAGACATACATCTAAGGCATGTTACAAACATGGAAATGTAATTGACGAATCCAACATCTGACCGCATGCATTTTGGTACACATGTTTTTATGTTCATTATCATTGTCATTATGTCACTGTCAGAACGAAGTGTGGCGTACACTGATTAATTAACCACCACCACACACACGCCCTCTCTCTCTGTCTGTCCGTCTGTCTGTCTGTCTGTCTCTGTCTCTGTCTGTCTGTCGGTCTGTCTGTCTGTCTGTCTGTCTGTCTCTCTCTCTCTCTCTCTCTCTCTCTCTCTCTCTCTCTCTCTCTCTCTCTCTCTCTCTCTCCTCTCTCTCTCCCCACCCCCCTTGATGAATGTATTTATTAAACTGTAGTAATCATGCACACAAAAAATATGACAAGGACACAATATTGAGGTCTCCACACGAATTTGTTTTGAAACCAAATTAGGAACCGGGTTCATAAAGAAACAAAAAATAACTGCACTTCTTTTAAAGGAGGTAATAAATTATTTTCACTGATGAAAAATCTGAGAAAGCTCTTCTCTCTCTCTCTCTCTCTCTCTCTCCCTCTCTCTCTCTCTCTCTCTTCTCTCTCTCTCTCTCTCTCTCTCTCTCTCTCTCTCTCTCTCTCTCTCTCTCCCTCCTCTCTCTCTCTCTCTCTCTCTCTCTCTCTCTCTCTCTCTCTCTCTCTCTCTCTCTCATTTTTAGCTCCTTTTGATCTGACGTATGGGTGGTGTTCAAACGAAGTCAGTTACATCGATGTGTAATGAAGAAGGACATGGGTGGACAAAAGAAAAATGTAATTAGAAAAAAAATTGGGGGGGGGGGGGGGGGGGCATTACAAATATTAGGAGGACAAATGAAGACAGAACAAGAAGAATAGCAAATGTGAAGAGACGAAATGGAGACAAAACCATAAGTATAACAAAGAAAGGAGATGAGTGTAACAAAGAAGGGAGATGAGAATAAGGAAGGAGAGCATAGATGTAAAAAGTAAGGCTGGAGAACTATAAGAGGAGGAAAAGAGGAGGGAGGAGAACTAGGCAGGAGAAAGGGAAACGTAGATGGAAGAAACAGAATAGTAAGAGGGTTGGCTGCCAGAACCCAGTATCTCCCTTATATACATGTATGTGAGATACTGGGTTCTGACAGTCATCCCTCGCGAGTGAAGTAGGAAGGAGAACTAGAGGTAGAGAGAACAATGAAACATATAGGTGAAAAATAGGGCGAAGAAACAGCAGACAAATCGGAGAGGAAAAGAAGGTAGATTTAAATGATTTTTTTTCGTTTCGTTGTTGTTGTTGCAAGTTTTGTTCTACTTAAAGAATTTCCAGAATGGCTGGTGCACGGTGGGGTTTTCTGATGTCTGCTTTTACAAAAATTAGATTTGTCGGAAATAATATGAGTGTGGGCTCATTTTTTTGCATCAGGTGTGGCATTATCAGCCATCAAGGTACCAATGCTCTGAATTATTTCTTTTCCGAAGAAGAGTCTTTCAAGAGACTCCACGAAATTTAGTGTTTCGTTTCAAAATGACTACACCTTATCTTTTTTAAGTACAGGGCCCAGGTAGCGAACAGACCAGGGGAAAATGAATGTAACGTGTGCTTCTATATGTTATCTCGTTCCCTTGCAGATGAAGGTGGTATTCTTTGGAATTGATTGTTCATATCATTTATAGGAGTGGATGACTACATTGTCCATTGAACTTGTATGACACTGAAGAGGGAGGCTTTGTAAAAAGTGAAGAATAAAATCCCTCTGCGCAGGCATTTTAGTGTCCACTGCTACGCACGAAGGGTCTCCGACTGGCTTTGATAAGGGTGTGCCCAACATTAGCGGAGGTGCGACTCAATTTTGGAAAATGCGACCGAAAATGCTACTGTATAGCGAAGCGATACTGGGATTCGAAGCGGATCTTGGGGAAAGAGAAAAGGGAAGGATGGGGGGAACGAAAATGGGGATGGGAAGGGGGGTGGGGGTAAAGGAGGGAGTTGATGGAAGTAGGGGAGGGGACAGGAGGCAGAAAGAGGAGACAACTCTATTGATCGGTGAAGGAGGGGGGGGGGGGGGGGGGCGGATTTGACAGCGGGGCCAGGGGATGGCGGAAGGGAAAGAGGAGACAGGGGAAGGGGTGGGAACGGGGGATGGGGGTCAGGGTGTGGGTGTGTGTAGAGACGGGTGTGATGAGGGTTCGGAAAGAGTATAGTGTATGAGGGTTCGGAAAGAGTATAGTGTATGAGGGTTCGGAAAGAGTATAGTGTATGAGGGTTCGGAAAGAGTATAGTGTATGAGGGTTCGGAAAGAGTATAGTGTATGAGGGTTCGGAAAGAGTATAGTGTATGAGGGTTCGGAAAGAGTATAGTGTATGAGGGTTCGGAAAGAGTATAGTGTATGAGGGTTCGGAAAGAGTATAGTGTATGAGGGTTCGGAAAGAGTATAGTGTATGAGGGTTCGGAAAGAGTATAGTGTATGAGGGTTCGGAAAGAGTATAGTGTATGAGGGTTCGGAAAGAGTATAGTGTTATGAGGGTTCGGAAAGAGTATAGTGTATGAGGGTTCGGAAAGAGTATAGTGTATGAGGGTTCGGAAAGAGTATAGTGTATGAGGGTTCGGAAAGAGTATAGTGTATGAGGGTTCGGAAAGAGTATAGTGTATGAGGGTTCGGAAAGAGTATAGTGTATGAGGGTTCGGAAAGAGTATAGTGTATGGGGGTTCGGAAAGAGTATAGTGTATGAGGGTTCGGAAAGAGTATAGTGTATGAGGGTTCGGAAAGAGTATAGTGTATGAGGGTTCGGAAAGAGTATAGTGTATGAGGGTTCGGAAAGAGTATAGTGTATGGGGGTTCGGAAAGAGGATAGTGTATGAGGGTTCGGAAAGAGTATAGTGTATGAGGGTTCGGAAAGAGTATAGTGTATGAGGGTTCGGAAAGAGTATAGTGTATGAGGGTTCGGAAAGAGTATAGTGTATGAGGGTTCGGAAAGAGTATAGTGTATGAGGGTTCGGAAAGAGTATAGTGTATGAGGGTTCGGAAAGAGTATAGTGTATGAGGGTTCGGAAAGAGTATAGTGTATGAGGGTTCGGAAAGAGTATAATGTATGAGGGTTCGGAAAGAGTATAGTGTATGAGGGTTTGGGCATGGGGGAGGGGACGAGAGGGACAGAGGGGGAAAAGAGGAAAAGGGATCGAGGAGACAGCTAGTATATAATATGCATGATTATATGCGCGCTTGTGTGTGTGTGTGTGTGTGTGTGTGTGTGTGTGTGTGTGTGTGTGTGTGTGTGTGTGTGTGTGTGCATGTGTGCATGCGCGCGTGCGTGCTTGCGAACTCACGCGCGCGCATGTGTATGTATTTATAGAAGTCTTGCTTGCGAAGACTTGTTCAGGTAAGGTTAATGTGGTAGAAAGAGAGGGCTGGTGTCTGCTTCTGTAAAATGCTGTGCCCCAGACAAGGTAAAACCTTGAACAAATTGCTGCCAGTTCGGTCCATTAAGGTTAGGGCTATAACATTTATTTTACACTTTTTTTTTTTACTTTTCTCTTTATGCATAAACAGTGTACACACATACAAGCTTCAGCAAATTTGACAAAGCACATATCATACAATTGCATAAAACAGTGAGGCTATAACATTTTCTTATGTTGTGTACACGTACGTCACCTATTATCATGACTACAACTTCAGTTCGGATCAAAGCAAAAGACACAGGCAAAAGCCACAGATACAGACAAACACAATCCAGCCCAAGGCTTAACAGTCCGAAGAAAAATCTACTGAGCTGTCTTGAGCATCAGTGAGTGAGTGAGCGAGATCTTTAATTTAGAGGCTGTTCACACGTGGTGATATTAGCCTAAACAAAGGAAAGAAACAAAGGGAGCAAGGGAAAGGGGAGCGTTTATAAAGATCTATTAATTTGATGCATGGAAAACACTTTTGCTATCTGCACAATTTGTGGTTTGTGGGTTATTGTTCTGATAGAATCGTGTACAGTCACATCCACGTTCGATTCTTTACACAATGAAGTTAATATTGAACAATGAAAAAGAATATGGTCCACCGTTAGAAGAATTGAACAATCACATGCTACACTTTGGGAAAACTTGGTTTCCCACGAATTCAGTCGAAGCTTGTATATTAAAGATGACAATTATCGTAGACATGATAAGATTTCATACTTCTCTGGAAGGTGTTCACTGTTCACGCATTTTTTCTAAAAGCGATTTAATTTCTTTAACATCAAGTTCTAAGTTACTCTTAGAAATTCTTAACGCACCATCTCTAGTTAATTTATCTGCTGTTTCGTTACCAGATATGCCACAGTGTGATGGAATCCAGCATCAGCCAGAAGATTTGATAGCAGACTTACAGGCTAACAATTTCCCATGAGCAGATAATGAAACCCGCCCCTGGTGTCATTGTCCGCTCAGGAAATGCTGTCAGCTTCTATTTAAATCGGTTACTGTGCCAGCCTCAATCCCTCCCAGTTCTCCTATCCACCCAGGGGGGCTGAACCCATGGGCGTGCTTGATGGTCGATGCGTCCTCCAAACAGGGCCGGCGGGTCCTTTGTTCATGAGGGATTGAACTGGTCGGCTTCTTTCAAGTGGTGATCGATCTGTCAAACACATCGACGCACTCTTCCTTCGTCACTGTGTGGGCTGATTGTTTTTCGGCTTCTTGGAAGTCGATGGCATCTTCTTCTTCACAGGGAGGAAGCCAGACATGAAGCACTGCTGGTGGGCTGCTTGTGAACAAACGGTGAGAGAAATGAACACTGACGAAAACAAAACAAAGAGAAGAAGTTCATGCTGAGACCTTTCAGAAGGTAACAGATGATAAAGGTAAAGAAGCAGCTTTAGAAGGTAACAGATGATAAAGGTAAAGAAGCAGCTTCAGAAGGTAACAGATGATAAAGGTAAAGAAGCAGCTTTAGAAGGTAACAGATGATAAAGGTAAAGAAGCAGCTTTCTGTCATATTTGTCATTTGTTTAACAAGTAAAGAAAGAAGCCAGCCTCCTGTCATATTGGTTATCATCATCATTTTTTTTTGCATCTCTTCACCTCATTTCAGATTTTCTTTCGTAGCAGTGCAGAGACCCTATAGAAAATATTAGATAGTAAATAAAGAAGCCAACTTCCTGTCATATTTGTGATTCGTTTAATAGAAAAAAGAAGCCAACCTCCTGTCATTTTTTTTGTGCGTGGATCTCTTCACCTCGTTTCAGATTTTCTTCTTTTTTTGACAGTCATACTGAGGTTGCGTGTACTTGTTTCTGTTCTACTGTGTGTTCTGTGGGAGAATGATCAACAACGAAAGGTGAAGGTCGATTCTAAAGAAATGTGGGAAAGTTTTATCCTTTCTTTCGAGTACATTCGTCTCTTTATCTGTGTTAAGAAATGTGAGAAAGTTTTATCCTTTCATTCGAGTGAATTCGTCTCTTTATCTGTGTTAAGAAATGTGGGAAAGTTTTATCCTTTCATTCGAGTGAATTCGTCTCGTTATCTGTGTTAAGAAATGTGGGAAAGTTTTATCTTTTCATTCGAGTTAATTCGTCTCTTTATCTGTGTTAAGAAATGTGGGAAAGTTTTATCCTTTCATTCGAGTGAATTCATCTCTTTATCTGTGTTAAGAAATGTGGGAAAGTTTTATCCTTTCATTCGAGTGAATTCTTTCTTTGTCTGTGTTTAGAAATGTGGGAAAGTTTTATCCTTTCATTCGAATAAATTCGTCTCTTTATCTGTGTTAAGCTAATGTGTGCCGGTTTCAGTTTCAGTTACAGCTTCATCAAGGAGGTGTCACTGCGTGCGGATCGGTCCATATACGCTACACCATATCCATTAAGTTTCGAGACCACACTGCGTGTGACATTCATTCATAAGCTCGGTTCATTTTCATGAAGAAAATGACGCAATCGATACATGACGTCTATTCGCTCTGCGCTGGATTAATATTTCTATGTCCAAACGACAAAACTAATTGTTAGTTTTTGCTTTACGGCAGTACGTTTATAATTTCAAGCGTCATGCAGACTTGCATTTGTATTAATAATAAAATGATTTACAATTGTAGGGCATCGAAAACCGTCGTACTGACCAATCACGACTGTCCAAGTGGCAGTAGTGTCTCTGTCCGCGCATGTGCGGTAGATAGTAGCCGTTGAATCCTACATCTTGGACAGCCCGGAGGTCGTGGAATTGGCTCCGTAGAAAAGGTCTAATTATCTGAAGAGCAAGTAACCTTTTGAAGACATCAGTCTAGGCCGGACTGAAGGGGCACCACAGAGCATTCGACAGCACCCGCAACTTTTTCGGGGAGAGTCTGAACGAGTCTCATCGTTCCGTGGGCGAGTCGAAAACTGTGGGCACTAAGGCTGCGTTGAGGTAAATAGGTCTAAATCATTTTTTTTTTGTATAGAGCAACAAAATCTATTTCAACATAATCGCATTAAGGCACATTTACCAGTTCAATAATATTTTGTGCGCGCGATCATTTAATATGCTCTGAATTAAATATTTCAGGTTTACCGGTCAACACGTATGATTGATCGTAGAGCTGTCATCTTCATCTGTTTGCTCTCATCATATAGTGTTGCCATGTACTAATCCATATTATGTAAATTCTATTTCAGCTCACCGTTGTATGCAACCATATTTAGAAGATGTGATATTTGTGTGAATGCAGATTTATTATTTAAAGAATCGTAAACGAGTTCAAGTTATGAACGAAGCATTTTCGTGGATCTAAGTGATCTGTATAATATGAAGATTAACGCCATTTGATTTAATCCATTCAAGGATTAAATATAATTGTAATTCATCAAGCACTAAGCCTTGGCGAATAACTCAGTCAAGGCAGATTGGAATATTCGTATACATTTTTCCTTCTTTGTTGATGAGCTTCATCGTAAAGCGATTTTTGAAGGAAATCAATTGTAAATGATTAGAGCAAGCTAGTGCAATTGTAAAGTGTGTTTAGAACGTGTGATGGATGGAATAGTGATGTGCCACCATAGTGCAAGATCTAAGACAATTGTTATCTTGCAGGTCGGGTTTCATCTTACACCCGTTTATTCCTACTCCTGTTTTACACCACTCCTCTTCATCTTCACCTTCGGCACACGTCTTTATCCCGCTACATCCCTCGTTGGGAGGAACGTGCTGGTGTGTCGACCTTACGA
>CM031609.1:28140668-28145668 GCA_018398815.1 Conus ventricosus | reverse complement strand
TTGCACTTGCAGAATCCCATATAGTCGATGCATAATCAACATGAGACTGAATATGAGCATGGAAAAAAAGTTTTCGTGAATGAAGGTCAAGAAAGTGTTTGATTTTGGTGAGCTGATAGACTTTTTGGGAGAGCTTTTTGCATAGTAACGTTATGTGGGGATTCCAGCTGAGACTATTGTCAATTATTAGTCCTAATACTTTATGATGAGTGACTTGTTCCACAAGTACATTATTGAGGTGTATAGGAGAAGAGAGAGAGAGAGAGAGGGTCGTCAATAAAAATCTTAGTAAACATGACAAAAAATACAACTTCTATTCGATGTAAATGGAGCGGAGTCATAGTACTTAAGCAGAAGGCACACACTAGTAATAGTTTAGCATGACCGTTAAGAAGGTTAACAAGTAGATATATAAAGAAATGAAGAAAAATTCAATATAAGAGGAATCTGAATGTTCCCTATAAGTAAAAAACAACAACAGCAGTTTATAAAACATTTCATGCTGGACTCCCGTGTTCTTATTCACTTAGAGACTAGCAATTCACTTTTCGACAGAATCCTCTATTTCAACGAGCAGTTAAATGCTCAAAATGTGGGCAGCTCTATCACCATCTTGCATCTGTTAATCTGAATTGGCTAACAATAAAATAAAACCAAATCAATTACCGCACCAGTTTTCATAATTCTGTCACAGCTAATACGTTACCAAATGTTCATTTCAAGTAGAAAAATGTGACTCAACATCCATTTGTAAAGGGCTGTTTTAAATCCACTTCCAAAATGCTGAACAAAATGAAAATGCAGGAAACCATTTTGGACATGTTTTTTTTTCACCAGTCTTTTTATTCACCAGTCTTACGAAAAGCACACCTGTTTGAGTGAAATTCATGCCTTGTAAAATTGTACTTGTGCCTTACATTCTATAGATGATCCGGACTTAAAGCTAATTTAATCTGAATTTCAATTCTGAATCCTTTTGAAAAAAAACAACAACAACAACAACATCCAACAACAACATCCAATTGAACACTACGTTATTCTTTATCCTAATTATAGCAACATTTGGCTCCATTCAATCCTTGGAAAACAGTCACAGAATAGTCTTGCAGCTCTTGGAACAAAACATGTCACTCGAAAGAATTGACTGCTCTTGAACAAAAATTGTCAATCGCATAGACCTTCCTGGAGCATAATCTTTAACAGCATTGATAACTCCTCTTTAAGCTAAACAAGCCGCATGTAATGCCATATTATTTTGGAGAACATTTATCCGTTTTGTAAGCTTCATTTTCAATATTTCTTAACAAACACACAGACAAATAAACAAACAAACAAACAATTAAAGTAGTCTGATAAAAAAAAAATGGCTCGTACAAATTCCGATCAGCTTTTTCTACTAAACCTTTTCTCCATTGCACGCCTTGAAGGCATGGAACCAGATGCCGTTTGTATCTTATCAGTGGTCATGATGGTGCTAATGACATTCGGAAAGGAAGTTCTTGCATTTGATAATTTTACGAGTCCATTCATGTTGGTTTGAATACAGTTGTCTAAGCCGTGAAACATTCAACGCATTCATGTATCAGTGCACACCGGGAATACCCATCCCTCCCAACTGTTATCTTACATGTTATCTTCTAACTGATCGTGCCATTCCCTTTATCCCACGCAAGCTAAACGAAGCATGTCGGTATGGAGCTATCACTTTTAGCTGCATGGTTAGGTAGTACAGGCCACAGAAAATAAAAATCTGACAAAATCAGAGATTATAAAATTGTCATACGTCCCAAAAGGTGTTAACTGTCTGTTTAGCTGTCAGATAGGCTTCTTTTCTTTAAAACTGCGCACTCAATGCTTTAATTCAAACCTGTGACAGGGGTTTTCGCCTCTCCCTTGGGTTCAGCCTTTCATTATCTGGCCCTCTTCTTCAGTGTTGCCTGTCATTATGTTGTCTGTCTGTCTGTCTAACTTTTTCTCGCCAGGCCTTTATTCCTCCCGTTCATATCGAATTTTCTTGTCGCGTTGGTGGCTGTATGCTTGAGAGAGAGAGAGAGAGAGAGAGAGAGAGAGAGGAGAGAGAGAGAGAGAGAGAGAGTAGAGAGAGAGAGAGAGAGAGATGTTTTGGGGCATATGTTAGTGCTTGCGCCCGAAGATACACACACACACACACACACACCACACATCACACACACACACCACGACACACACACACACACACAACACACACACACACACACACACACACACTACACCAACACACACACACACACACTGTATCTACCCACCTACTTTTCTACCTATCTACCTACCTATCAATCTGTCTATCAATCAAACAATCAATCTCTCTATGTATGTATGTATGTATGTATGTATGTATGTATGTATGTATGTATGTATGTATGTATGTATGTATGTATGTGTGCATGTATGTATGTGTTATGTATGTATGTATCTGTCTGTCTGTCTGTCTGTCTGTCTGTCTCTCAGCTGAAAAATTAGATGATTCTTCTGTTGTATTTACACGAACATACCAACAGTCGCCGCTTCCTCTGATTGGCAGTTAAGATAGTACTTCATCAGAATTCATGATTTCATCGCTCTGGAACTTTCCTTGAAGTACACAGACGTGCGTTCCTATGTACAGTAGTCCAGGAATATTGATCGTTTTACTTATTTTTTCTGACAAGGTCGTTGTGAATCTCTTGCCTTTCTGTTTGTGGTTAGTTAACACCTGAATTGTATTTACTGTCGCCACCATGTCAACTGTGCTTTTAACATCTGTATCAAGGTTTTTTTTCTTCACACATTTAGGCTCTCGGCACAACTCTGTCATTCCCAAAGAATATCTTGATGCAGATGCGTGCCACAGTCTGTTGCCAAGCGACTTTCAGACTGTTGAGTGTGGTTGTCTGGTACTATTGCACTGCTATTCCGAAGGAATATTGACGCAGATGCTGCCACATTCAGCTGCAAAAGAACATCCAGAATGAGTATGGTGAAAAAGCTGTTTGGTTCTCTAGTCGTCCACCACAGTGAATTTGTCGACTCGTTAGTATGTCGTTGTCTGTCCATGCCTGCATTTTTCTTGACAAATCACTGTTAAGTGTTACTGTCTGTTGGCAGGCTCGTGAGTAATCCTGTCGCCCATGGGTCAGGCACTGGCCTCTGGAATACACCTGAACCACCAGTTTTCTGATTCTCAGCACTTAATGTCATGGAGCAGAGTTGACGTGCCTTTGTGATAGAGCGGCAAACGCCACCCGTTCTAATTTTTAGCGCTTGCCATCATGGGCCTGTGGCACATGCCTCTGTAATAGAGCTATCATCTATCACCCACAGAAGACTTCGCAACCTGCTTTCTCTACTCCTGGTTTTCAGATGCTCTTATGCAGTTGCTGAGTGTGAGGCCAGTCCATGCACTGATGTTGTCCTCCCATCTCTTTCTCTGTCTTTCTCCCCATCTGTCTCCTCACACTGTTGCTTGTAGAAAGGTTTTGGCAAGTCCTGTTGATCTTCATATATGACCATACCATCCCATTTTCCTTTTTTCTCATAGTGGACAACAGGTCTTCGTATGGTCTAATGGCTTGCCTTACTCTGGTCTGAAATTCCAAGTTGGTAATGCGGTCTGTGTATCAGATGCCAAGGATCTTAAGGAAGCATCTGATCTCTAATGCCTGAATCCTCTCAAGTTCAGCTGTCAGAGTCCACGTCTCACAGACACAGAGAAATATGGCAATGACCAGGGAGTGCCTCAGTCTGATCTTGGAACAGATTGTGATGTTTCTGTCATCCCAGACGGGTCTTAGACTGTAACAGACCTGGAACCAGCAATTCTTCTGACTCTCAGCGCTGAGCGACTTGGGCCTGTGGGGGCATGCTTCTGTCACAGAGCTCTAAGTACCAGTTCTGATGCTTCTGTCACAGAGCTCTAAGTACCAGTTCTGATGCTTCTGTCACAGAGCTCTAAGTACCAGTTCTGATGCTTCTGTCACAGAGCTCTAAGTACCAGTTCTGATGCTTCTGTCACAGAGCTCTAAGTACCAGTTCTGATGCTTCTGTCACAGAGCTCTAAGTACCAATTCTGATCCTCAGCACTGATCATCATGGAAATATGGGACAACCGATCTCACATCACAGTGGACAGACAGAGGTACTGCGTAAGAGACTGCGGGCAATAGATTCATGCACACAGCTGAAACGTCAACATCCAAGCAGACAGACCACCAGGGTGTTGATTGGTCAGATTCCACACTCACAGACTTATGCACCAACTCTTGCCCCTCACCGACCCAGGTCTCCATGAAACGTCCTCACCATGCCTGCACACCAGATAGTCTATCAGTCTGCAGGCCACACGGGACAGGCGATCCTTGAGTGTTCTTCACACCTGTGTCCACTCCTTCAGTGGAAGGAAGATGGCTGGGTGTCTTCATGGGAAATGTCCAACCAGACAGGTTTCTCGTCACTGACACCTGGGTCGATTCCTCGATCAACGGCTCTGTCCTACACTGTACGTTAAAAAGACAGGTGCCGAGAGGCAGAGAGAGCATCCTACTGTCGGTGTGCACACAGACTGCACACAGCAATCTGACTGGAAACTTGTCTGAACCAGCTAAAACACTAAGGACAGAAAACAATGCATGTGGGCGCCTATTGTAACTGAAACACCAAGGACAGAAACCATTGCATGTCGGCGTCTATAGCGGATTGGGAATGAAATACAGGAAGATCCGGATAGTGCTGGAAATAGCGGCTATTACTATCCGTGACATATTCGCTAACAAGTCTTTTTTTCCGATTGTGTATGCAAGAGTGGCGATTCACTTGTGAATAACTATTCGGTAATTGCAACCACCAACATATTGTCAATGTTATATTTGAGCACAGTATAAGCCTAATTCTTGTTGTTGCTCATTTGCCCTGATGATTGTGAATGTATTCTGTTTATTTGTTTGAATATAAGCTATTTAAACCAAGTGTATTGCAGCTTTTCCCCG